>CM017796.1:22912500-23457718 GCA_008121215.1 Drosophila athabasca | reverse complement strand
GGAGTATGCGTGAGGGTCACGGCGTGAATTTGGCTCTATTTACCTGACCTCACTTTTACTGCCATGCACATGCTGAGTTGATAGGCGCTTCCAGTACATGGATGCCATACTGCTACTGGCGAGCAGTACTCCGGTCATCCTCTGCCTAGATGCGAACGCTGTATCTCCGATGTGGTTCTGTAAACGCTACGATAGCTATCGTGGCCAGCCGAACTACAGACGGGGTGAGCAGCTAGAGGATTGGATTCTCACAAGCCGAGCCGGATCGTCAACAGATTCAGCGAGGTGTACACGTTCGATAATCGCCGTAGACAGAGCGATATTGACGCAACAATCGTTTAGCGAAGCAGCGTTTGCGTGGCCACGTATGACTGGAGTGTGGACGAGTGGGAGATGAGCGACCACAACATTATCACTGTTGTGTGTGACGCCTTCCCCAGACACAGTTGAGAGCACATATGCTCCTGTGCCGTCCTGGAAGCTCAGGAATGCTAACTGGCGGTTGTTCGACTCTGAACTGGTAGAGGAAATTCGGGAGCACCTTCCGTTGGAGCACATCAGGATGTCGCCGTTGGACTCCTCGGTGTCTGCGCTACGCCTTGCCGTACAGTCTACGTGCGAAAGGGTGCTAGGTCGCAGAACGTCGCGAGCCGCTGGAAAGGTGAAGTGGTGGTCCACTGAGCTGAGTACAAAACGTCATGAAGTCAGGAGACTTAGGCGGAGGCTCCAGGATGCTAGGCGCGGAGGGAACGAATCTGCGCAGTTTCTTGCAACTCATCTGCGGACGGCGGTCCGCGAGTTCAAGAAGCTCATCCTGAAGACGAAGGAGGACCATTGGCGGAACTTCGTTGGAGACCACAGAGATGACCCATGGGGCATGCCTACAAGATTTGCGAGGACGAAAGCGGTCCACAGAGTTGGGATGCCTTCGCGAGGATGCAGGCCGGTCGTAACCTGGCACGACTGCGCGAGTCTCCTCCTCCGTAACTTCTTTCCAGTTGCGGCAGCGAGTGACGACATTGTCATTCCAAGCGGAGCTACACCGGCTCTCGAAGCCTTCGAGATCGGAGTATGCGTCGCCCGGTTGAAGAGCAGGCGCTCTCCCGGATTGGACGGCATCACAGGTGGTATCTGCAAGGCAGTATGGCGTGCTATCCCGAAGCACATAACAGCTTGTTATCTCGCTGTGTGGCAGAGGGATATTTTCCCCTTGAGTGAAATGCCGAGAGTAGTGGCGCTCCTCAAGGGCCCCGACAAGGAAAGGAGTGATCCAGCTTCCTATCGGGGCATCTGCCTACTGCCAGTGTTTGGCAAGGTACTAGAGGGGATCATGGTGAATCGGATGAAAGAGGTGCTTCCGGATGGAAATAGATGGCAATTCGGCTTTCGACCTGGACGCTGTGTTGAGGATGCCTGGCACCATGTAAAGGCCAGCGTTGCCGCCAGCCAGGCGGTATACGTGTTGGGTCTTTCGTGGATTTTAAGGGTGCCTTCGACAATGTTGAGTGGAGCGCTGTTATGCGCCGCTTGATCGACGCGGGATGCCATAAGCCAGCTTATGGAAGAAGCTTCTTCAGTGGCAGAAAAGCGAGGATGACCAGCAGATTCGGAGAGGTTGACGTGGAGGTCACTCGAGGATGTCCGCAGGGATCCATCAGTGGACCATTTATTTGGAACACTATGATGGATGTGCTGCTCCAACGTTTGGAGCCCCTGTGTGTATTCAGTGCGTATGCAGACGATCTGCTGCTCCTCGTCGAGGGAAGGTCGAGAGCCGAGCTGGAACGTCGTGGAAAGGAGCTGATGTCCGTCGTGGAGCCTGGGAGCTGAAGTCGGAGTTTCGATTTCGACCAGCAAAACGGCAATGATGTTACTTAAAGGGAGATTGGCCGCTTCTAGGTCACCCTTTGTAGAGTTTGCAGGAGCAGGCCTACGGTATGTAACTCAATACCGATACCTGGGCATCACAGTCGCGAGCGGCTTAGTTTTCAGCCGCACATCGCAGGATTACGCGGTAAGTTGGCTGGAGTCAGTGGTGCACTCAGTCGCGTTCTGAGGGTTGACTGGGGTCTCAGTCCCCGATCCAGACGCACTGTGTATGCTGACTCATGGTGCCTTGTGCGCTATTTGGTGCCTCAGTGTGGTATTCCGCGGTTAAGAGTACGATGGTCGCCAGGAGGCACCTCTGCTCTTGCCAGAGAGTCATGCTCTTGGGATGCCTGCCGTATGCCGTACAGTGTCCACTGTGCACTGCAGGTGCTTGCTGGAGCCCCCCCCCTTGGACTTGGTTTCCAGGCAACTGGCGATTAGGTACAAGGTGAAGCATTCCCACCCGTTGGAGGAAGGCGATTGGCTGTTCGTCTGGATGTGGCAAATCTGGATCGGAAGCAGATGAAGGCGATGCTGGACGAACGTATGTGCTGCGAGTGCAACGCAGGTGGGATGACAAAGAGATGCGGTCGACCGACTCATGAGTTTATCCCGGACGCATGCTTCGTCTTCAGTCGGAAGGACTTTGGTTTTGACTTCACGCTGGATTCTTGCTGACTGGCCATGGATCGCTGAATGCATTTCTGTATGAAAGAAGTCTGAGTAGGACGCCCACATGTCAATGTGGTGCGCTGTGCGAAGACTGGCAGCACGTGCTAGTGGCTTGCCCACTCTACACAGATTTGCGAGACCTCGATGGACTTGGTATTAGAAGGGAGGATACCCGTTGGGACTTTTCCCGGGTCCTGGACACACCGGAGCAGCTCCAGATGTTGGAATTGTTTGCGCGAGCGGCATTTAAAAGCGGCGACGAATGACACAGGATCAACCAGTGCCGGTCGGACGGGCCAAAACTGGTAGCAGTACCTCACACACACTGCAAAGCCGTACCAGAGCGCTTTAATCTGGCAGATGAACCCCCATCGGGTGAATCGGGGATGATCCATTCCTTGTTCAGGTGAACAAAAATGGCTAGTAGTCTCTGACTGCGAACAGCCCACCAAAGCTGCAATCTGGTAGACGAACCCCATGAGGGGGAGTTGAGGATGATCCATTCCCTGTTTGTGTTGAACAAAAAATGGCTAGTAGTTTTCGACTGCGAACAGCCACCAGAGCTGCAATCTGGTAGACGAACCCCATGAGGGGGGAGTTGAGGATGATCCATTCCCTGTTCGTGTTGAACAAAAATGGCTAGTAGTTTCGACTGCGAACAGCCCACCAGAGCTGCAATCTGGTAGACGAACCCCATGAGGGGGAGTGAGGATGATCCATTCCCTGTTCGTGTTGAACAAAAATGGCTAGTAGTTTCGACTGCGAACAGCCCACCAAAGCTGCAATCTGGTAGATGAACCCCATGAGGGGGAGTTGAGGATGATCCATTCCCTGTTCGTGTTTGAACAAAATGGCTAGTAGTTTCGACTGCGAACAGCCCACCAGAGCTGCAATCTGGTAGACGAACCCCATGAGGGGGAGTTGAGGATGATCCATTCCCTGTTCGTGTTGAACAAAAATGGCTAGTAGTTTCGACTGCGAACAGCCCACCAGAGCTGCAATCTGGTAGACGAACCCTAGTTGGGGGGAGTCGAGGACGATCCATTCCGTGTTGTCGAGGACACATATGGATAGTAGTTTCGACTGCGAACAGCCGACCGAAGCTGTAATTCGGTACTACGGGATGGCTAGTGGCCAAGGCTAGCCCAATTAGTGGTTGGCCACCTTGTGGGAGATCGTAGTGGCTGTGGTTTGATACCCAAATGCGGAGAGAGTCATTGGACTCAGCGTGGAGTTGCGTTACACAACCGGGTGCTGTACCCATAGACCAGCAGAGGTTTTAGATGGGCCTCGCTCCTTACCCAGGGGGAATGTCATGTCCGACAGCATGGCATTCATTAGGCACTGACGAGATGCTGCAATAGCAGTATCTCTGAAGGGCGTTGGTTGACGCATTGTTTTGACCCGCTGTACTATATGTCACAAATGTGGCATATTAGAGTACCGTGGTTGTAAACCCTATTAATGGGTACACGTCACGTTAAATAAACTCGACTTCATGTCCCTATCTACTCAGTTGCGTTCTGACTGCTTCTGGAAGCAGACGTGTTTTTCAAGCGTTCCGCTGTGCCGTCGTCTTCGAAGAGTAGTGCGTGATTTTCCCAAGTGGAAATTGAACAAAATCGCCGCGTGAGGTCGAATTTTTTATTCGTGGAATCAGTAGTGAATTTTGTGTAGTAGAAGTGTGGCAATTGGCAAATTAATTTTTGCCCAAAAACATTTTTTCGAGCAGCCACGTGTGGTTAGCTCGAAAAAAGTGCGCGGTAGCTCGACAACAGGTTCGAGTTCGAAGCTTTCGCTCGAAGCTTTCGTTCGAAGCTTTCGTTCGGAACTTGTGCTCGAAGCTTTTTCAGAGCGGTTTGTGCCTTGGCTGGGTTTGTGTCTTTGCTAGACCAAACAGGTTCGTGTCGTCGCTAGATTCCGTTCGGTTCGAGTCTCCGCTAAATTAGTGTCGAGGAACGCCGGATGAGGGAGCCAGCTACCATGGAGGTAGAGGAGACCGAGGTGAGCGACACGAGCGTAGCCAGTGTTGCCAGCGTAGGGGCTAGCTCGACGTCGAGCGTGCCTACCCGCAGGCGAGGCCGACCTAGGTCGACCGCTGTAAAAAAAGCCGCTAAGAAGATCGGGCTCGGGATGGGGCCATGCGGGCCGATCCCAACGGAGAGATCGCCGCCACCGTCCTTGGACTACGTGGAGCCTGCCACCCCCGCTGCCACCCCCGTTGCCGCAGCCGCTGCTGCTGCCGCCGCCGCCGCCGTTCCCGCTGAACCCACATGCCCAGCGACTAGTATTGTCGCGGCAGGGTACTCGGCCGTCATTGCGGAGATGTCCTCCGTAAGGATGGCCGTGAGCGAGGCAGTGCTGAAGGCACAGATGCCAACAGGGGCCTCCATGGCCATACTCGCCGCTGCCAGCAGGTACGACGAGTTGGTCATGGCACTGGCTGGAGAGAAAGTGCGCCTGGAGGAGAAGGCACGGATGCCGCCTCCACCGAGACCCGTCGCCCACACGGGCACCACCGCCGTCCCCACCAGGCTTTCCAGGCTTGCCGGCACCGAGCGCCATCGCTGCCCCACCGATCGCCAAGCCACGCGACACATGGTCAGCTCTGATCCAGAGCAAGGTCCCGGAGGAAACGGGTAAGCAGATCGTGGAACGGGTGAAGAAGACCGTGGTGCCCAAGCTCGGTGTACGAGTGCACGAGGTTCGCGAGCTGAAGAGCGGAGGAGCGATCATTCGCACCCCCTCAGTTAGCGAACTGAAGAAGGTAGTGGCCAGCAGCAAATTCCCAGAAGCAGGCCTCGAGGTCAGGAAGAGCCCGGAGACCAAGCCGCAGGTAGTGGTCTACGACGTGGACACGTCGATCACGCCTGTGGAGTTTATGGAGGAGCTCTTCTCGAAGAACCTGGAGGAAGTGATGACGGCCGCGGAGTTCAAAAAGTCGGTGCATCTGGGTAGCAAACCCTGGTCGGTCACCGACGGCGCCACGGTCAACGTGACGCTGGAGGTCGATGCGAAGTCGCAAGAGGCACTGCGAGAATGTGTCTACATCAAGTGGTTCCGATGCCGCTGCCGTTCCTTTGTGAGAACGTACGCCTGTCACAGGTGTGCGGGTTTCGACCACAAGGTGTCGCAGTGTCGTCTGAAGGAGAACGTGTGCCACCGGTGTGGACAGAACGGCCACAATGTTGCGCGTTGCCCCAACCCGGTGGACTGCCGGAACTGCCGCTTCAAGGGATACCCTTCAGCACACTCCATGCTGTCAGTGGCTTGCCCCGTTTATGCTGCGGTATTGGCGAGGGTGCAAGCTAGACATTAATGTTTAGCTTCATCCAAGCAAATTGTGGCCGTGGCCGAGCGGCCGTGATGGAACTCGGATCCATCATGCGCAGCTCCGGCCGTCTGTTCGCGCTAGTCCAGGAGCCGTACGTCGATGGAGCAGGGCGGATTACTGGCCTTCCATATGGAATGCGAGTATTCCAGGACCGCCGCAAGAAAGCTGCTATCATCGTCGACGAACCGGAAGCCATCTGCATGCCAATGGAACCCCTTGTCACGGATTTTGGAGTATGCGTCAGAGTTACGGGAAGATTCGGCTCAATCTTTCTATGCTCCGCATACTGCCAATTCGACACCGACTTGGCGCCGTACCTTAGGTACTTAGATGCGGTGCTGCTGCTAGGCAGCCGCACTCCCGTCATCTTTGGGCTAGACGCGAATGCAGTATCTCCGGCGTGGTTTAGCAAACTTTCTGAGCAAGCTCGGAGGCAAGCTAGCTATGCGCGGGGTGAGCTGCTGTCTGAGTGGATACTGGAGAACCGAGCCGGCGTGCTCAATCTAGCCAGTCGGGTGTTTACGTTCGATAACCGCAGAGGCCAAAGCGACATCGACGTAACAATCGTCAACCAAGCAGCGACTATGTGGGCCACATACGATTGGGAAGTGAGGGAATGGGACACCAGTGACCACAACATGATACATGTTGAAGTCACGCCTGGTGTTACCGATGCAATCGAGCACATTGCTCCTGTGCCGTCCTAGAAGCTTTCCAATGCGCGCTGGCGATTGTTCGAGGACGAAGTGACAAGGGAGACAGCCGAATTGCCGGATAACATCGCCGAATCGCCGCTGGATGACCAGGTGACTGCACTGCACTCCTTAGTGCACTCCTTAGTGCACAGAGTGTGCGACAGAGTGCTGGGACGCAGTACGCCGAGAGCCGTCAGGAAAGTAGTTTGGTGGACCGCCGAACTACAATCCAAACGCCAAGAGGTCAGGAGACTGAGGCGACAGCTCCAGAACGCTCGTCGGCACGAGACCGATGACGCGGAGCAGCTCGTGGTTGCGTTGAGGATCTCCTCAGCGCAATACAAGAAGCTCATCCTGACGACGAAGGAGGACAACTGGCGATGCTTCGTGGGAGAGAACAGAGATGATCCATGGGGGCACGTCTACAGGATTTGCCGAGGCCGCAAAAAGAGCACGGAGATTGGAGGCCTCCGGATAGATGGTGAGCTGGTCACAACATGGCGTGACTGTGCGAGTGAGCTCCTCCGCAACTTTTTCCCTGTTGCGGAGTCGAATGCTCACATTGCCATCGAGTCCGAGGCTCCACCGGCCCTCGAAGCTTTCGAGGTTGATGTATGCGTCGCCAGGTTGAAGAGCAGGCGCTCTCCCGGCATTGACGGCATCACAGGTGCCATTTGCAAGGCAGTGTGGCGTGCCATCCCTCAGCACATGACAGCGTTGTATTCCCGCTGCCTGGAGACAGGGTACTTTCCCAGGAGATGGAAACATCCTCGTGTGGTTCCACTCTTGAAGGGACCCGATAAGGACCGGACCGATCCTACCTCATATCGGGGTATCTGTCTGTTGCCAGTGCTGGGCAAAGTGCTAGAGAGGATCATGGTGAATCGTCTGAACGATACCATACCGGATGGCTGCAGATGGCAATTTGGATTTCGCCAAGGACGCTGTGTCGAGGATGCTTGGAACCACGTCACGAGTACAGTCTCGGCCAGCCGGTCGAAATACGTGCTCGGGATATTCGTGGACTTCAAGGGAGCCTTCGACAACGTTGAGTGGAATGCTGCATTACACCGTCTCCTTGAGCTCGGATGCCGAGAAGCAAGCTTGTGGCGAAGTTTCTTCTCCGGAGTGCGAGTTCCGGTGACAAGAGGTTGCCCACAGGGGTCCATAAGTGGTCCATTCATATGGAACATCTTGATGGACGTGCTGCTTCAGCGCTTGGAGCCACTTGGTGCGCTCAGCGCGTATGCTGATGATTTGCTCCTCCTCATCGAGGGAAATGCCCGCTCAGAGCTGGAGCATAAAGGAGCGGACCTGATGTCCATCGTAGGCGCTTGGGGAGTTGAAGTCGGCGTGGCCGTTTCAACTAGCAAGACGGCGATCATGCTGCTCAAAGGCAATCTTAGACGGCCGCCAGTGGTACGGTTTGCTGGAGCAAGCCTGCCATACAGGCGTAAGTATCGGTACCTGGGCATCACGGTCGGCGAACGGTTGAGTTTTCTCCCGCACATCGCTGGCCTACGCGATAAGCTGACTGGAGTCGTAGGGGCATTGTCGCGCGTGCTGCGGGTCGACTGGGGACTCAGTCCCCGCGCAAAGCGAACAATATATGCCGACTCATGGTGCCATGTGCACTATTTGGTGCCTCGGTTTGGTCAGTCGCCATGACGGCGCAAGCGATCACGAAGCTGATTGCGTGCCAAAGAGCCATCCTGATTGGATGCCTACCGGTATGCCAAACAGTGTCCTCCGTGGCACTGCAAGTACTTGCTGGAGCCCCCCGTTTGATCTGGTCGCCAGACGTCTGGCAATCAGATTCAAACTAAGCGTGACTACCCGCTGGAGGAGAGCGATTGGCTATACGGCGAAGATTTGGCAAATCTTAGCTGGAAGCAGAAGATGACGCGACTAGACGAATGCCTGCTGTGCGTGTGGCAACGCAGATGGGATGATGGTAGCTCCCCAGGACGGGTGACGCACCGCTTCATTCCGAACGTAAGCTTCGTCTACAGCGAGAGAAGGTTTGGCTTCACGCTGCGCGCTGGATTCCTGCTGACTGGCCATGGATCGCTCAATGCATTTCTGCATCAGAGAAGGCTAAGCGACACGCCTGCATGTCTATGCGGCGCAGAGCGCGAGGATTGGCAGCACTTCTTATGTGACTGTCCCCTCTATGCAGATTTGCGAGACTTCGATGGACTTGGAGTGCAGCACACAGATGGCGAATGGAACTTTTCCGAAGTGGTGGCTACTCAGGAGAGGATGCAGTTGCTGGATCGATTCGCAGGAGAGGCGTTCTCCAGGAAGCGACAACTGCTGGACCCTATGGCGGCGCATGGGCCGTCAGTCCCGGACTAGTAGAGTCAAAACTGACACCCCATGGATTCCCTATCCGGTGCTTGTCGGGGCCAAAAGGGAGGGCGATCGATCCCTTAATTTCGTCCACGGGTTGGGCAGTGTCCAAGGCTGCCCATTGAGGTAGGCCCCTTGTGGGAGTTCGTGGTGGCTGTGGTTTGAAACCCAAATATACGCGGGTAGAACCGTTAGGTTCGTCGTGGAGTTGCGCTCTCAACCGGGTGCCGAGACCCATAGATCGGAAGAGGTGTTAGGTACACCTTGCCCCTACCAAGGGGGATTGTATGTCCGACAAAACATACAATCAATTGGTACTAGGATGAGTCGCTATGTACATAGCTATAGCTTCTTATTCTAGGGCGTTAATTGGCGCATTGTACCAGATTCCTGTGTTTATATTTTATATAATAGACACCGTGGTTTTAATCCCTGCCTGTGGAATATGCCACGTTAAATAAATCTGTGAGATCAGATACATTCTGTCCCAATCTACTCAGTTGCGTTCTGACTGCTTGTGGAAGCAGACGTGTTTTTCAAGCGTTCCGCTGTGCCATCGTCTTCGAACAGTAGTGAGTGATTTTCCCAAGTGGAAATTGTACAAAAATCGCCGCGAGAGTACGAGTGTTCTTTTGTGTAATCGGGAGTGATTTTGGTAAACAAACAGTGAAGTTAGAGGCAAATTTAATTTCCTTTGCTTAAACTAAGTTTTTGTGCTGATTTTTGGCTTCGAGTTCGAATTCGAAGTGGAATTTTCTGGAAGTTTCTAGAAGTTTCTAGAACTTTCTGTCGGTTTCGTGTCTCGGATAAGCTTGTCGGTTGGTGAGTTGGCTAGACGTTCGGAAGGTTTGTGTCTTTGGAAGTAGAATTTTCTGGAATTTTCTAGAGGTTTCTAGAAGTTTCTAGAACTTTCTAGAACTTTCTGTCATGGATGGATCCATGAAACGTAGTGGAAGCGCCATCAGCGTGATGAGCGCTTCCAGCGTTGTTGAAAGCGCCCGCAGCGCTACGTCGTGCGTCGAGTCGGCCGCGGAGTCGATGAATGTCACTGGTAGTGACACCATGGACGAGTCGGGCGCCGAGATGATGGTCGTCGTCGGAAAGCTGGAGAAGAAGGCGCGGGAGAAGAAGGCGCGGAAAGCAAAGGCTCGCTCGGCTCGTTCGTCGCCGGTGCTGAAGCAAGCCGTCGCGAAAAAGCCGCATTTGGACAGCGTGTCCATGCCCGCCCCCGGATGTGTGGAACTCAACTAATGTAGTGTGACCAAGAACTAAAAAGTGATTTGCCACTCTCATGAATCAGCTGTGTTTTGTAAACAGCGCCAATTTTGAAAATTAAACTACAATTAAAAAAATTAAGAAAAGTAATTCTGACGATGAAGTTATTGTGTTGGTAGCGGCACATATTGCTGTAAGAAGAAGTACAGCACAGTTGGAGGCGCAAAAATGTCCAAATTATCAAAATGCTCATTTTCCGTGATTCGCTAAAGACATGGTATTGCCTCAACTGATTTTATTAAAGCAATCTTCTCCTCACTTTAAACATTTGCATATCTCTTTTTGGTTTTGCGCACAAATTTTGCCCCCACCTTTCACTTTGACTTCAGTAAAAATAGGCACATATATTTTACTGGCACCCCTATCAGCTGTTCTCACAGTCCACATTCGTGTGAATATCGATACTATCGATAAAAATTCGTGGATCCCGTTTACGTTGCTGGATACTGACTCCAGGAAAACACAAACGAAAAATTACTGGCCCCGTTTTTTTTATATGAAGTTTGGCAGTAATTTTTAGTTTCCGCGGTGCTGGATACCCAGCTTAAAGGGTAAATGTAAATTCCGCTGTACGGTATAGCTCACGCAAGCGCGTACGGCTGAATAGCATAGCCGAAGTTAATGTATTGTTCAAACGAGGAGGTGAGGCAATAAGGGGGTACTCGGCATAGGCCGGATATAGAGCGGGAGAGAGTGCGTTTTTTTAAGTACCTTTTAAGTTGCAGTTACTTGTCCACTTCGTTTCTCTCCAACGTAAAAGAGCTTCGACGTCGGCTGTAACAAGATATAAACGAATAGAAAGGAGAGAGCGCTGTCACGCTCTCCATGCACCTACGCTCATCCGCACCGATGCTAGGTTCCCTCTCTCGCTCTAGCGCTTGGCTTCCCAGAGCGCGCGAGCAACGCTCGAGCTTAGCGGGAAAGGTTTTGGCGGTAAGCTGGTAGGGAATGAAAGAGAGAAATGGGAGAGGGAATATGTGAGTTTACCGCGGCTACACTTCTGCCTGCTTCGCTATAGTGGCTGCTCTATTACCCTTCCCTGCTTTACATTCCCCTCCCTAGGAAGGGAATTGTTTGCGCTGAAGGCGCTTTCACTAAGCTAAGCTATCTATTTGACGGCTTTATCGAGCCAGTGGCCTAGCCGTTGTGGACAGGGTAGACTGGGGACTCTATTGAGGATTGCGCTGGTGCGCCGTGGCGGAGCTTGCTGGCTCTGTCGCGGAAGCTGGGGCTTCGCATAAGCTGAGGCTGTGTATAAGCTGGAGCTGCTCTGTCGATGGCTGCGCAGAAGCTGATGCTGGGGTTGCTCTGCAGCTGGAGCTGTGCCGAAGCTGATGCTGGGGCTGCTCTGCAGCTGGGGCTGGGCCGAAGCTGATGCCGAGAACTGGCTGAGAAGCTGAGAGAAGCTCTTATATGTATGTATATACTGACTGAGTGCCGGGTATAAAGTAGAGCAGCGTTCTTTGCCGCGGCTCACAACGTTCCTCCTCGTTTGATATCTTTCTATTGGCTGCTGTTGATTGCCCTCGTAAATCTATTACTGAAATAGGTACGCTTGGCCCCTATAAATCAAGTCATTAACAGATCGTCTGTTTGTAATAAATATGCCGTGTAGGCTTTATAACTTTTGTTTTGATTGGTACATGTTTGTTGAACAACAAGTCAATGTTTCAAAATTTTTCCACGCCCCCTTCCGCCCCCACAAGGGACAAAAATCTGTGGAATCCACAATTTTTAAGATAAAAGAAAACCAAAAACGCAGAATCATGGAAAATGACCGTGTCTAACAGACTACCGAATCTGGATCAGGTTAGATCAATATTATGGCCAGAAGGAACAAATTAAATTTCAGTCGCTACGCAACGCCTGCCAAGCGCTTACTCATTCCCTCTCTCTCTCGCACACACTTCCACGTCTGGTATGAGTATTCAAAACTCTTTCTTAGCTTGTGCAACCAAGACATGTGAGCAGGTGGTGGGGGTATTCGGCACGAAAGGCACGTGATGGATCCGGCCTCCAAAGTCAGTAGAGTCGGGAGGGGTGAAGTAAGGAATCACGCCGATACGGTACTCACTGACATTAAAGATACAATTACTGTTCACGTGCTACTATACCCTATCCACAACACATAGCACAACACTACACAATGGCAGGAACAGACAGAACAGACACGGACAAGGTCATAGTGGCGCATATCTCCGCAGCTGGTGTTACGCTAGCAATTCGCCCTCCCAACAATGATCATCGGTTCCACCTCCTCGTTTCGATGATCCCTTCTGCCACTAGGACTAGCTAGACCGTGACGTAGCCCGATGCATGGCTCCCAATATAACGAGGGGGAACGTTGTGAGCCGCGGCAAAGGCCGCGGCTCTACCTTATACCCGGTACTCAGTCAGTATATACATACATATGTACATACATTTATGAGCCTACGATTTATGAAATTTATTATATGTTCTCAAAAGGGACGAATTAATTTTTGGGAAAAAAATAATATTTAAAATAAAAAATGAAGTCAAACCATTTTTGGAATTTTTATACATGTTTCTATTTTTGTTTACCTATGCACTTCTTATGTGACTGTCCCCTCTATGCAGATTTGCGAGACTTCGATGGACTTGGAGTGCAGCACACAGATGGCGAATGGAACTTTTCCGAAGTGGTGGCTACTCAGGAGAGGATGCAGTTGCTGGATCGATTCGCAGGAGAGGCGTTCTCCAGGAAGCGACAACTGCTGGACCCTATGGCGGCGCATGGGCCGTCAGTCCCGGACTAGTAGAGTCAAAACTGACACCCCATGGATTCCCTATCCGGTGCTTGTCGGGGCCAAAAGGGAGGGCGATCGATCCCTTAATTTCGTCCACGGGTTGGGCAGTGTCCAAGGCTGCCCATTGAGGTAGGCCCCCTTGTGGGAGTTCGTGGTGGCTGTGGTTTGAAACCCAAATATACGCGGGTAGAACCGTTAGGTTCGTCGTGGAGTTGCGCTCTCAACCGGGTGCCGAGACCCATAGATCGGAAGAGGTGTTAGGTACACCTTGCCCTACCAAGGGGGATTGTATGTCCGACAAAACATACAATCAATTGGTACTAGGATGAGTCGCTATGTACATAGCTATAGCTTCTTATTCTAGGGCGTTAATTGGCGCATTGTACCAGATTCCTGTGTTTATATTTTATATAATAGACACCGTGGTTTTAATCCCTGCCTGTGGAATATGCCACGTTAAATAAATCTGTGAGATCAGATACATTCTGTCCCAATCTACTCAGTTGCGTTCTGACTGCTTGTGGAAGCAGACGTGTTTTTCAAGCGTTCCGCTGTGCCATCGTCTTCGAACAGTAGTGAGTGATTTTCCCAAGTGGAAATTGTACAAAAATCGCCGCGAGAGTACGAGTGTTCTTTTGTGTAATCGGGAGTGATTTTGGTAAACAAACAGTGAAGTTAGAGGCAAATTTAATTTCCTTTGCTTAAACTAAGTTTTTGTGCTGATTTTTGGCTTCGAGTTCGAATTCGAAGTGGAATTTTCTGGAAGTTTCTAGAAGTTTCTAGAACTTTCTGTCGGTTTCGTGTCTCGGATAAGCTTGTCGGTTGGTGTCTTGGCTAGACGTTCGGAAGGTTTGTGTCTTTGGAAGTAGAATTTTCTGGAATTTTCTAGAGGTTTCTAGAAGTTTCTAGAACTTTCTAGAACTTTCTGTCATGGATGGATCCATGAAACGTAGTGGAAGCGCCATCAGCGTGATGAGCGCTTCCAGCGTTGTTGAAAGCGCCCGCAGCGCTACGTCGTGCGTCGAGTCGGCCGCGGAGTCGATGAATGTCACTGGTAGTGACACCATGGACGAGTCGGGCGCCGAGATGATGGTCGTCGTCGGAAAGCTGGAGAAGAAGGCGCGGGAGAAGAAGGCGCGGAAAGCAAAGGCTCGCTCGGCTCGTTCGTCGCCGGTGCTGAAGCAAGCCGCCCCCGTCGCGAAAAAGCCGCATTTGGACAGCGTGTCCATGCCCGCCCCCGGATGTGTGGAACTCAACTAATGTAGTGTGACCAAGAACCTAAAAAGTGATTTGCCACTCTCATGAATCAGCTGTGTTTTGTAAACAGCGCCAATTTTGAAAATTAAACTACAATTAAAAAAATTAAGAAAAGTAATTCTGACGATGAAGTTATTGTGTTGGTAGCGGCACATATTGCTGTAAGAAGAAGTACAGCACAGTTGGAGGCGCAAAAATGTCCAAATTATCAAAATGCTCATTTTCCGTGATTCGCTAAAGACATGGTATTGCCTCAACTGATTTTATTAAAGCAATCTTCTCCTCACTTTAAACATTTGCATATCTCTTTTTGGTTTTGCGCACAAATTTTGCCCCCACCTTTCACTTTGACTTCAGTAAAAATAGGCACATATATTTTACTGGCACCCCTATCAGCTGTTCTCACAGTCCACATTCGTGTGAATATCGATACTATCGATAAAAATTCGTGATCCCGTTTACGTTGCTGGATACTGACTCCAGGAAAACACAAACGAAAAATTACTGGCCCCGTTTTTTTTATATGAAGTTTGGCAGTAATTTTTAGTTTCCGCGGTGCTGGATACCCAGCTTAAAGGGTAAATGTAAATTCCGCTGTACGGTATAGCTCACGCAAGCGCGTACGGCTGAATAGCATAGCCGAAGTTAATGTATTGTTCAAAAGAGGAGGTGAGGCAATAAGGGGGTACTCGGCATAGGCCGGATATAGAGCGGGAGAGAGTGCGTTTTTTTAAGTACCTTTTAAGTTGCAGTTACTTGTCCACTTCGTTTCTCTCCAACGTAAAAGAGCTTCGACGTCGGCTGTAACAAGATATAAACGAATAGAAAGGAGAGAGCGCTGTCACGCTCTCCATGCACCTACGCTCATCCGCACCGATGCTAGGTTCCCTCTCTCGCTCTAGCGCTTGGCTTCCCAGAGCGCGCGAGCAACGCTCGAGCTTAGCGGGAAAGGTTTTGGCGGTAAGCTGGTAGGGAATGAAAGAGAGAATTGGGAGAGGGAATATGTGAGTTTACCGCGGCTACACTTCTGCCTGCTTCGCTATAGTGGCTGCTCTATTACCCTTCCCTGCTTTACATTCCCTCCCTAGGAAGGGAATTGTTTGCGCTGAAGGCGCTTTCACTAAGCTAAGCTATCTATTTGACGGCTTTATCGAGCCAGTGGCCTAGCCGTTGTGGACAGGGTAGACTGGGGACTCTATTGAGGATTGCGCTGGTGCGCCGTGGCGGAGCTTGCTGGCTCTGTCGCGGAAGCTGGGGCTTCGCATAAGCTGAGGCTGTGTATAAGCTGGAGCTGCTCTGTCGATGGCTGCGCAGAAGCTGATGCTGGGGTTGCTCTGCAGCTGGAGCTGTGCCGAAGCTGATGCTGGGGCTGCTCTGCAGCTGGGGCTGGGCCGAAGCTGATGCCGAGAACTGGCTGAGAAGCTGAGAGAAGCTCTTATATGTATGTATATACTGACTGAGTGCCGGGTATAAAGTAGAGCAGCGTTCTTTGCCGCGGCTCACAACGTTCCTCCTCGTTTGATATCTTTCTATTGGCTGCTGTTGATTGCCCTCGTAAATCTATTACTGAAATAGGTACGCTTGGCCCTATAAATCAAGTCATTAACAGATCGTCTGTTTGTAATAAATATGCCGTGTAGGCTTTATAACTTTTGTTTTGATTGGTACATGTTTGTTGAACAACAAGTCAATGTTTCAAAATTTTTCCACGCCCCCTTCCGCCCCCACAAGGGACAAAAATCTGTGGAATCCACAATTTTTAAGATAAAAGAAAACCAAAAACGCAGAATCATGGAAAATGACCGTGTCTAACAGACTACCGAATCTGGATCAGGTTAGATCAATATTATGGCCAGAAGGAACAAATTAAATTTCAGTCGCTACGCAACGCCTGCCAAGCGCTTACTCATTCCCTCTCTCTCTCGCACACACTTCCACGTCTGGTATGAGTATTCAAAACTCTTTCTTAGCTTGTGCAACCAAGACATGTGAGCAGGTGGTGGGGGTATTCGGCACGAAAGGCACGTGATGGATCCGGCCTCCAAAGTCAGTAGAGTCGGGAGGGGTGAAGTAAGGAATCACGCCGATACGGTACTCACTGACATTAAAGATACAATTACTGTTCACGTGCTACTATACCCTATCCACAACACATAGCACAACACTACACAATGGAAGGAACAGACAGAACAGACACGGACAAGGTCATAGTGGCGCATATCTCCGCAGCTGGTGTTACGCTAGCAATTCGCCCTCCCAACAATGATCATCGGTTCCACCTCCTCGTTTCGATGATCCCTTCTGCCACTAGGACTAGCTAGACCGTGACGTAGCCCGATGCATGGCTCCCAATATAACGAGGGGGAACGTTGTGAGCCGCGGCAAAGGCCGCGGCTCTACCTTATACCCGGTACTCAGTCAGTATATACATACATATGTACATACATTTATGAGCCTACGATTTATGAAATTTATTATATGTTCTCAAAAGGGACGAATTAATTTTTGGGAAAAAAATAATATTTAAAATAAAAAATGAAGTCAAACCATTTTTGGAATTTTTATACATGTTTCCATTTTTGTTTACCTATGATTTTAACATCTGCTTCTACATTTCTACATGACCTGTATAACTACCAGAGCTGCAAACCGGTCCGGAACCGAACCCCGTGGAACCGGTTCTCTGCGGGTTCCTTGCTATGTCGAACCGAACCCTGAACCGAACCCAAGAAATGTCTCGGAACCGTGAACCGAACCGGTTCCGTTTTTATTCAAGGGTTCGGTCCAAGAAAATATAAATATGAAATATGTGCCGGATCTGATGTCGTCATGTTCGGCTCATGGCACGAGCCGAACGAACTCTCATTTTCTGCATGCTTGTTTCTGGATCTGTTTTGTTTTGTATTGTTTCGTCCCATTTTAATGTATGTGTGCACATGCATTCTCACGTATTTTGCGTGTTTGCAATAGTATGGATGCGTGCTAGAACTGAAATTATGTGTGTTCTTCTTCAGCTTGTTGACGAACTGACCTACCGCCACAAAATATATGAAAAATTGGCAGGGTGGGTGAAAGTGAGTGTTGGTGGGACACTTGGGCGAAGAAGAAGTACACGTATGAACATACCCTGCAGTACGGGTCATCGCTTACAAATGTGCTCACACATCGATGTCAGCGTGAGCACCCCCGCTGACATAAGTGATGTCGCGCGGAACGATGAACTGCTGACATTAACATTGCGATGTCCTAGGAGCATAGGGGATGACATGGTCATCGAGAAATACGAAAAAATAAGGCTTACTATAAGTGATGATTTTCTCGAAAAAATAAGGCTTACTATAAGTGATGATTTTCTCGAAAAAATAAGGCTTACTATAAGTGATGATTTTAGCCGAAAAATAAGGCACATAATAAGTGAAGATTTTCTCGAAAAAATAAGCGATATAATAAATGAAGATTTTAGATGAAAAAGTAAGGCGTATATAAGTAAGCAGTATATTCATTTATTTTCTTTTGCTTTTATTTAAAACTACAATGATGTACATATGTATGTCAATTTTGGGGATCCCTGAGGTTCTTTCGGTAAATTCAATTGCATCGCCACTGAAATAATACGGATTAATTTATTATGTTTTTGTTTACTTTTTTGACTTATAAAGACTTACTTTCCATGTCCTTCCAGGATGTGCCCGTCCCCATTGTGTTCCGTATTTTGTTAATCTATCAATAAAATGATTCTATAAAATACTATTAATTTGGTCGCAATTATATAAGAAAGGAAAGATCGAAATTCCAAAAATATGTTCGATTTGTAAAAGAGTTGTTTAAACCAAAATCAATGCTCACTGTAGATCAGCGGTGCTCTATGCATTTACTCCTACAACAAAAACAAAACACGCGCCAAAATATGTACCTGCTTGACTCAGGCCTCGCATATAAGGGTTGCTTTTCTGTTTTTGTTGTTGGACTGCTTAAAATTGAAATTTCGGGCCCACCGCAGGTTATGCATTCACATTATATTTCTTTATTCTTCTTTTAATCCATACTATACATATTAGTCGGAGCATCAGGGCACATTTAAAGAGCATAAGAGAAGAATAAATAAATACAATGTGAATGCAGCGATACATTGAACTCAGTTTTTTCACAATTTCACAAATTTAACATTATATGCAATTGATATTTTCATAATTTACCACGCGTACATCACATTTATGTTTATTTAAACAATGCACTTACCTGGTAATAATAAATAATATAGATATTTTTCACTAAATCACTGCATTTTCGCTTCCAACTCTTTCCGCACAATTAAAACAATGTAACGTAATAGCAAATGCATGGCGAACTAAGCAAGAATGCTTTGCCGACGCAGGCGCAAAAGAGACCAAAAGAAAAAAAAACCAAATTCTCTTGTACTTCGACCGATCGGCAGAGCCGATCTATTACGATCGCGCGGAAAAGAAGGAAACAGAGCGAAAATAAAGGGTTCGGCTTAGCGGGCGTCAACGCCTAGATGACATTGTCGTTGACATTCGTCATCGCTCACGGCTGGTACTGCAGGGATACGATCCCATCATATACACACAATGCATACATATATATGTATGTATGTATGAGTCGCAATGAAGCGATGTTGACTCGTCTCCCTTTTGAGTTATATTCCGTCTGCTTTTAACGGACAGCTTCTTATTTTATTTATCCTCAGTCACAAGCAAAGCGTGTGACAGTGGGACAGCTTATAAATTCTATATCATTTTTTCATAATACTTAGTTCATAGCCATTTTTATTTATTTCACTATAGCAACCAATAACTAAATAAAACATTCCATATCCTGATTCAATTACAAATTACTAACATTTTTTTTTGTGTTTTTGGATGCAACCGCCCACTGTGCACTTCATTGTGTGTTTTTTTAGGGTTGCCAAAAATCGTGAAATTTACTTGTTTTGTGTATCATTTGTATGGCTCAAATTTATGTAAGAAAAACGTCATACGGTGGCAACTCTTTGAATGGCGTCAGTGCCGTTGTAACGGGACAGCATGCGCATGTAGCAATCTGGTTTGCATTATTTTTGGCATTAGCGAAGTGAAGGTTGTTTGACAATGAGTTCCATACGAGATTTTTTTGAATATAACGATCAGACGAAAGTAAGCCAGTGTAAAAACTGTAGTGTAAAATTAGTTGGCCGACATGCCACAAACTTGAAAAAACACGTTGAACGCAAGCACTCTGATATTTACAAGCAGATTACCGAATGTGAAAAAATTAACAAAAGAAAGCAACAGCCACCGATCAGTACATTTTTTGAAGATTCCAATTTAAAAGTGAAGTTATCTAAAGATGAGATAACAAATGCATGTGTTGAACTGGTCACAAAAAATGGCCGCCCACTAAAAATGCTGGAAGATTCTGGGTTTAACAAAATTTTAGATCCAATATGCAAGGCATTTCCAAAGCCTTTAACAATAAATCGGCAAAATATTCAAAGCCTCGTTCAATCGAAAGCAAAAGCTATTCGGGATAATATCAAAGAAATTGTATCCAATCGGTTAGTGAGTTTAAAATTAACCAAAATTTGTTTATGTTCATGTGAAAAGACAATATAAATACTTAGATGTGTAACACTCATACAATTCTGTTTTGTATGTAGTGAGGTACAAAATACGCGCTGTCTCGCTCGCACGAACTCAAGTGCTCTCGCGGTTTTGAACATAGAATGAGCTTGCGTACAAGTGTGCGTTCGCACTGAACTGCAAATACACATGTGTGTGTACGTGTGCTCTACTTCACGTTCAGAGCGTTTGTCACTAGAGCGCTCTCTGTCTCTCTCGTATCAGTGAAGATTGCGTGGAACTCCACGCCGATAAAATCGAGCAGAAAATGTTGTATGGAGTGACACATCTTAGTGTTTATATTAACTTTGGTATGTGTATGTGGTATGTGTACATATACAGTGACGCACTTAAGTGATGGCACAGCTGCAAATTTCAACTTTAAATGCTATTTCCAGGCTAATGCTGCATGTTAATGATTAAATTTTTTTGTATATATTTAGAGTAAACATTTCTTTATTGTAAGGCACTTTCTTTTGTTTATTTTCTATATCGAACTTCATAATATTTAAACTTAAAAAAAAAGGAACTTATTTCGTGAAACAAAAGTCTTGGCACACTTAACCTAATAATGTTTTATTTTAATATTTAAAATTAAAATTAATATTTAGTCGGTAATCCTTTTTGCTGGATTACAGCTTCCAAACGCCTAGGCATGGAATGAACCAACTTTTTTGTTGTTTCAGTCGAAATATTGGTCCATTCCTCCAATAATGCCTTTTTAAGGTCATTTTTGGACGAAATTTGATGTTTTTTCAAGTTTCTCTCCAATTCATCCCACAGGTGCTCGATCGGATTAAGGTCAGGGGACTGTGGTGGATGTGGTAGTAAATGTGCGGTATTCCACGTGATCCACATTTTCACATCTTTGGCTGAATGCTTGGGATCATTGTCATGCATAAAAGTGAAAGAGCTCGGCATCTCAAGCTTTGAGGCACTTTTTTTTAGGTTTTGCTTCAAAATTTCGAGGTAATACTCCTTGTTCATTATGCCCTCGATGAACACGAGCTCTCCTACACCCGCCGATGACATGCATCCCCACACCATGACTCCCCCGCCGCCGTGTTTCACTGTGGGCGCCAAGTTCTTTTTCTCCAATTCAGCGTTTGGCTTTCTCCATACGTGTTGACGGCCATCGGATCGAAAAATGTTGAACTTGCTTTCATCAGAAAAGAGCACGGTATCCCAGAATGTAGTTTCCTTGTCCAAGTACTCTCTAGAATAGGCTAATCGCTTTTTTTGATTGACCTCCGAGATCAAAGGCTTTCGTCTAGCAGCACGACAATGAAAGTTAGCTTCATGCAGGGCCCTTCTAACAGTCATTGGGTGGATTTCCTTCCCAAACTCGGTCTTGACCTCAGCGGCAATCTGGGAAGAAGAAATTTTGGGGTCCACCTTGACTTTTCGGATCACCTGGTTGCGTTCACGGTCAGTTAAAGTCCTTGGACGTCCAGATCTGGGTGCATTTTCCAAACTTTCTTCTCCTTGAAAGCGCTTCACAATACTTCTTATGGAAAAACGGCTCATCTCCATAATTTTCGCTATTTCCCCATACGATTTGCCTTCATTGTGCAGGTGAAGGACAATTTTTCGCTGAGCTACATTCGATTCCTTGCGCTTATTCTCCATCTTGGTGAAACTCCGGCAAAATGCAAAATATCTTCAGAAAACAAACAATTTTTGTGACGATATTGAGCGCACGAGGTTAAGGGGAAGTCCCGTTATAAATTTCATAAGACAGAATGACCAGATTGGGCTTAAGATAAAAATAAAACCAACGAGGGGGAACGTTGTGAGCCGCAGCAAAGGCCGCGGCTCTACCTTATACCCGGTACTCAGTCAGTATATACATACATACATACATACATATATGAGCTTGCGATTTATGCAATTTATTATATGTTCGCAAAAGGGACAAAATAAATTTTGGGCAAAAAATAATATTTCAAAAAATGAAGTCAAATCATTTTTGGAATATTTTACATGTTTCTAATTTTGTTTGCATATGCTTTTTACATCTACTTCTACATTTCTACATGTATAACTACATATTTGAGACGTACAAGTGTTTGCGACAGAGAGAGAGGCGCTTGGCAGGCGTCGCGTAGCCACTGAAATTTAATTTGTTTCTTCTGTCTATAATATTGATCCGACCTGATCCATATTCGGCAATCTGGTAGATATGGCAATTTTCCATGATTCTGCGTTTTTGGCTTTCATTTATCTTAAAAATTGTGGATTCCACAGATTTTCGTCCTTTGTGGGGGCGGAAAGGGGCGTGGCAAAATTTTGAAATAAACTCGTGCTGGTTTGATATCACAGGAGTTTGGATAGAAAGTTTGGTTGCTTTAGCTTTTATAGTCTCTGAGAACTAGACGTCAAAAAATACGAATGGGCAAAACAGATGGGGTCGCGTGTGAGAGAGAGCGAGAGGGAATGATGACTTTCGAAATGGTTTTCTTCATTGTAGCTATAATAATGATCCGATCTGATCCAAATTCAACACTCTGATAGAAATAGTCATTTTCTATGATTCTGCGTTTTTAGTTTTCCCGTATCTTTAAAACTGTGTATGCCACAGACTTTCGTTCTTTGTGGGGGCGGAAGGGCGCGGGGCGAAATTTTGAAATACACTTTGAGTAGTGTGATAACACAGGAGACTGAATACAAAACTTGGTTACTCTAGCTTTAATAGTCTATGAGATATAGGCGCAAATGAAGACGGACGGACAGACGGACGGACGGACGGACAGACAGACATGGTTATATCGACTCGGCTATTGATGCTGATCAAGAATATATATACTTTATGGGGTCGGAAACGCTTCCTTCTGGACGTTACTCACAACCGTTATCCCCACAAATCTAATATACCCTTAAACTCTTCGAGTACCGGGTATAAAAAGTAAAAAAACTGTGCCAAGACTTTTGTTTCACGAAATAAGTTCCTTTTTTTTTTAAGTTTAAATATTATGAAGTTCGATATAGAAAATAAAAAAAAGAAAGTGCCATACAATAAAGAAATGCTTACTATAAATATATACAAAAAAATTTAATCATTAACATGCAGCATTAGCCTGGAAATAGCATTTAAAGTTGAAATTTGCAGCTGTGCCATCACTTAAGTGCGTCACTGTATATGTACATATGTTGTATAGCACATGCAACTAAAGTGTTGTTGTTTAATTTTTAAAATTTGCCTACATTTTTTTTAGATTGGTGTCGATTAAAGTCGACTGCGTAAGCCGTTTGGAACGCTCTATTGTCGGCATCAATTGTCAACTATTTTATGGAGGAGAACTTCAAATTTATACGCTTGCAATGAAGGAGGTTCACGTGCAGCAGACCAGCTCGAACCTGACGAACATAATTAAGGAGGTCCTTGACAGCTATAATTTATCGCTCCAGCAAATTTACACGATCACTATCGATAATGGAGCAAATATGGTTAGGGCCAGCGAGCTTCTGGATGAACTATGTAGGGCGGATTTGGACAATGACGATTCTGACGGCGACGCAGCTTGTGAATGTATACCGGAAGGTACAAATATTTTGGATAACGTTGATGAGATAGATGAGGGAATAATAACTGTTCGGTGTGCTGCGCATACTTTAAACCTTGTCGTCAACGATTTTTTCAAAGAAGTCAAGGTTGACATTTCGCGTATAAGATATGTTTGTAAAAAATTGCGCACGGCTACAATAATTAATCTTTTACGCCTAGAAAATTTAAAAAAACCATTTTTAGACTGCGTCACTCGATGGAATTCCACGTTTCAAATGTGCGAACGATTACTAACTCTAAAAGAGTTCTGTGTAAAGAGTAATTTAAAAGAATTGCAATTAAAATCATCTGAATGGAAGACCGTGGAAAATATTTGCAGTTTACTTCTACCAATTTATAAAACTTCATTGAAATTGCAAAATGCTAAGTTGCTGTCAAGTGACTTTTTTTATGCATGGTTCTCCTGCAAATCTAATCTAAAAAAGACAACTGCACAACATTCATTAATTCTGGCTAAATGTCTTGAAAAGAGGTCGGCAATTTTAAATGTAATTCCCGTTATAACTGCAGTATATTTAGACCCCCGCTATCAAGCGCTACTTAGTTGTGAGCAAAAACAGGCTGCGAGACACCATATAAGCCAGTTAAACAGCCGATTGCAATCTTTTGACGAAAGTCTCAACGTTTCAGCAGTAAATGATTCTACTTCAGATTGTGAGGAGGAGACTTTTATGAAAAGCATTGTGGGAAACCAAGCCACAACGAAAAAATTCGTTTCTACATTCAATAAATCTTTTGAAGAAATTCCTCGAATGCATCCCCATGCAGACGTTTTAAAGTTTTGGGAAAATTACAGCCAAACAGATTTTAAAAAAGTTGCAATGGTTGTTTTGGCGGTTCCGGCAACTCAAACTTCTGTAGAGAGAGCATTTTCCTCCCTCAAATTTGTGTTGTCGGATAAAAGGGCATCAATTGATGAAAACCTCCTGGAGGATATTATGCTAATAAACTTAAATTGAATATGATTTATAAATGATTTAAATGTATAAAACATGGTTTGAACTAAGTTAAATTAAAATACCTTTGAAATGCAAGCGGTAAAAAAAATGATATATTATTATTTGTTATTATATTATTAAACATTTTTATTATTATTTTTATTTCTTTAAACATGGTTTAAATTGAGTTAAATTTAAATACCTTTAAAATGCAACGAATGCAGTAAAATAAAATGATTTAATTGTATAAAACATGGATGCTCTTTATCTTGTCATTTATTTTACTCTACGAACCCGGGTTTGGAACCGAACCCGAGGTTCCAAAATATTCAAAACCCGGTTATGGAACCTCTGCGAATTTTCAACATAGGGTTCGGAACCCGAACCGAACCCTGGCCGTTTTTTCAGGGGTTTGCAGCTCTGATAACTACATATTTTAGACGTGGAAGTGTTTGCGAGAGAGAGAGGGAATGAGTAAGCGCTTGGCAGGCGTTGCGTAGCCACTGAAATTTAATTTGTTCCTTCTGTCCATAATAATGATCCCACCTGATCCAGATTCGGCAATCTGATAGATACAGTAATTTCCCATGATTCTGCGTTTTTGGTTTACTTTTATATTAAAAATTGTGGATTCCACAGATTTTCGTCTTTTGTAAGGGGCGAAAAGGGGCGTGGAAAATTTTGAAATAAACTTGTGCTGAATTGATATAACAGGAGTTTGGATAGAAAGTTTGGTTGCTCTAGCTCTTATAGTTTCTGAGAACTAGGCGCTCATTTAAACGAACAAGCAAAGCAGACAGGGTGGCGTGTGAGAGAGAGCGAGAGGGAGCGATGACTTTCGAAATGGTTTTCTTCATTGTAGCTATAATAATGATCCGATCTGATCCAGATTCAACACTCTGATAGAAATGGTCATTCTCTATGATTCTGCGTTTTAAGTTTTCTCGTATCTTCAACATTGTGTACGCCACAGGCTTTCGTTCTTTGTGCGGGCGGAAAGGGGCGGGGCGAAATTTTGCAACTCATTTGGAGTAGTGTGATCACACAGGAGATTGGATACTAGCTTTTATAGTCTCTGAGATATAGGCGCTAATGAAGACGGACAGACGGACGGACAGACGGACGGACGGACGGACGGACGGACGGACAGACAGACATGGCTATATCGACTCGGCTATTGATGCTGATCAAGAATATATATACTTTATGGGGTCGCTTCCTTCTGGGCGTTACACACAACCGTTATCCCCACAAATCTAATATACCCCTATACTCTTCGAGTACCGGGTATAAAAACTAGCACAAAATGATCTGTGTAATAACCTAAGAGAATCGTCTGCTTCTCAAAATAACAATACTTTTAGATCCGCTGTAATTGTTGTACTTCTATTTCGAGACCGGCAATGTTCGTCCCTCCAAGATCATCAATCAACTAACTCTACTCTCAACTACTCAATTATGCGTTGACGTTGGAGTCGACGTCGCCGCTCTCGTTGCTCTTCGCTGCTGGTTCCCACATCCCTCCTTTTTTCACGAGACGCAGTTTCAATCCTGGATCGGTAGTTGGGGCTTCCTTCTCAGATACATCTCCTGGTTGGTCTCCCATCAAATCCGTATTCTTGGAAGCTTCTTGAGCGGTCGACGATACCTGTGGAAGAATACATAAATCGGGACTACTGAGTGGCGGGCCCCTACCTGATTTCTTCTTTAAATGACTGATATTCCTCATTAGCACTCGGCCATCTCCTGAAACTTTCGTTATATTCCCTTTGCACTCCATTACAAAATATTCAGAGGGATCAAAACTTGGCTTTAGCTTGTGTGGGAAAACAACATTTTTAACCAGCGCCTTATCACCAACCGCGATGTCACTTTCCTTTGCCCCTCTCCTTTTGTCAGCCAATTCTTTTCCTTTTTGTTTAGTAACACAGTCTCGGTCCCTTTCAGCCGAATCTAAAACATCCCCCCCTAAATCCTGGAACCCCGGCATTTTATCTCGGATTACACGGTTAAACATTAGTTGTGTTGGAGCCGTGCCAGTGCTACTGTGTGGTGTTACATTATACATAAGTACAAATTTTTGTATTTCATCTTTAAATTGATTCTTGTTCTGATAGGCTATTTTTAATCTCTTTACCAATGACTTGTTCATATTTTCAACTTCCCCGTTGGCTTGAGGCCAATACGGTGGAGTTTTGATCTGATCTATCCCGCAGACCTTGCAATATTCTCTGAACTCCGCACTGACATATTGCCGTCCATTGTCCGTCCGTAAGTATTTTGTACACCCTAGTCTACAAAAGATTTCTTTCATTGCCTCGATGATATTTGTTGACGTTATTGACCGTAGAAATTTAAACTCCATATACCTCGAATAATAATCTATCAGGACAAGAACGAATTCGTTATTTGGTAGTGGACCCAATAAATCAATCGCTACACAGACCCAAGGACCCATCGGAAAAGGAGTTCTGTCCATTGGTGCTGGATTATTTGCCTGTGACACTAATATGCAGTCTTTGCAAGACTTCACAAATTTTTCAGCATCGCGATCTATCTGAGGCCACCATACTTTGGACCTTAAACGGCGTTTCATTGCAGACTCTCCTCGATGGCCTTCATGTGCTAGTTCTAGTGCCTTCTGCCGTAGCGTCGTGGGCATACCTATACGGTTTCCTCTTAACATGATCGATCCAATCACGGAAAGTTCAAATCGGAATGGGTAAAACTTGTTTGAGTTGGCAACGTCCCAAGAATCATTGCTGAGGCAGGTTAGGTTAGGTTAGGTTAGGTTAACCCGGACGACCCTCCTGGGGTCACTCATAGGCCAGTATGGCCCTTAGTAGTCCGGTTGATTATGGACCTTGTTACGCGGGTGCTAGTGATGGTTTTATATCACCTAAGATTGAGGTGTTCTTGGCGAAGGACAGCAGTTCCCTTGTCGACCTCCTGGAGGCATCCTCTAGCGATGTCAGCGTCGGTGCGCCCGGGTACCTTATCCTGGCCCGTGAGAGAGCCGGGCAGCTGCAGATTAGATGTTCCAGGGTTTCGATAGCCCCAAGGTCCTCGCATTTCCTGCAGCTGCTCCTGTCGGTGATGTTTAGTTTGGCTGCGTGTGATGCGGCCAGGCAGTGACCTGTCAGTATTCCCACCAGCAGTCTGCAATCCTTCCGTGGAAGGTGCAGCAGATAGTGGCTGAGTTTCTCGCTGCGTTTTTTGCACATGATTTTCGAGACTCTGCAGTTGGTCGTGCTCCTCCACCTGCTCTCGTTTTCTAGTTTAGCCAGCGTTTCTAGATCGCTCTGTAGAGTTCTGAGTGAGACAGGTACATTTTCTGCTCTTTCTCTCGCCAGCCCGACGCCTTCCTTAGCCAGATCGTCCGCCGCTTCATTTCCTTCAATGCCCTGGTGGCTGGGAACCCAATAGATTCGCACTGACTTGGTCGTGCATAGTGAGTCCAATGCTTCCCTGCTCGCCAGGACATTTCTAGAGCTGACCGTGGACGACTGCATGGATTTTATCGCCGCTTGGCTGTCTACAAACAGATTGACCACGTTGTGTGGTCGCCCTGTTTGTTGTGCAACCTCTGCTGCTTTCCTGATGGCAAAGACTTCCGCCTGAAATATGCTGCAGTGGTCTGGTAGCTTGTATGCCAGCCCTATTTCGGGGTCTGTGCAGTATATACCAGCTCCTACTCCTCCTACCATCTTGGAGCCGTCTGTATATATATTGAGATGTTCGATCTGGCCTTTTTTCCATTCTTCCGGTCCCAGAAATGCGTTTGTGTTGATGTCGAGACACGTTCGAGGGGTCATGTAGTCAGTATTACTGATCATGTCCCTGCCGATTGAACTGTGCCCGTATGCTTGTGGCTGCATGTTTCCTGAGGCAATGAGGCGCTGAGCGGCCTTTCCAGCCGTCAGATGCGCGTGGATATCCAGGGGGTCAATTCCGAGAATGGTTTCGAGTGCTTTTGTTGGGGTTGATCTCAGTGCCCCCGTGATGCAGAGCACTGCCTGTCGCTGAGTCTTTTCCATAAGCTTGTGGTACGTTTTCTTTTTAGTAGCTTGCCACCACACTAAGACTCCATACAGCAGAGTTGGTCGCACCACCGATATGTAGATCCAATGCATTAGAGTAGGTGACAGGCCCCATGTGCTGCTGAGCATCTTTTTTGATGCATATAGCGCAATGGTGGCCTTCTTCACCCTTTCCACTACATTGGGTCTCCATGCCAGCTTGCTGTCCAGTACTGTGCCAAGGTATTTGACTTGTGTTTTTGGGGTTAGCCTTGTTTGATCGATTTTCGGGGGGATCCATGACGGTACCAAAGACAATATAAACACTAAGATGTGCCGCGCTCATACAATTATGTGGTGTAGGGAGGGTTGTTTTTTGAAAGAGTGCTATCTCGCTCGCACGAACTCCAGTGCGCTCGCAAATCTAAAAATAGAATGAGCTTGCTTGTATAAGTACACACGGAACGTAAGTACGTATGTGTGTGTGTGTACGCGTGCTGAGCTGCCGAAATGGCCAGCAAAATACTTTTGAGAAGATTTCTTGAGACACAAATTTATTTGCTGAGTGTTGCTTATTGATGCGACGAACTAATACCCTATAGAAAATTAATATAATTTGATGTTATATCTGATATACATTTTGCGTTTGTATATATTTACATTCGTTCATTATATTCGTTTATAGTACATTAAACAATATAAGCATATAAAGGATATACAAAATATACAATTTTTTATATTTTGGGCATGCGTCATCGTCAAATCATAATCTCCATTCAATTCTAAAGTACTGGGTATTTTCTTCGACAGCGGCGTCGTCAACAACCAATACAAACAAGCAGCCATACAATATGTGCACACATACAGTTAAAGCTCAGCCTCACGTACAGAACGTGTGAAACTAAAGCGCTCTCTGTCTCTCCGTCTATCTGTCTCTCTCTAATTCACGCTGGAACTTTTGAAAATTCCAGCCAGTCAGGAATTGTGCTCAAAATTTTGTATGGCGCGGCACATCTTAGTGTTTATGTTGTCTTTGACGGTACCTTGTATTCCTTTGTTGAAGAGGATGAGGTCCGTCTTGTCCGCGTTGATACTGAGTCCTACTTCGTTCGCCCACTCACATATCTCCCTGAGTGTGTTTTCCATTATGGAGCTGAGTGTCGATGGACATACACCCGTAATAAGTATGCTTATGTCATCTGCATAGGCTGTTATTTTTGGGGCTCTCCTTTCGAATCTCTTAATTAGGTCGTCGACCACCAGGTTCCACAGGAGGGGCGACAGTACTCCACCCTGGGGTGTGCCCTGTGTGCCCCTCTGACGATGGAAGCCCCACTCTGATTGCACCCGTCTACAACTTAGAAGGTTTTTTATCCAGAGGTTGATTGCTGGGTGGGTGCTGGTTGCTCCTAGGCAGTCCATTATGGCTTCTGTAGCGACATTATTAAATGCTCCGCATTTATCTACGAATACTCCTAGTGCATATTTCTTAGTGTTGAGGGCTTTCTCGACGGTGGCTACTAGCGAGTGTAGTGCTGTTTCCACCAATTTTCCCTTGGTGTAGGCGTGCTGGTTGGTTGACATCAGTCCCTCTATTTCGGTTCTGATGTGTAGATCCAGCAGCTTTTCTAATGTTTTCAGTAGAAAAGAGGTTAGGTTTGTCGGTCTGTAATCCTTGGAACTCACATGATTGCACTTTCCTGCTTTTGGGAGGAAGATAACTCTAGAGGTTCTCCATTGGATCGGGATATAGTGTGCCTTACGTATTTCCTTTTTGTACTTTCTTAGTAGCGTTTTTTATTCCTCGTTGATGTTCTCATCGTTCGCTTGTTTGGCGAGCTTGAAGAATTCCCAGAGGTTGTTTCTAAGGAGAGAGAGCTCTCTGTTCCACCAGAGTGGCTTGTTCTTCTTTTTCGTACTCGAGGGTGGGCATGCTGCACGGTACCCGCCCAGTAGCTCATTGGATAGAGTCCCAAGAGACTTCTCTATTTCGTCAGCCGATTTTACCGACCCCGGACCGACCGCGAGCTTCGAGGTAACCGTCTTTTTGAACTTCTCCCAGTTTGTCTTCCGGGGGTTCCTATAGACGGCTACCTTCGAGGTGTGTTTAAATTCGTATTTAAACTGGATATACCTGTGATCTGAGAAGGATGGTCTTTCGAGGACCCTCCACCCAGTCACCGCGCCGCTCCTTCCCGTTACGAGTGTAAGGTCTAGCACATTTGATGAGGTTGGACCCACGTATGTGTAGTCCGCCCCCACGTTTGCTACTTCTATGTTAGTGGAAAGTATAAATTCTAGAAGAGACTCACCTCGGTCATTGGTGTCGGGGCTTCCCCATACATTGTGGTGGGCATTAGCGTCCGTACCAATGAGTATTTGGTAATCTTTGGATCCGGTTTCGTCTACCAGACTCCTTGGCTCTTCGGGTGGTGCGGGTCTGTCGTGTGCCATGTAGCAGGAGGCTACCAAGAGGCGCTTCTCCTCGCTTTCTAGCATCACTACTGTTCGGTCGTCTGTGCTGTAATTAGACATAAGGTGAGCGTGGATTCTCTTTCGTACAAGTACGATGGTTCTGTTCCTGCTTACCGGTGTTGTGTAGAACGAGTTATATTTAGAGGACTTTAGTCCGGCCACAGAGTTGCCTGATGCAATCCATGGCTCTTGGACTAGAGCTATGTCGACGTGCCCTTGCTCCATGGCTATGAGGAGCTCCGTCGACGCCACCTTGCTTTTATGCAAGTTGAGCTGCAGCACACTCAGTGGCATGGGTGGCTGGCTCAACTCCGCTCGACGGGTTGACTACAATCGTCACATCACCGTCCTCTTCCTCCTCCGACTCGTCCAGCGCAAGCCCCTGGGCGGCCTCCACGATGGTGTCCAGACCTAGGTCCTTCTCCACCTCGCCTGCCTGAAGGGTGTGCGCGTCCTTGTCCCCGGGGTGGCGCTTTTTTAGGCGCAGGTATACACTGCCCATGCCCCACGCCATCTTCCCAAATCTGGGGTATAAGAGGTCCTCCGCCTCTTTATTTATTTGTAGGATTGCACACTGGCCCCCCTCATTGGGTAACGGACTCCCAGTGTGCAGCACCTTCCAATCACCCGTTGGGATCTCGGGATTTTGTCGCTGTAGGAGCCGCAGCGCCCTGTCTCCTTGGATCGCGATGGGGAAGACTACCTTCGCCTTCGGTATAGACGGGATCAGCTCCCTGTCTACCACCTCCAGCTTGGCGGCCTCCCACATCGCGTCCAGTTGGCCGACAGTTTGCGTTAGCCACCTACGCGTTGGGTCATCTTTGCATTTGAGGATCTTAACCCCATTCAGCCACCCAGCGCCATCAAAGGTGGGCATGGGGGCTGCGGGATCCTCCTCCATTCGTGCAAACAATGAGTCGACGAGCCGCGCGTGCACCAGCTTCCACTGCGCCGCCGTCATTCTCCCGTTCTCATCGCTACGGTCGATCAGCGCCACGATCAGATGTCGTCTGGCCGCATCACTCGCCGTCCGCGACTTCGGGTGTTGAGTCGGTGGGATCGCCACTTTCTGTGGTGGGGCTGCGCCCTTCGGCCCGCGTTGCCGATTGCTCGCCGGAGTGTCCTTGCTGGCACTCTCAACGGAGCGTTGCCTCTTGCACGCCAGCATCTCCTCCACCTTGTTGGCGTACTTCCCGATAGATGCCCTCATCTGGGGCATCTGCGAGAAGTGCCTTCTGCCCTCTTCCACCCGCTGTTCGGCAAGGTTAGCCTGGCTTTCTCCTCTTGGGAGATGTCGGCTTTACCCTGGAGCCAGCTTAGGATTTTTAGGGCCGCTTTGTACTGCGAGAGAGCCTTCATCCCCTCCCTGGAGCGCTTTGGCCCTTCCCTACGCGGGGAGCTGGTGCTTGGCTCCGGTGAGCGGAGAAGGCTCTCTTCCTCCGTATTGCTGATGGAAGTCACGCTCTCCAGATCCGTGTCTGCTTCGACAGCGGCATCCGTGCGGTTCAGCTTGGAGTGAGGATGTTTTTTGGCAGTCGTTGTACAACTGACGTGGCCTGCTCCCGCCACGTCCGAGGTGTGACCGCTGGCGACACGCAGAGAGGAATTCTCCTCCCCGTGCCCGCCGGTGGTAGCAGTCACGCATTCCACCGACGTTTGGACTGACATCCCAGTCCGTGCTTCTTCTTTGCTCCCTTCCATTGTTGGCCCTTAGGTCCATAAGGTTGATATTTTTCGGGGGGACCACCCCCTAGCGTTTTATGCCTGGCCGCCAGGCACCTCTAGCCATGGCCCTAACCCAGCTCTCCCGACTCGAGGTCGAGAAGACGCTAGGTCATTGCCTTAGCTAGACACTGCATTGCCTCGGACGGGGCAAGCGACAATGCATTACCCTCGTCCGGGATCATGCAGTGTCCATTGCCCAGCCGGCACCCTCGTGGAGGGTTCAGCTAGAGGATTTTTGCCAGGCAGGTTAACGCGTCAACAAATTCTTCGTCAAGAATGCTTTTTTCGGCAACTTAAGATATGCTCATTGATTCTGGGATTGACTTTTCCAATACGCGCAGAATGCTATACTCGACTCTTATGTTGAAATCCTTTGTCGATGATAAGTCGCACAACCGAGATAACACATTTGAGATGTTTTCCTTTCCCGCCTTGTAAATGACTTTGAACTTATACATTTGCAGGCGATGAAGCCATTTTTCGATTCGAGCGGGGGGTTTGGAGGCCGGTTTAAAAATAGTTTGGAGTGGCTTGTGGTCGGTGACTAATTGGAATTCCAATCCAGCCAGATAATAGTAAAATTTTTCCACCGCTAAACTCTCCTTCTCAGTTTGAGAGTAACGAAAGCTTTGGAACGTTGGCCAGCCGAGTTTTTAAATCTTCGAACGTTTTCTTCTCCTTAGTGCCCCATATGAATTTATTATCTTTTCGCAACAATTGTCTTAGTGGCTCTGTGCGATCGGCCAAATCCGGTATGAATTTTCCCACATAATTGATTAGGCCCAGAAAACTTCGAGTCTACTCCTTGCTCTTTGGGTCACGGAACGATGTGATGACCGTCACCTTGTCAGGATCGACATTAATCCCTTTATCGGATAATATGTGACCAAGAAATTTCTAACTGTTTTCCATACACACTTCAAATCATTCAATACAACGTTATTTTCTTGGAATATTCTGCGATCTTTCTCGACAGACTCGTCGTGGTCCTTTTCACTTTTTCCGAAAATTATGACATCATCTATGCACATAGTTTAAAACATTTGGACACGACGCCAGCAATTCTTCAAGCCGCCGCTGAAAAATTTCCGGCGCTGAATTTACGCCACACATTAATCGTTTATATCGAAAAAAGCCTCGGGGTGTTATGAAAGTTGTAATTGAACGGCTCAACTCATCCAGCTCTAATTGATGATATGCATCTTTTAAATCTAGACGCGAGAAGTATTTTGCGTCTTTTAATTTAGTCATAAACGATTTAAAGGTGGGCAGCGGGTAGTTCTCGCTCTTGATCGCCTTATTAGCTAAGCGCATATCCACACACAAACGGATATCGCCATTTTCTTTGAACGCTATTACTATGGGCGAGATCCACGGACTGTTTCCCCTCACTGGTTCTATTATGTCCCTATTTAGAGCCTCCTCCAGTTTCGATAGAACCTTTTCTTCGAAAAGGCAACAGGGATGCGTCTCATGGGCTGTTGTATGGGTCGTACATCTGGATCGATAGACAGCTTGACAGATACCCCTTCCCACTTTGGAAATGGAGTGATCGTTTCCGTTTGATTAACTTGCAGTCCTAATGTCAGAACGTTCAATTTTATAGCGGTTTCTCGGCCCAATAATTATTGTCTCCCATTCTCGATTACATACAATGACGCAATTACCTCTCGGTTTCCCCCGACCGATATAGGAGCCTCGAAGACGCAAATTACATTAAGCAATTGGTTTGAAGCATAGCCCCGAAACTGCGTTTGAGAGTTAGATCGGATATTGAAGACTACGGCTTTCCTTTGCTGCAACAATACCCAATCGGTCTGACTAATTAAGTTGAAACGGGATCCCGAGTAGATTATAAGAACGAAAGTTTGACCGCCAATTAAACACTCTATTACTTCTTCCTTTTCGTCGTCACTGCAGACCTTAAAACAATGTTCCTTTGTAAATGTCTTCTCTGGATATGTGCATTCCGATGCACATCTGTCCGGGATCGTTTGGAACCTCCGTTGTTAGTCTGAGTGAACTGACGTTTGAGATTTGTTCGACATTTGCGAGCAAAATGACCGAAACGCGTGCATTTATTACATTTTACCTGCCGCGCCGGGCAAGTCGGACTATCTTCCATGTGGCCCTTACGACCACATCTATTGCATTCCGCATCTCTGTGGGATTTCCGAACTGTGATTTTACTTATTGACTTACTTATTGATCTCGATTAATGTATGCTCTTTCTCCAAAAGCTTCTTCTTCAAATCTACCGAAGTCCAGGAGTCCATTATTTTGTCCTTCAAGCAGATTTCTTCGATTTCGCTTTTAGTTGAACCAAAAGAACATCTGTTGCCGTAGGCGAACTACGAATTTTGAAAAGCCTTCACCCTCCAAGGGGAAAAGGTTTCTAAACAAATGCCTCTCAAAAGTGGAATTCTGCTTTGGCGTGAAATATTCGTTTAATTTGTCTACCAATACCTTGAATACATCGATCTCATCATCTTTATCCGGGTCTATCAGAGCATCTGGCAAAGAGTACGCAACTGTTTGCAGCTGGACGCCTCCCAAGTGGAGTAGCTTGTTCCTCTTTCGCGTTGCTGTCTGGATGTCCTCTGCTTCGACGTAAATTTTAAATCCTTGAGCCATTTTTCCCATTCACTCCGTAGCAGTGATTTGTCGATAGTCTCGCACAAAAATGGTTTAATTATTTCTCCCATTCCTCATTTTATCCCTGAAAAATAGGGATAAGGCCCCACGTAATGTATTACGTGTAGGTTTTAAGTAAGCCAGGTTGTAATGGGAAGTTTGGCACAGAACTGTTGTTGTTTCGTTCGTTTGCTACTTCGGCTATAGAGTTCATTCCTGTTCGTAAATTTTTCCGAGTTTTTTTTTTACGTTTACGCATATTATTACGCATACAAGTGTACAAATACAGCTATAGATGTAAGTAAGACGTGGCATTTCTGTTCATCCCTTTGTGTTATACACTTGTCGTCACTCTGATTTTTTTGTCGTGCTGTGCGGATCTAGTCAACGTTGGGTTAAGCGAATTTTAAGTGAATTAACTGAAAATCGTATCAGGTAAGTGTTTACAAATATTAATAAGTAATATACAGTAAAGTTTGCAATAAAAGTGTTTATTTTTCATTAGCAGGCTTGTCTACCAGCATACGCCACGCTTTAAAAATTCAAAAAGGCCGTCTGTCAAAGCTGAAATATGATGCAAAAATGAAAGTATTAAAAGATCTAGAAAATAAAGAAAATATTCCATAAAGATCAATAGTTTTTGTATTTCTTCCAGTATTCGCATTACTACTTAAATAATATAGTATATTGGATAGTGTAGTATTCGCATTACAACTTACATTACGTTGTAAGTAATAATTTAATTGAACACAAGTATAGATTTGTTTCACAATCCTTAATGATATTAAACTGGATAAGATGGAATCAAATACAAAGATATTATAATGAGTAATTAAGGCCCGCAAGGCGAGAACGAATATTTTGCTGCCACTCGGCTGACCGCTAAAGACTAAACTTAAGTATCCTAAACTCCTAAAGGCAAGCCCTTCGCTGCCGCCCACGACGCTGGTTGCTATCCAGCCAAAGTGCTGACCCAGCGCCTCTTGAGTGGTGTTTGTTGACGGCCGGCATCCGGGCGATCGGTCGCGCCGATCGCGATCCCACAGATGACGAAAACTGCATATTCGACAATAATGCAGAGTCCGCTCCATCCAGTGGCAGATTCAGTTAACTCTCGTTAACTACTCCCCCCTTCAAGACTTGACCGTCCTCGGTCAAGCTCAGGTTCTTCAGCATCTGTTGAATGGCGATGGTGTTTCCCTTCTGCTGCCTTTCTCGCAACCACCAGAAAACGCCGATTAGAACGGCGCACACGGCCACACCTACGACAGTGGACAGTATGGGACCGATCGTAAGGTTTGTATGAACATCGGCCAGTTGCTGCAGATTTTCCTCATTCAACTTATGAAGGTACGGCAGGCTCAGCAGAGTTTGGTGGCTGGTGACGTTGATCTTCGCGGAAGCTGCTACGCCTGGGATCCTCTTCGGCGCATTATTGAAATTGGTGTACTCTGTGCCGTTGATGAGGGCGACCCGGTCAAAGGTCACTAGGTATGTTCCCGCAATGCTACGCTCGGGACCATCATCGGCGGTCACGGTGGCGATGGCGTCATTGATTATTACAATACCCTCGTCCACCTCCAAGATCGGGGGCAGATTGTTCGGTTGCGTACCGCAGTGGGCCACAGTACCAAAGTGCAGCTGTTGTGCGCAACTAGTCGCTGGTGCCTCCTTGCAGAAGGCTAATGATGGGGGCCCCATACATGATGAGACGGCGATGACTTTGTTGCCGCATTCTGCTATGATGGGCTCGGGTAACCGGATCGCTATGCCTTTGTGCGCGACTGGGAAGATGGTTATTTTCTTGCAAATAAACTTAGGTCTAGGTACTTCTATTACAAAAATGATTAATTCCTTATTAGCTAGTGCCCTCACATTTGCAGCGCCCAATAGTTGGGTTACGCTGATATCTGTGGAACCTTTTCTCAAAATCGCCTCTAGGTCATCACTGTCGATGATAGCTGGATTTACAATATTTACTTTTGCCAAAGTGGTGGCGATCATTATGTTCTGTAATTCAAGCGTCAAAATTCTATTTCTGGTTAGAAGGTTCTCATATAGGTGGGAATTGTTTATTTCCTCATTTATGTTTACTTTTAGCAATTTGTTTACGGTCTCGGTGAGGGCATTGATTTGTGTTTGAGTTCTCGAGTTGATAGTTATCTGTCTATTGTTGGCTTTAATTAGATCGTACTCAACCTGTCTCGATTGCTGTAAGTCATCAAAGTCCGGAGTCCCTGCGAAGACTTTCAGCGCTGACCCCAGGATGTTCAGGCTCCTCGCATACCTGTGGTGAACTCCCAGTGCCGCAGTCAGTGTCAGAAGGTATTTTGTATCTGTCTCTAATATTTTTCTCATATGTGTTTGTGGGAAAATGTTTGTTAATTCTATTGTCTCCTGAATATACTGTTCATATTCCGTTAAGTTCGTGACATGTTTTATATAAAAGGTTTCGTTCCATATTGCTGTCTGTCCGTCAATTACAGGGATATAGTCTGCGTGTGAATAGTCCGTCAGTTTTGAGTCGGTCAAGGTTGTTAGCAGTAAGATTGCTAGGATGTAGAGATATCGAACGGGAGACCTATAAGAAACGAGAGGCACAGCACTTATTAATTATGTCGTACGGTTGTTCTTACTTTTACTATTAATTGTCTTTGAGGACCTGAACTTAACGCTACAAAACCCCTTTTTTTTGCTTATCTATCTCAAATTGTCTTTGTGGACCACCCTCCCTTTAATAAGAACGGTGGACCCTAGATCTGCTTCTACCCTTTGCTCCGTGCAGAGGGGAGTTAGCTTGTTTCCTAACCTCCTGTTAGCTTTTTGGCATATCCTGCAGTTAGATACCACTTCTGATGCGATTCTTTCTATTTTTGGAAAGTAGTAATCGCGCAGCACCTGCTTTACATTCTCCTGGGCTGCCCTGTGCGCCCGATTGTGCTCGGTGGTTACTATCTCCCTTCGTTCCCCATCGTTTGTAATGTCTGTCACTAGGGTCTTACAATACCGAAACTTTGTGTCCGGAAAGGCCTTCACAAGGTCATTCTGCACGGACGCCAAAATCGGTAGAGTGCAATAGATGGCGTTAACGACCCCAGGCTTTACCACCTCTTTGATGGATGCAAGAAGTGTGTCCCGACTGACGAAATCAATTTTGTGACGGGTTTTTTTCAGCGAAAAGAATGTGAAGCTGCTTCGAGGGGGTGTCTGCCTCTTCCAGAATTATTTGATTCCTGAAGCAGTTCACTGGTTTGTCTGTGGCCTCAATTACATAAGTAAGCGAGGCTTCACTGTGAATTGTAGCTGCGTCGGATCGACTCTGGCTCTCTAAGGCATTAATATCTTGCCTCGACAGCGCATCCGCTACATGGTTGTCCCTGCCTGGTTTGTATAAGACTCTCGCCCCACACTCATCAATTCTCGCTTTCCAACGTTTTATTTTGGAATTGGGATTTCTATCCGAGACTGCGAATATCAATGGCTGATGGTCTGTGTAGATGTTAATGTCACTCTTTCCATATAGATAGTGACGAAGCGAATCTAGGGCCCAAACTATTGCCAACAGTTCTCTTTCATTGGTTGCGTAGTTGAGCTCCCTGTCCTTCAGAGTCCTAGAAATCATGGTTATGGGTCTATTGCCTTGCGACAGCACCGCCCCAATGCCACTGGCTGAGGCATCAGTGGTTAGGTCGAATGGCTGGTTAAAGTCTGGGTAGTGGAGAATAACGTCTTCCGACGCCAAAATATTCCTAAGTTTATCAAAGGCTTGCTTTTGTACCTCGTCAAACTGTATAGGAACAGACTTCGAGCGTTGCTTGCTGATTTTGCCGTTTTCTCCTTTCAAAATACTGGAAATTGGCCTTGCTATCTGAGCGAAGTCCTTTATGAAGCACCTGTAGTAGCTGGCAAGACCCAAGAATGATCTTACCGCAAACAGGGTGGAGGGTTGCCTAAACTCCTGAATGGCCTTGACTTTATCGGGGCTTGTTCTTGTGCCCTCAGTTGATGCCACAAAACCAAGGAATTCCACTTGTTCCTTAAAAAATTGGGACTTCTCCTTTGACACCCTCATGTTTGCGTCATGGAGGCTGCTGAGCACGGTGATAACGGTACATGTAACATATCTTGCCGATATGCTTCCGCAATACGTCGTCAATGGCCCGTTTAAAAATCCTGGATGCATTCCTGAGGCCGAATGGCAACCGGCAGAATTCATATGTACCTCCGATTATCGAAAATTATGTCTAGTCGCGATCGCGTTCAGCTAACGTGATTTGATGGTACCCTGACTTTAGGTCAAGGGTAGTGAAGTATCTTGTCTTCTCCAGATTAGAAAGTATCATGGAGATACAAGCCATCGGGTACTTGTCTGGTATGGTCTTTGAGTTAAGCTTGCGGAAGTCTATGACTAGCCGTTTCTTGCTTGAACCCGAACTGTCAGTGCCTTTTTTTCCGACAACCCATATGGGGTTGTTGTACGGAGACCTGGATGGCCGAATGATCTTGTTCTTCAAAAGGTCTTTCACTTCGTCATTGACGAAGTCAGTGGCCCCTACAGGAAAAGGGTACATCTTTGAGTAGATCGGCTCCTCATCCTCGGTCCTAATTGTGGCTACTATTGCCGTATTAAAGGGCAGCATCTCAGTTGGATCTGCAAATGCCTTTATACGGTTGGACATCATTTTGAGAAATTCGTCCCTTACTGCTGGTGGAACTTCGATATCGTCTATTTTCATGAAGTTGACGCTGGGGCACTTGTGGAATAAGATTTTTTCAGATTCATGCCCGAAGTGGAGTTTCTTTGTTTCCAAGTTTATATTGACACCAGCCTTGGTCAGCGTGTCAAGCCCTACGATGCCATCAAAAGTTGATAGCTCTGGCAAGATAAAAAACGGGCTTTTAATGCCGAACATGGTTAGGGAACATTTTCGATTTACTTTGTTGAAGCCGTGTAGGGACTTTACAATGAATGGGGCTTCTACAGGGACAATTCCTGACGAACGGGAGCAGGGATTCTCCGTTTAATCCCGGATTGTTATCCTCATCGATCTCCTCCAACGCCTCAGACGCCAACTGATCGTACTTTTGTTCGTACTGATCTGGGTCTTCCTGAGCGATGTGATTAACCCGCTGTCTGCGCTGGTGGGAGAGTCTCTGGGATCCAGCCGGCCTCTTGAACGCACCCTGTTGGTGTCCGATAATACGGTTTGTCCTAGCCGGTGGGCCTAAATTGGATCCCAGTTGCTTTTGAAAGTTAGTCGGTTGACGGAGTTTAGAGGAAGATGGGTCGACATCCATCATTTCCACCTTATCTTGGCCACGGTGACCATTTGTTTGGTGAGTGCCCTAATTATTCGTGTAGAAAGGGTTTTTTGATTGTTTTTTATAGTGATCGGGCTCATTTTGCCCACCCTGTTTGTATCTATTTCTGTTCTGGCCCTTGTTTTCTAGCACTCTTGCGTAATTCGCCGCAAAGTCGTGCCTATCGTGATTGGCCTCAATTTCTTGCGCCAAGGCTAGAGCTGATGGCAAATCTTTAGGCTGCGCCGCAAACAGTGTGTCAGTGACGCCTCTTCTTAGGCCTGAAATGAAGACACGGAGAGCGTCGGCCCTATACTTTTCATTAATATATTGCGCCTGTGCGGCGTCTTGTGACATGATTGTCTTGTTTGTGAGGAGAGTGAGTTTCTTCTCAACCTCTGCATAGAATTGAGTGATGGACATGCCACCCTGTCGGAGCGTGGCAAGCTCTTGTTCTAGCAGGTGCAGTGGACGCTTTTCCGCATACGTGAAATCGAGGCGATTGATGATTGCCTCAAAGTTCAACACTGTGTTGAATGATGATAAGAACGAGTCAGCGGAGCCTCTAATCTTATTCCTGATTATGAGGACCGCTTGGTAATGTTTTGAACTACCTACAAATCCCTCATATAGTTTATAGGCAGCCTTTGCTGCCTGGCGCCAGGAGACGTACTGTTCCTGGGCCCCATGGAACTCTGGCAGCGTTTTAACCGCATCCAGAGCCTCATCGCAAGGTATGTCTCGATTTAGAGTAGCCGGCTCGTAGGCCTGGGCCTCGGGGGCCTGAACTCTAACAGCCTGCAGTCGGTCAGTTACCGCTTATAAGCGTTCCTCAAAGTTGGCTCTCTGCGTAGCCAACGCAGCGCTGACCGCCGCAGTTATGGCGGCTTGGACTTGTTCCGCATTCATTATTTCTATTATTTCTTCTGGTCCAATTTGAAAATCTAAATTGAGTTCTTCGAACAACTCTTCTAACTCGTTGATGTTATTTTCAATGGACATAACAAAATTCCTTTCAGTTTTCCCCCTACCGCTTATTTCTGTCTGTGTCTTAGGTTTATTTCAGCTGCGCCGGGCCGCTGTTATTGTTTGTTTATTTTAAGAGCCAAATCCGAGCTCCCTCAAACACAAATTTTTTTATTGTCCGCCCCCAACGATGTATTTGTGGCGCGGTGTTATGTTTCCCACTTACACTTATCGCGACAAAAGGGGCAGGGGAAGAAAAAATATTCTGAGAAATTTTGAGGCTTGAACGTTTTTGTACATGAACGTTTTATTTGTTTGTTTCTTTTCTTTTTATTCTTTTTGTTTTTGTTTTTTCGAATGATGTTTCACTCGAAGTAATATTCTATACGTATTTACTTGATTTTAATTTGGCTAATTTAATTTTTGAAACAGGGTTTTTTTTTTTTTTTTTTATTTTTTTTTTATTTTTGACCTTTTATTCGCACTTTTCGAGCGGGCGTTGTCTCCGCACTCTATGCTGGTCTTTTTGGTTTGCTATTATTCTTTGCACTTATCGCTTAGCGGGCGTTGTCTCCGCGCTAATTGATTCTCGGGCTTGGTCCGATCGCGTTGGGCGCCAGTAATAATTTAATTGAACACAAGTATAGATTTGTTTCACAATCCTTAATGATATTAAACTGGATAAGATGGAATCAAGTACAGAGATATTATAATGAGTAATTAAGGCCCGCAAGGCGAGAACGAATATGTTGCTGCCACTCGGCTGACCGCTAAAGACTAAACTTAAGTATCCTAAACTCCTAAAGGCAAGCCCTTCGCTGCCGCCCACGACGCTGGTTGCTATCCAGCCAAAGTGCTGACCCAGCGCCTCTTGAGTGGTGTTTGTTGACGGCCGGCATCCGGGCGATCGGTCGCGCCGATCGCGATCCCACAGATGACGAAAACTGCATATTCGACAATAATGCAGAGTCCGCTCCATCCAGTGGCAGATTCAGTTAACTCTCGTTAACTTGTATATTGGGTAGTGCAGTATTCGCATTACAGGCACGCACACATTTTTTAAATCGTGTGTCGTACAGTGGAAGGTCTGCCCACAGCCAGCATTACAATTTAGGATATGTATAATTGGGTTTAATGGAAGCCCGAAATGAACTCCGATTCTTTGCCCACTTTCTCGATGAGATTGTAGGCATTCACTCCACAAAGCGGCCAAGCAACGTTAAATGTAATGGGAATCGTAATCCATTTTCGAAGGTAGTAGGCATACCAACTCATGAAGAGGTAATGGATTACGTGGGGTGTTTTTTCGCCGCTGGGTAACTGTTACTCGGTCTTGTTCTCTCTTTCGAAATTGATCTGGCCTCACTCCTCATATTCGCACCGCTCTCTCAATCTCCCACTCCACCATTCTCGTGCCATCCGTATTGCACATCAGCATAGCTAACAACAACAAGCCACACCGACGGCAAAAGAAACGAAACGAAGAGACCGAAAGAGAGAGAGAGAGAGAGTGAGCGAACCGAGTCTCACCAACATACATTGACATGTATTTACACCAGGGGTCGGCACGCAATACACTCACATGTTTTGTGCGCTTGTGTGCGCAGACAAGAGACACGAAGCAACACGAAGGCAAAACGTTTCTTGCTTTGCACTGAAAGAAATGAATCCAGATAAGGAAAAATGTTTTACGCCAAACAAAAGAAAAAATAACCATGGGAAAAAAATCGTAGTAATAAAAAAACAAAAGAAACAGCATCATAAACAACTAAAAACAAGAAAAAAAAACATTGCGCCCCGCCATCCATATTTTCTAAAAAGAAAAAATCATGTTCCCACATTATATTGAACATTTTTGTCAGTGTACAATTTAATTTGCGCAGAAAAATCATAAAGTTGCGCAGCGTGGTCTTCACCATGGCAAAATAAGTGCTTGTGTATAAGGTAGTCTACTCGGCTGCCAAACTAGCTCTTGTATGATTGCAACAGAGCTCGCAAATAACTGTTGACACTTTTTCGTTGTCTGCAAATAAGTGTCTTTCACTCACACAATAAAAAATACTCAGACAGAAACTGTTTTTGTCGCGTCTGGCTTAGCTCGCTCGCGCTCTGAGCGAGACAGTTATTTCTGATTTTATTTCGCTCAAGTCATTCACTGATCGTTTGCTTGAGTTAAATGAAGCAAATTGTCTTTTGCGTATGTATGGGTAAACACACGCGATTGTTGCCTCATTTACATTAAAATGTATGTATGTATGCATGTATGTATGTATGTATTTACATGCACACGAAGGCAAAGATCATTTCTGTTGATTTTTTTTGTCAAATTGTCTTTTGCTGAGGGTCTTTGTGAGAGCGAAAATCGTATTACTCTTTACGCGACACTCATTTGAGAGCGTCACACGAATGAGTCAATGCAAAGCGTCTGACCAAAACCGGTTCAAAGCAAAACAAAGAGAGCCGCTCAGAGCGAGATCGTGTCTGCAAAATCTTTTCGGTTATGTTACGAAGCTGAGCATATAGGCCTGTATCCAGCACCGCGAAATTTTACTGAAACGAATCTGCTCATTATTTCGGATGTGTGGAACTCAACTGATGTAGTGTGACCAAGAGCCTAAAAAGTGATTTGCCACTCTCATGAATCAGCTGTGTTTTGTAAACAGCGCCAATTTTGAAAATTAAACTAAAATTAAAAAAAGGAAGAAAAGTAATTCTGACGATGAAGTGATTGTGTTGGTAGTGGCACATATTGTTGTAAGAAGAAGTACAGCACAGTCGGAGGCGCCAAAATATCAAAATGATCAAAATGCTTGTTTTCCGTGATCCGCCAAAGACATGGTCTTGCCTCAACTGCTTTTATTAAAGCAATCTTCTCCTCACTTTAAAAATTTGCATATCTCTTTTTGGTTTTGCGCACAGATTTTGCCCCCACCTCTCACTTGTACTCCAGTAAAAATAGGCACATATATTTTACTGGCACCCCTATCAGCTGTTCTCACAGTCCACATTCGTGTGAATATCGATATTATCGATAAAAATTCGTGGATCCCGTTTACGTTGCTGGATACTGACTCCAGGAAAACACAAACGAAAAATTACTGGCCCCGTTTTTTTTATATGAAGTTTGGCAGTAATTTTTAGTTTCCGCGGTGCTGGATACCCAGCTTATAAGAAACGAGGGGGAACGTTGTGAGCCGCGGCAAAGGCCGCGGCTCTACCTTATACCCGGTACTCAGTCAGTATACACATACATACATATATGAGCAATGTTCGCAAAAGGGACAAATTAAATTTTGGGCAAAAAATAATATTTCAAAAAAATGAAGTCAAATCATTTTTGGAATATTATACATGTTTTCAATTTTGTTTGCATATGCTTTTTACAACTGCTTCTAAATTTCTACATGACATGTATAACTACATATTTGAGACGTACAAGTGTTTGCGACAGAGAGAGAGGGAATGAGTCAGCGCTTGGCAGGCGTTGCGTAGCCACTGAAATTTAATTTGTTTGTTCTGGCCATAATATTGATCCGACCTGATCCATATTCGGCAATCTGGTAGATATGGTAATTTTCCATGATTCTGCGTTTTTGGTTTTCATTTATCTTAAAAATTGTGGATTCCACAGATTTTCGTCCTTTGTGGGGGCGGAAAAGGGCGTGGCAAAATTTTGAAATACACTTGTGCTGGTTCGATATCACAGGAGCTTGGATAGAAAGTTTTGTTGCTCTAACTCTTATAGTCTCTGAGAACTAGGCGACACAAAATACGAATGGGCAAAGCGGATGGGGTCGCGTGTAAGAGAGAGAGCGAGAGGGAATGATGACTTTCGAAATGGTTTTCTTCATTGTAGCTATAATAATAATCCGATCTGATCCAGATTCAACACTCTGATAGAAATGGGCATTCTCTATGATTCTGCGTATTTATTTTTCTTGTATCTTCAAAATTGTGCATGCCACAGACTTTCGTCCTTTGTATGGGCGGAAAGGGGCGGGGCGAAATTTTAAAATACATTTGGAGTAGTGTGATCACACAGGAGACTGGGTACAAAACTTGGTTGCTCTAGCTTAAATGGTCTTTGAGATATAGGCACAAATGAAGATGGACGGACGGACGGACGGACGGACAGACAGACATGGCTATATCGACTCGGCTATTGATGCTGATCAAGAATATATATACTTTATGGGGTCGGAAACGCTTCCTTCTGGGCGTTACACACAACCGTTATCCCCACAAATCTAATATACCCTTAAACTCTTCGAGTACCGGGTATAAAAAGTGTCAACAGTTATTTGCGAGCTCTGGATTGCAATGAGTGCGAGTGAAATGGCACATAGTACATGAGTGCGACTGAAAGGCACTGCTGTGAGTTGATTAACCCCTTGTTGCCTGTTGGGGTGGAAAATAGCCTACAATAATGAATTGAGACGATGTTATTTTTGTGTTTATAATTTTATTTTTAATAATTTTGAATTTCCAACTAAACGTTGTTTTTGATTCTTAATAGCTAATTTTTTGTTTAAATATTTAAGTCTAAAATAAATTCTAGTTTTAAAATAAAATTGTTTTACATTATTATCAATTTGTACATGTTTAGCAGCAATTAATAATTTTTTTTTTATGTCTTTAGTTATTTCAATAGTATTGTGAATATTATTTATAAATATAGATTTTAAGTATTTTAATGTAGCAGTAAACTGGTCTGACAGCTTTATAAGCCCGCCGTGCGATACCTCATCCACATACGTAAATCCAGATTGCGTTGATTCATTAGACAACCTTAATTTTCTAACAACATAACCTGCTAGATATTCCATAGCGTCCTCCGTTAGTTCATCCATGATGTACTCTGCAGCTTTGTTGTTGTCAATCTCTATTTCGAACTCTTCGAACTCTTTCGACCACCCTTTCCACTTCCCTTCATCGGGCTCATTCTCCTTATTGCCATTTGGAGTTATGTTGAGATTGAGCCAGCTGTCGCAGTTGTCCTCGCCAACATTTCCGTTACCGGCTAACAACTCTGTATTCTTGGCTGAACAATATTTAAGGGTTATTAATAAATGAAAATAATCAAATAAACACATAAAACAGGACTACACATAACTACCAACATTCACAATTCAAACTTTGCTGAAACATAAATCTAGACATTTGACAATTATTATTATTAAAATCAATTATTTGCTAATTAACAAATTGTTTTAGTTTTGTCTTACCTACAATGTATTTTCTTAATCTATACTTAAATTGTAAGGGTGACGGATGGTCATGTTGTTCACCCTTCGCCCGCATGGCTCCGAAAAAATGTTCAACAATATCTTGATTCAGCCGACTTGTCAAAATATACTCCATTCTGTACTTTTCATTGCAATAGGCATGCAGTCCATCAAGAGATGCATTGTTTATTAGTATCCCTTTTTGGAATGGGAGCCTATGGGTCTTGCCGCATATCCTATTACTCATAATGTGAGACATCTGTTTTAAAATGTCTCTTTGCAGTTCGAGCTGATCGCCATAAGGCTGAGTAGTTTCGATGCAGTTGGACTTTGAATTGAAAACGTCGAACCAATCGTTGAGGAGTTTGAATAAATCCGAGGTTTCGACTGCATTTTCAACTTGATAGCCTAAAGAGTAGCAGCGTCTGATGGCACTGGCGGTTGTATTCGAAAATAATTGTGTTGCTAATTTGACCTTTTGCTTGGCAAAGGAGCGAACATTTAAATGGCTCTCATTTACTTTGAACAATATTGTTACATCTGTTTTACAACAGTGAGTTATAGTTTGTTCGACAGTCGACTTGGTCAATGTTTGTCCGTTTATATGTAAACCTGTATCCAGATAATGGTTACGAACCAGCTTTATTAGATGTGGTGCATCTGAAAACACGAAAATTTTCAGATCTTCATCCTCGGGATGGCCAAACCAGGTTTTTTCTAATTGTAATTTTAAAAAATTAACAACTATCTTTGATTTCATTCATAATAAGAATTATTCATATACTTTACCTTCAGATATACCGAGCTCTCTCCATAATCTTTTGTTTCCAGCACCCATATCGGAGACAATTGATACCACAAAATATCCTCTTCTGTGTAGTTTTTTTATTAATTCATAAAGAGTTGGCACGTCCATTCTGGTATCATAGTCGAAGAACACTGGTTGCTTCCACGATTTTTTCAATCCTCGAACCATCGCAAGTTGCACGTATTCGCTTGGCTCGTATACAACGTCCGCCGAGCTGTCGTACTCGAATGTACCAGCAACCTTCATTTCGTCGAATGCTAATACGCAAAGCTTATCTGCCGTATCCATGTCCATATTGTCCATAAGATCGATGACCACATCCAGGCAACCAGTCTGTATTTCCACGTTTGACAACCACTTGTATAGTGTTGCCCGACAAGGTAATGGAAATCCTTTTTTGTACAGATGGTTATATGCCCTAGGACCTGCGGTATGGAGGCACATAGCCCATGATATGTCATCTGAATTAAATTCTGACCTCTTTCCACCACTCTTTAAAATTTTTATTTGGGTCTGAGTGAAGATGGTACTTAAAGATTTCTCTAACTGGCTTGCGTCCTCTACGAGCTTACGTAAGCTCTGTACTTCATCCTCCAAAGCACGAATCTTTTGCCTCAGAGTCTTTATTTCTATGGACGTTAAATGATTTATCACTGTGTCCCTACAAGACAGTTTCATTATGTTTACATTTCCATCCATATGTACAAAAAGAAATATATGTACATATATATTTTCACACGCCAAACTTACTCAGTTTCCGTACTCGCATTAGCATAGCCTTCTTTAACACTTTCATCCTCTTTCTCTCTTTGCGGAACGGCATCATTGTTTAAGCGTCTCTTCTTATAAATCTTCCCCTTGGGAGCAGTCCTCCACTGAGACGCATTAAAATGTGTATCACATATTTGGGAATTTTTGCTTAGGCTGCACCCCAGGCTTTCCTCCCACAGCTTTCTCTTCATATCACATTTCTGGGCATGAATGATTTTCACGCCCGGTACATTCTTGCGGCAAAAATAGCAATGGTTCATTTTTTTCTTTTTTTTGGACACGTTAGGGTTAATGCGAAAAATAAAACGAGAAAAAATCGTCCGTAACCAACCTTCCACTTTGACAAGCAAACGTGCACTGGCAAAAGAGCTAGTAAACCCGAAAGCAAAGGCAGCCGAGTAGACTACCTTACGAAAGCACTCGTTTTGCCATGGTCTTCACCATGATACAATAACATAAGGTAGTCCATTCAATCCAGATGATATGTCTGCTGCTATTTGCCTCCATACCGCAGGCCCTCGGGCGTACAATCATCTATACAAAAAAGGGATTCCCTTTACCGAGTCGTGCCACCTTATACAGATGGTTATCAGAAGTCGATATAAAGACTGGTACCCTGGATGTGGTCATTGACCTAATGGCAAATGAGGAAGTGGACAAAACTGATAAGCTTTGCGTATTGGCCTTCGACGAGATGAAGGTTACAGCTGCTTACGAATATGACAGCTCAGCGGACGTCGTGTACAAGCCAAGCAACTTAGTGCAACTGGCAATTGTGCGCGGGTTACGAAAATCATGGAAGCAGCCAGTTTATTTTGATTACAACACCCGAATGGACATGAACACGCTTAACACCATTTTAAGGAAGCTGCACCGTAGAGGATATCCAGTAGTAGCAATTGTGTCCGATTTGGGCGCCGGAAACCAACGACTATGGACAGAGCTTGGTATTTCAGAAAGTAAGTGTATTACAAGAATTATAATCAGAGAAAAGTTTTAATTGTTTTTTGTATGTTTTTAGAAAAAACCTGGTTTAGCCATCCAGAGGATGATGAACTGAAGATTTTTGTTTTTTCGGATGCCCCTCATCTTATAAAATTAGTCCGTAACCACTACTTGGAAACTGGATTAAAAATAAACGGAAAGCAATTGAATAAGACTACAATTCAGCAAGCATTGACTCACTGTTCTAAGTCTGATGTGTCAATAATGTTCAAAATTACCGATAACCACATTAATGTGCGTTCGCTCGCTAAACAAAAAGTTAAATTGGCAACTCAGTTGTTTTCCAATACAACTGCCAGCTCCATCAGACGATGCTATGCTCTAGGGTATGAAGTAGAGAATGCTTGTGAAACTGCCGATTTCTTTAAACTTATTAACGATTGGTTCGACATTTTCAATACAAAACTTTGCACGGCTAATTCCATTGAGACAACACAGCCTTATGGAAAGCAAATTGAGACTCAAAGGAAAGTTTTACGGGAAGTTTCAAACCTGATGAGCAGTGATATTGTTGGAAAATCACACACACACATCCCTTTCAGAAAGGCTTTTTAGTTAGTAATGCGTCCCTTGATGCATTATATATATATTTAAAGCAAAAGTATAAAATGGAATATATCATAACAAGTCGTCTGAATCAAGACATTTTGGAAAATTTTTTTGGCGCCATGCGGTCGCGGGGTGGACAATATGACCATCCAACTCCGCTTCAATTTAAGTATAGATTAAGAAAGTACATAACAGGTATGACAAAATTAAAATAATCTATGAGCAAATAATTCATTTCAATAACATAAACTAATTAAATGTTTAGCTTTTTATTTCAGAAACGTTTTGTCCGTGAATGTCTTTAGTGCTATGTGTGTTTTGTAGTGGCGCCTGTCCCAGAAAATCTAGTAGTGAGCAACCATACCGCAGTTCCACCTTTCCTTCGTATGCACCTTGCACTTTGAGAACAATTAGGCTCATGTCAAAATAACATAGGCTAACAGAGCCAAATGTCAAAGTGTGGTGAAGACGGAACGAGCGAAACCAGAGCTTAAGCGTAGGAAGTGGAAGGGCATGTCGTTCTTTTCTTTTACGATCGTGATCCCAGACGGACGTCTTAGCTAACGTAGTGCGAAGAAAGAAGGGATTAAACCTAACCTCGATAATTGTGTCTACATACATATACCGCGTGTTAAGCTCAAGAGCTATTTGACTATCTCCGACTATATTCGGATCCGAGGACCGAAGAACTCAAGATCAAGCAGAGGCCAAACCCTTTGGGTGAGTTCTAGTGTACCCCCCAAATAACCGGCCACAGAGATTATAGTTCGCGCAAAACCTATTTGCAGGTTTGGCCGTACGTACGTACGTACGTACTGACGTTCTATCGTACTTAATACCGTACGGGCTACCTAACGTCATATCGTAGCTGCACAGATATCTTCCCGTATATATGTATATATATATATGTAGTGCCGAACATATCAGAACAATGACCCAGAGGTGTTAATGTCCACCCTAATTTCATGGAGTTTTGCATACATACGAATTCAGACCTACCTACATATGTAACGGTGCAACCTGGGAAACATCTGATGGCCTAAGCATATATATCGATGTGCATATATGTATGTGCAGTGACATTCCCTCCTAAGAGAATTGTCTTTGCGGATACCTCGCTCACGACGCCTGGACCGCACCTAAAGAGAGAGTTTTATATTCCTCTTGACCTCCACGTTCTTCAGCCGCCAGCGCACCGAAAGTGAAATCAAAGGAGACAGCGAAAACCGTTGCAGTGCAGCAGTGACGATCTACGTTTGCAGTGACCAGTTTCTTGTCCCCATTCTCATTCTTCGTTATTTCTATCCCTCCCTAAATTTCTGCCTTGATTACGCTAAAATATGAAAATCAGTAGCTTAACGTAAAGTAAAGTAAAAGGAACTAAAGAAAAGTAAAGTCCATTGGAGATCCGTTATTTTGGAGTGATTTTGGTTCTATGCATTGATTGTGTAAAGAAGAAGGTAACAAAGAGAGAATGAAGAAGACCCATACTCGCGCATAGACCTACTTTTCCTATTACATTGATTATTAAAAGTTTACAGCCACCCTCATCAACCACATGGAAGCGCTTTCATCGATGGATTGATCTGAATGTGAGTGTTTAACCGTAAACGTCTGCATAAATGTGTATAATTTTGACAGTGAAAAGAAGTATATTGAGTTACCCATGCGTCGACCGCAGATTTATTAGCGGCACTGTATTACTGACCTATGCCAAGCTTTCGAGTATTTGTTTTGTTATGATCTCTCGCCAGCGTTTTGATTAGCTAAAATGCAACGTACCAACGTATGATAGTTTACCCAACGAACAACCTTCCGTGTACATAAATATGCATCGCATCGAACCAAACCTTCTATGATTCTATTTTGCCAATCGTAATCGAATAGAGTTTCTTTTTGTTTTATATCATTAATATCATTACTCCGTCAATCTCCCATAATCCTTATCGCTTGTCTTATATCTTACTTTAATACTTAATCATTCTAGGGTATACAAATTATTAATATTAATATCAGCTTAAGTGTACATACCTAACTATACCTTTATTCTCGATTATCTTCAAAACCTTTATATATATGAACCTTTAGCAGCTATGAAATCTTTAATGAAGTAGTCTTAAATAAACCGATTATAATGAATTCAAGTTAATTGTTGCCGTATTTAGGGATCATGTGGCGCCGAGATGACATAAAGAAACAGAAGTAGAGCATTTTTCTAGGGATCATTACCAATTTCTCAGCCTATTTGGACCGGTATGATCAAGGAAGGGTGGGCATATCGAGTTGCAATAACATCACCAGCAACTCCCGCTCGACTTCGCTTCGCTGTTTAATCTCCCTACCCTGTCGTTTTTCTCTTATTTCTCACGTCTGAATCAAGAACCGCACGCGAAACATATTTGTCTTGAATTTTAATGCACGAGCCCTTGACACGATCTAACCCTACCCCACTCCCCCTCTACCCGACTAAACATTAGACCGGCAGCAACGCGTGCATGGATCTCGGTCATCCCCACCATCTGCTCGAGTACCGTCTCAGTCCTAGCCTCTTGCTGGGTTATCTGTTACAGTTTCTTCATTTGTTATTATATTTTAATAAGATTTTATTTTCTTCAGCAAAGAACACAGAATTGTTGTCGAATAACGGAAACGTTGATAATGAGAATGATGATGATTGGCTGAACATTGACTTCAGCTATCGCATTTCAAATAAAGAGAACGAGCCTGAAGAGTTTGATGTATTCATTCCCAACAGCATACCTGAAGATACCGAGATGTATGAGTTAACAGAGGATGCAATCGAATATCTTGCGGGCTATGTAATTAAAAAATTAAGGCTGTCTAATTGTTGCACAGATCGTTGCACATTCACCTACGTGGATGAGGTATCACATGGCGGTCTAATAAAACCGTCTGTGGATTTTAAAAATAGTATAACACAGCTTGAGGCAATATTTTTAAATTATATAAAAGAAAATTTGTATTTAACACAAAATGTTAAACAAAAATTAATATTGGCTGTGCTCGTAGACCAATTAGTAAAGGTTTTTTATTTTAAGATAAGAATTTATATGAGAATTAAGAATTTAAACAAAAAAATTAGTATACAGCAACAAAAACAACGCTTAGTAGGCAATTCAAAATTATTAAAAATAAAACTATGAAAAAATTACTTCATCTATTTGTTTATTTGTATTTTTGGCCATTTCAAACCCCAAGGGCCAGCGGAGGGTTAATCAACACACTGTACAGCCATTTCATTCGCACTCACTATACAAAGTGCCTCTCACTCACACTTATTGCAAGCATAGCTAAGACAGTTCTGCTGCCGACGAGATTACCTTATGTTATTGTATCATGGTCTTCACCATTTGCCACACCAGTTGCCACAACGCTGACGATCAGAATACCGAAGCCGCATGTGCATAGGCCCGAAGAAACACGATTTATTTTCTCTGCCGCCGCGGGACCCGAGCAGTAAGGCCGACGGTACTCGAAGTTTTTACGCTATGCGTGTGCCGACTGCGCTGCCCCGTGGCCTTTTTGCTATGCACATGGGATAGGACGCTGCTGACACCTGATTTACACACACTTGTACACCGCAATTTCCTCGAAATTGTTTTAACGCGTTCAATTTTCTTAAGTTAAATTTAATATCGTTTGGTTACTTTATTTTGGTTTTTTACCTCGTCGCCAATGTAATAACCCAAGAGAATTGTCTGCTTCTCAAAATAACAAAACTTTTAGATCCGCTGTAATTGTTGTACTTTTATTACAAGACCGGCAATGTTCGTCCCTCCAAGATCTTCAATCAACTAACTCTACTCTCAACTACTCAATTATGCGTTTACGTTAGAGTCGACGTCGCCGCTCTCGTTGCTCTTCGCTGCCAGTTCCCACAATCTGTTAAAGGCAGGTATCCAGCACCTCGAAATTTTACTGAAAGGAAACTGCTCATTATTTCGGATGTGTGGAACTCAACTAAAATAGTGTGACCAAGAGCCTAAAAAGTGATTTGCCACTCTCATGAATCAGCTGTGTTTTGTAAACAATTGTGATTGTTCAATTTGTAAACTCCGAAGCCGGGTCAGTACCTTGGCAAAATGAATCTGCTGGTGTCCGCCAACAATAAAAAAATTCCAATATTTTATTTCATTAAATTGTTTTATTTTTTTTGGTTCTCCTGAACCTTCCAATAGAGCACCTTGGTCATCTCCATTTCAGCTGCTGTTGCTGCTTCTGGTGGTAACTGACCCAGCAACTCGGTCCAAAATAGATATATTGCTCTGGTTGGGGCTATATTCGCTTTATCAATGGCGGCTTTCTCCTTCAGCTCCTTTATGTAGTCGGTAAGTACCCCAGCGAGGCCATCCACTCCTGTCGTTTCCTCCACCTTACGTCTTTTGGGAGCCTTTGACTGCTGCTCCCTTCTTCAATACGGCACCAAACCTCTCCCACGCACTTTTCACGGAAATGTTGTCGAAATGCTTCTTCTCCGTGATCCGCCAAAGACATGGTCTTGCCTCCACTGCTTTAATCAGTGCAATCTTCTCCTCTCGTTGAAAATTAAAGTCCCTCTTCGTAAATTTTCGCACTGGTTTTCCCTCCATCTTTGAACACTCCAGTAAAAATATGCACATATATTTTACTGGCACACCTGTCAGTTGTTCTAACAGTCCACATTCGTGTGGATATCGATACTATCGATAAAAATTCGTGGATCCCGTTTACGTTGCTGGATACTGACTCCAGGAAAACACAAACGAAACATTACTGGCCCCGTTTTTATACCCGGTACTCGAAGAGTAAGGGGTATATTAGATTTGTAAGTATATATATTCTTGATCAACATCAATAGCCGAGTCGATATAGCCATGTCTGTCTGTCCGTCCGTCCGTCCGTCCGTCCGTCCGTCTGTCTGTCCGTCTTCATTTGCGCCTATATCTCAGAGACTATTAAAGCTAGAGCAACCAAGTTTTGTATCCAGTCTCCTCTGTGATCACACTACTCCAAATGTATTTCAAAATTTCGCCCCGCCCCCACAAAGAACGAAAGTCTGTGGCGTATACAATGTTGAAGATACGAGAAAACTTAAAATTATAGCGAATGATCACTTCTATCAGAGTGTTGAATCTGGATCAGATCGGATAATTATTATAGCTACAATGAAGAAAACCATTTCGAAAGTCATCGTTCCCTCTCGCTCTCTCTCACACGCGACCCCATCTGCTTTGCCCGAATTTCGAATTTTGTGACGCCTAGTTCTCAGATACTATAAGAGCTAGAGCAACCAAACTTTCTATCCAAACTCCTGTGATATCAATTCAGCACAAGTGTATTTCAAAATTTTGCCACGCCCCTTTCCGCCCCCACAATGGACGAAAATCTGTAGAATCCACAATTTTTAAGATAAATGAAAACCAAAAACGCAGAATCATGGAAAATTACCATATCTACCAGATTGCCGAATCTGGATCAGGTCGGAACAATATTATGGCCAGAAGAAACAAATTAAATTTCAGTGGCTACGCAACGCCTGCCAAGCGCTGACTCATTCCCTCTCTCTCTGTCGCAAACACTTTTACGTCTCAAATATGTAGTAAGTTATACATGTAGAAATGTAGAAGCAGTATACAAATCATATGCAAACAAAATTGGAAACATGTATAAATATTCCTAAAATGGTTTGACTTCAATTTTTGAAATATTATTTTTTGCCCAAAATTTAATTCGTCCCTTTTGCGAACATATAATAAATTGCATAAATCGTAAGCTCATATATGTATGTATATATTGACTGAGTACCGGGTATAAGGTAGAGCCGCGGCCTTTGCCGCGGCTCACAACGTTCCCCCTCGTTTTTAGTTTCCTCAGTGCTGGATACCCAGCTTAAGATATGATTTTTACATCTGCTTCTACATTTCAAAGTGTACATGTATAACTACATATTTGAGACGTACAAGTGTTTGCGACAGAGAGAGAGGGATGGAGTCAGCGCTTGGCAGGTGTTGCGTAGCCACTGAAATTTAATTTGTTTCTTCTGGCCATAATATTGATCCGATCTGATCCAGATTCGGCAATCTGGTAGATATGGTAATTGTCCATGATTCTGCGTTTTTGGTTTTCTCTTATCTTAAAAATTGTGGATTGCACAGATTTTCGTTTGTTGTGGGGGTGGGAGGGGGCGTCGAAAAATTTTTAAATAAACTCGTGCTGGTTTGATATCACAAAAGTTTGGATAGAAAGTTTGGTTGCTCTAGCTCTTATAGTCTCTGAGAACTAGGCGTCAAAAAATACGAATGAGCAAAGCAGATGGGGTCGCGTGTGAGAGAGAGCGAGAGGGAACGAAGACTTTCGAAATGGTTTTCTTCATTGTAGGTTTAATAATGAGCCGATCTGATCCAGATTCAACACTCTGATAGAAATAGTCATTCTCTATGATTCCGCGTTTTTAGTTTTCTGGTATCTTCAAAATTGTTTACGCCACAGACTTTAATCCTTTGTGCGGGCGGAAAGGGGCGGGGCGAAAATTTTGAACACATTTGGGGTAGTGTGATAACACAGGAGAGTGGATACAAAATTTGGTTGCTCTAGCTTTAATAGTCTCTGAGATATAGGAGCTAATGAAGACGGACGGACAGACGGACGGACAGACAGACATGGCTATATTGACTCGGCTATTGATGCTGATCAAGAATATATATACTTTATGGGATCGGAAATGCTTCCTTCTTGGCGTTAAACACATCCGTTATCACCACAAATCTAATATACCCCTATACTCTTCAAGTACCGGGTATAAAAACCGACAGGAGGTTATTGACCTCACTTTAGACAAAGTTAAAAGTTGGAAAGTCCTAGAGGACCATTCCTTCTCTGACCATAGGTACATCGAGACGATTCTATCCCTCGAGAGCCCAAAACCCAAGACGACTTAGATCGTGTAGTGAACAGGTTTACAGAAGCATGCAACAAGGCCTTCACGGCGGATTGCCTGTCACACAAGACAATGGGTAAAAAGAAACCCCCCTGGTGGTCGAAACAAATCGACATCCTACGTAAGAGCTGCAGGAATCTCTTCAACAGAGCAAAAAGCCCTAACGAGGAGAAACATTGGGCAGACTACAAAGTCAATCTTGCCCTATACAAAAAAGAAACCCGGAAAGCAAAAAGGGCCTCTTGGCAAAAATTCTGCTCGGAGATAGAGAAGACGTCAGAAGCCGCAAGGCTGCGCAAGATCCTCTCAAAAACTACTCCTCGGTAGGGTATCTTAAAAGAAACAATGGAACGTGGACCAACTCCAGCGAGGAGTCGCTCCACGTACTACTCGAAACCCACTTCCCTGGGTGCACAGCCATCAAGCCGGCGCAAATCCATAGTGGAGGCCCGACAACTACGATGGACCATATTCTTACCAAACGGAACATAAGCTGGGCAGTAAAGAGCAGTCCGGACCAGGTCATTCCGGACAAACTCCAAAAGGCCGGAGACTCGGCCATCAACTGGCTACAATGTATCTTCAGGAAGATACTAGTGGTGGGGAATATACCACAATATGGGCTCAATGCGAAAATAGTCTTCATCCCCAAAGCGAGTAAGGCCTCGCACTCGACTCCAAAGGACTTTAGACCAATCAGTCTATCGTCCTTTCTTCTCAAAACTTTTGAGAGAATTGTCGGGCTGCACCTGTGGACAATTATTAGCCCTCAGATGTTGTCAGGAGCACAACATGCCTACCGAAAAGGAAGATAAACGGAAACGGCACTCCATAAAGTTGTTTCAGTGATAGAGAAATTCCTACACCTAAAGGAATACTCTCTAATACATACAATTGCTCACATGCAGGACGATGACATCATCGATTGGATCGTCCACTCAGTCAAGGTATGTCAACAGAGGCACTCCGCAAGGTGGTGTCCTGTCTCCCCTTCTATGGAACACAGCAGTCAATAAGATTCTATGTGACCTGGAGGAGGGGGGGGCGGCTGCAAGGTAGTGGCATACGCGGATGACGTCGCAATTATTTTCTCGGGGAAATACCCTCAAACACTCTACGACCAAAGACAATATAAACACTAAGATATGCCACGCCATACAAAATTTTGAGCTCAATTCATGACTGGCTGGAATTTCCAACTGTTCCAGCGTGAATTAGAGAGAGACAGATAGACGGAGAGACAGAGAGCGCTCTAGTTTCACACGTTCTGTACGTGAGGCTGAGCTTTAACTGTATGTGTGCACATATTGTATGTCTGCTTGTTTGTATTGGTTGTTGACGACGCCGCTGTCGAAGAAAATACCCATTACTTTAGAATTGATTGTAAGTTATGATTTTATGATGACGCTTGCCCAAAATTACAATAATTGTATATATTGAATATCCTCTATATTCTAATTTTGTTTAATGTACTATAAACGAATATAATGAACGAATGTAAATATGTACAAATGCAAAATGTATGTCAGACATGACATCAAGAAGCTTAATTGGAACCTGAACATAAAAGACAGAGTGAAGAAGGCTACGATAGCCCTATACACTTGTAAAAAAGCTATTGGCTGGAAGTGGGGCATGAACCCAAGCATAGTCCAATGGATATATCAACCAATAGTAAGACCAATTTTACTCTATGGAGTTACAGTGTGGTGGTCGGCCCTATCAAAAGGATCGATCACCAAACAACTGGGCAAGGTTCAGCGAACACTAATGAATAGTGTAGCACTACGCACCACTCCAAACGATGCACTAAACGCTATCCCAGAGCCTCGAGCTTGCGGGAAAGGAGAGGGCAAAATTGCAGCAATACGTCTGAGAGACTCCGACCAATGGACATCACATCTCATGGGTCACTCATCGATACTTATCAGCAGTACCGTCCCTACCAAGACGGACTACTGCGTCCCAAGGAAACACACAGATACCCCCTTCAATTTAATCATCCCTCACAGAGACGAGTGGCTTGAGGGACCACCAGGCCCAGATAGGGCCATAAGCATCTTCACAGGCGGATCGAAGCTGGACAACAAGGTCGGAGGAGGAATCTACTCCGAACAGCTCGAAATCAGGCACTCATTCGGGCTCCATATCACTGCAGTGTATTCCAAGCGGAAGTCATTGCAATCAGGGAAGCACCTTCAAAAAGCCACTAAGGCTTCACTGGCAACAACAACCGTAAACATTTACAGCGACAGCCAAGCTGCTATCAAATCACTTCACGCGATTTCTTCGAACTCGGCCATAGTGGCAAATTGCCGCAAATCTCTTTACGAGATGGCTCAACAATTTGCTATCAGCCTTATCTGGCACCACAATACCCCTTCTCCAAAACAAGGAGGATATTTGTATGCCAATGGCCACCTGTAGGCTTACCATAAAAGAGCTATATAAGCGATGAGAAGACAATGCGTGGCAGTCAGCACCACTATGTCGCATAACTCGGCAAACATGGCCGAACATTGACAGAAAACGCACATTAGAGCTATGCAAGCTCGGTAGAAAAAGGTGCAGCGTAGTCATCCGCTCCCTCAAGGGGCACTGGCTAATAGGCTCCCACGCAAACAGGCTGGGAGCCCCATACAACGATTTTTGTCGAAGCTGTAGAGACGAGGAAGAGGAGGAAACGGTAGAACAACTGTTCTGCTCCTGTCCAGCTCTTAGCAGAAGAAGACTACAATACCTGGGCATGCCCTATGTCTCAGACATTTCAGAAATGTCCAAAATATGTCCTAGAAAGATAGCAAACTTCATAAGAGCATCAGGATGGGATAACTGCTGACATGTTCGAGTCTCACGAGATGGAAGAGGGAAATACCTCATGCGATACCACAACGGGCCGAAATCGGCCTCAGGATTTAAGTTAGGTTCACCTAACCTAACCTTACAGAGCCAGAAGCCCGCTTCACATGTTTGTCTTTGGAAGTTAAAACATTGTTATTTGGATTCAACTTGAATAAAATGAATATTGTATATAAAAATATTGGCTTGATTTCAATAATTAAACTTCTGGATAATAGGTGTTTTATTTTGTGTATATCATTGTTTATATACTTAAGCTTTTGTGTTTGTTTTTGTTTCGTATTTGACGTCTTTCCTTAAAGGTTTAAGTATTTGTCCCTCGTCCTTGTTTATTTGTAAAATTATAAAAATGTACAGTTCATCTGCTGAAACTTGTTAAGGCTCATGTAGCATTTCAGAACATAACCTAAGATTTTAAAGCCGGTTTCTGTTTTTTAATTCATTATTTTTATAACCAAATTTTATCAATGCGAATTTTCTTTCAGATGCATGCATTTCAGATATGGTGCAAAAAAACGGTACTCAATCCCAAAAAAATCAAAACGTGCTGGATGCTCTAGTGATTAATTATTCCTTGGTCCTTCATTTTTGGGGTAGTTTCACTACGCATGTACATTTTCGCAAATTATAAGTTTTATTACATAGACCACTCAATATAAACCACAGTACAAACAACCGTCTTCCGGACATGTTCTGACATGTACACAGAAGTTTTCTGCACCATTAAAACAGAACTACTTATCCCCAATAAAGGAATCCGGATTAAGCATAACATCTAATATAAAGACTGACATGTTCTTAAAGCGTTTGCCATTTTACCGTTAAAAACTGTTACAAACACAGATTTTTGGTATTTTTGTAGGAAAAAAAAACGGTTATTCGTCGGCTAACGGAATTTATCGGCGAAATTCGGCATATGAAAGTTTGGTCAAACGGCTATAACTTAGCCGTTTATTTTTATATTTTTTAAAAGCGATACCTTAAACGACGCTTAATTAATGTGTCTATCTAAAACCAAAAATCAAGGCATTCAAATATTTTTTTTTCGACTTTTCCTGAGCTTTCAAAGTCAAAATTTCGGGGAAAAATACCGAAAAAAATTATGAAATTTGAATTTGAAAGCTTAATATCTTCCAGGCGTTAAGTTGCAGCTACAAAGTGTCTGAGTCGGATTTATAGCTGCATTTGTCAGCTTTTTTCAACTGCAAAGTTCAATACAACCAGTTGTAGGAAACTTAAGTTATGTGAAAAATAGAAGCACTACCTATGACAAAAAACAACAAATTTTTTAAAAATTCTTTAAAAAAAAACTACTCCATGAAAAAAAAAAAAAAATTCTTTAAAAAATTTTAAACATCCAAATCTATCAGAAAAAGTAATTTTTGGTGACAGCGGAAAAGTCGTGTCGACTAGTGTAATCTAGGAGTAACATTTAAGAAAGATATGGCAGATATTTTTGCAAGCTATTGGTCAGAACTCTGTCAAGATAAACATTTTTCAAGCAATTTTATATCGCACAAATACAATATCCCAAACACCAACTATACAATATCCAATTCAGCTAAAATAATAGAAAAAGAAATCACATTAATAGAGTTTCAAATTAGCATCAAATCTTTAAAAGGGTCTACACCCGGTCTAAATAGAATTTCTTACCCAATGATTAAAAAAAGCTCATATACACTACAGAAAAGAATAATAAAGCATTTGAATAATATTCTCAACAATTACATACCACAGAGCTTTTAAACAAGTTTAATCATACCTATCTCAAAGCCAAACTTAAATAAAACTATAGTTTCCTCCTAACTATAGACCAATATCTTTAAACTGCTGTACAGCCAAAACCTTAGACAAAATCATAGCTAAACGAATCTGGTGGTTCGTAACCCAAACAAACTTTTACATCCGAATCAATTCGGGTTTAAAGGCCTGTATCCAGCACCGCGGAATTTTACTGAAAAAAATCTGCTCATTATTTCGGATGTGTGGAACTCAACTAATGTAATGTGACCAAGAACCTAAAAAGTGATTTGACACTCTCATGAATCAGCTGTGTTTTATAAACAGCGCCAATTTTGAAAATTAAACTAAAATAAAAAAAAGGAAGAAAAGTAATTCTGACGATGAAGTGATTGTGTTGGTAGCGGCACATATTGTTGTAAGAAGAAGTACAGCACAGTCGGAGGCGCCAAAATGTCAAAATGATCAAAATGCTTATGTCGGGTCAAGCAGCATAAACCAAAACTATAATGTAAATGCACATCTCGATGTCAACTATTGCCCACTGCAAAATATTTTGTCACCGCATATGCCTACGCATGGCAGCGGCCAAAAAAAAATATAAGCATTCTTTAAGCAGCAGCCCGAACTGCTCAAGCTCTCTTATAATTGCACTCTCTCCCGCTCGGTAAGCGTTGCCTCATAGGGCACAGCAAGTACGCCGTCTGGAGCTAATACTCGAAACCAACGCATCATCTCTCGTCGTATACGCATATCTCCATATATATGTACATCTAGATAAATAAACCTGGCATTAAATCGCGTATATACAACCAAATCCTAATTGCAATCGTTTTAAATCTCAACAGCTAGTGAAAAAGCTCACTAGCTAAACATTTGGTGACCCCGACGTGATCGTGCAAGAATAATTATTTCTGTGCAATTACGAAATATAAAAAAACATTATTTGAATTGCCAATTTCGCCAATTTCAGTGTCATCGACTATATAATATACTGCATATTCCGGCCTCCCTTGCAGCTGACGGCTTACGGTGCTTGTTATTACAGTTACGCTCGGTGCTCTTTGCTCTTCTCTTCCCACACCGGCTGCCCACGCATATTGGTATTGCACCTAGCGTTCAAGCAACGCAACGGTTATTGTTCATTGCTCCTAAGTGCGTTCGTTCCTCTTTGTGCTCGTCTTCCCGCTAGCGACGTTTATTACGCGCTTCACTCTTTGCGGTCATCTTCCCGCAGTAAACGTTTGCTAAGCTGCTGCCGCTATGGAAATGGATGCTGCCAACGCTGCTGTTGCTGCCAACGTTGCTGATGCTGCCAACGCTGCTGTTGCTGCCAACGTAGCTGATGCTGCCAACGTTGCCGACGCTGCTAATGAAATTCCAATTGCCAGGGAGCAAACCAGGGTGTCATTTTTAAGGCTCAAATCCACGGAGCTATGCGGAAAAATGAAAAGGTTAGTTGCTGAGTGCCAGAATGAGTCGCTAGTAGCAGACTATTATATGCTCGTGGTACAACAAGAGCAACTCGATAAGCTGATCGGAAAGTTTGAGCAGCTCCATAACGAGCTTGAGGAATTGGATCAAGCCAAGATTCACAGTGGATTAGGTGATGTGTTCGAATCGCTTGCCAGTACTGCGAAGACGTCAATTCTGCGGGAAATAGCTAAGAGTAGCGGACACATGCCTCTTCATTCTACCATGGCTGGAGGAAACCTCACCGCTGATTGTGCCGGCTCGCAATTTGTGCCTCGACGTAGACAGGTACCATCTCTGCCTCCTATACAACTTCCAACTTTCGGCGGAGGATATGCTAAATGGAACGACTTCTACTCCACGTTTGTAACCATCATAGATAATCATCCTGATCTAACTAATGTAGAGAAGTTTCAGCATTTGCGTTCCTGTCTGCGTGATGCGGCTTTGGAGACTGTGCGGTCGCTGGAGATTTCGGATGGCAATTATAACGTGGCGTTAGAATTATTGGAAAGAAGGTTTAATAATCGACGCTTAGTATTCCAGGCACACATTAATGAGATCCTGGGGCTTCCGGCTGTCAAAATGGTTCAGTGGTAATGCTTCGAGAGCTGTCGGACGGATTCAACGCTCATATGCGTGCGCTTCAGAGTTTGGGCACTTCTGAGCAGATCGCAGGATGCATCATCGTGCAGGAGCTGCTCCGTAAACTCGATCCAGTGAGCCAAGCCAAGTGGGAGGAGCGATTTGAGGAGCCAGCGTATGCCAACTCGATTCCGTCATGGGAGTATATGGCCTCGTTCCTGGAACAGCGATGCAGATTTTTGGAGACAGTGGATTTTGCTAGGGCAAACTATGCGCCGAGCAGTCAGGTGGGCAAGAATAAGAGATATAACAATTCCAGGTCCACCTTAATTGCAACTAGCCAAACTTTCTCAAGCTGCGTGCTCTGCAGTACCGGCGCTCACGAAGTCCAGTACTGTCCGAAGTTCAAGGCACTGTCCCCCGAAAATCGCCATAAAGAGGCCAAACGACTGGCCCTTTGCATTAATTGCCTTAGAACAGGACACCGATTAAGCCAGTGCACCTCGAGCCACTGTCGTATCTGCGGCTGCAAGCATCATACTACGCTTCATTTCGGTAACCCTGATTCGGCTGCAGTCCAAGGTCAGTCAACTGATGCTCAGTCTCCGTTTGCGCCCCCTTCTTCTAATCCGGCTCAGCTTACCACTGAACCCCCCCTAGACTGAACGTCTACTTCGTCTGCACTTATAGCCCAAGGTCTCAGTAATAATGTTGTTCTACTTGCCACTGCCACAGTTTTGGTAAAAAATCGTTCCGGAGTTTTAGTTCCCTGCAGAGCATTGCTGGATTCCGGCTCCCAGTTGCATCTGATAACTTCTCGTTTCGCCAATCAGCTTCAGCTTCGGAAAAGGAAATCATCAACCGCAGTTTCTGGAATTGGCGACTCCAGCTTCGTCACCGATGGATGTTCGGTCAGTGTTAGCTTGCACTCTCGCTCATCGGATTTCTCAGCTTTCGTCACTGCTATCGTAGCTTCTAACATGCTTTGGAATTGACACTCATAACTGGAACATTCCAGCGAACATACCCCTAGCGGATCCGGAGTTCTATAGGCCTCAGCGCGTCGATCTATTAATTGGAGCAAGTCTGTTTTACGATCTCCTTTGTGTGGGTCAGATTAAACTACTGCCAGGATTGCCTTCAATTCAGAAAACTCGCTTGGGATGGGTCGTGTCTGGAGGTTGCTCTCGTTCAAATGGGTCGTCTTTAATGGTGGCTCACGCGCAAGCCGTTATTGCCGAGGATAACAATCCAGATCAGCAACTTGAAGTGCTCCTTCGGAGGTTTTGGGAGGTTGAGAGTTGCGTCGAACCCATAGTAAAATCTACCAAGGAAGAGCTGGATTGTGAAGCGCATTTTGTTCAGCATGTCCGTCGTCTAGAAAATGGCGATTATTGCGTTCGGCTGCCAACTAAATATAGTTTGGATCTCCTGGGAGAATCTTACAATCAAGCGCGTCGCAGATTCCTGTCCCTTGAGCGGAAGTTAAATCGTCGCCCTGAGGTGAAGGCTCAGTATGCTGCCTTCATAAACGAGTATCTTGACTTAGGTCATATGTCTCCTGGTCCTGCCCATTCAATCAGCAACTGCCGGTATTTTCTACCTCACCATTGCGTCATGAAAGAGGATAGTTCTACGACCAAGCTTCGAGTTGTTTTTGACGGATCCGCTTCTACGTCATCTGGCTATTCATTGAATGATGTTTTAATGGCTGGCCCCGTAATACAACCTAAACTCTTTCATATTATTGCTCGATTTCGTTCATACGCAGTTGCGATTACGGGAGATATCTGTAAGATGTATCGGTGTGTACGAGTTTCGCCCGAGGACAGCAACTTGCAGTGTATTCTGAGGAGAAACTCCACACAAGATGACTTGAGCGTGTTTCAACTGGACATCGTTACTTATGGGACGAAGCCTGCCTCCTATTTATCTGTGCGAGCGATGCACCAGTTGGCAACCGACGAGCAGGCAGATTTTCCAGTTGGAGCTGAAGTTCTTCGCCGTGACTTCTACGTGGATGATTTGATATCTGGCGCCAGATCTCAGGAAGAGGCCATCCGCATTCGTGAGCAAACTGCTGGAATCCTGTCTAGGGGTCAGTTCAGATTGAGGAAATGGTGCTCGAACGTTCCCACTGTGCTGGATGGAATTCCTGATGAGGACAAGGAAACGTACTTAAAGTTCGATGATGGCAGCCATTTTACTAAGACACTAGGACTCGCTTGGGATCCGATTTCTGATAAACTTTTATTTTCGTTCTCGGCCCTAGAATCGTCTCCGAATCCCTGCAGGCGCTCTGTGTTATCAACCATAGCGCGGTTCTACGATCCTCTCGGACTGGCTGGTCCTGTAATTACGAAATCAAAAATCTTTCTTCAGCGTTTGTGCAAGGAGAAGTTAGCCTGGGATGAAAGCCTCCCAGCCCCACTGAGTACAGAGTGGCATGAAATATGCAGCATTTTTGGCCAGATTCGTCGACTTGAGTTTCTTCGTCTTGTCCTCCTTCCAGACTCTGAGCTAGAAATTCACGGATTCTGCGATGCCAGCATCGAGGCTTATGGTGCATGCATATATGTCGTGTCAAAAGGTCAGCATGCCAGCAGTCACTTACTTTGTGCCAAATCTCGTGTTGCTCCTTTGAAGACACTTACGGTGCCAAAGTTGGAGCTTTGTGGAGCGGAGTTGCTGGCTAGGCTCATATCTGAAATATCCGGAATGAATGTCTTCAAGGGAAGGTGTTACTGTTGGTGTGATTCTGCGGTTGCACTTTCCTGGATTCGGGACGAATCGTCAAGATTTAACGTATTTGTTGCAAACAGAGTAGCAACGATTCAGGAAATGACTGACAACATGACATGGCGCTATGTTCCCACAGCGTTAAACCCAGCCGACATTCTCTCTCGAGGGGCTCTTCCGACTGAGCTGAAGGAGTGTCCCCTTTGGGGTCATGGACCTCCATTTCTTTGTGGCCTTTCAGATGACTGGCCGGCCACGGTACTACCGGATAAGCCAGCCCTTGAGCTTCGCCGGAGTGCTCTTCTGGTAAAGTCTCCCTATATTGACATTGTAGCTGATTCCTAGTATGCAAACTCGTTTGGTTCCTTGCAACGCGTGTTCGGATACATTTACAAGTTTTGCAATCGCATTCGGCATCCCGGACTGATTGTCTCGGACATTGAGCATGGAACCCAGTTATTGCTGCGACTAGTCCAGCGCACTCAATTTGGTCGGACAACGCAACCAATTTTGTCGGCGCTAGGAATGAGCTGATGGAGTTAAAGCGCCTGGTCCTCAGCGATGACCATCAGAAGCCTGTGCTGGATTTTTGCTTGGTTGAGTCTATAGACTGGCACTTCATTCCTCCGCGCTCCCCGCATTTTGGTGGCCTATGGGAAGCGGCAGTTAAGACGGCCAAGTACCACTTCTACCGTGCGATAGGCAGCTCGGTTCTTGGATTTGACGAACTGCGGACGTTGTTATGCCACATCACGGCTGTAATTAATTCAAGACCCTTAGTCTTCATTTCAGAGAGCCCTGCCGATCTTGATGTTTTAACTGCAGCGCATTTCTTGAATGGTGGCCCTCCTGCTTCGTTTTCTGAGCCAGACGTAACACGGCTTAAATTCGATCGTTTGGATGGCTGGCAGCGCGTTTCATACCTGCAGCAGCTCTTCTGGTCCCGGTGGAAGGAGGAGTACATCACTTCGCTACAGCAACGCTCAAAATGGCGCACTGCGAAGCCCAGTTTGGCAGTCGCCGATATGGTCCTTGTCAAGGACGAGAATCTTCCTCCCATGAAGTGGACACTGGCGAGGGTGGTTGAGCTTGTACCAGGAAGAGATGGCATTTCCCGAGTCGCCGTGCTGAAGACATCATCTGGACTTATAAAACGAGCCGTCAACAAGTTGTGTCTGCTGCCCCTTAAGGATGCTGTTGAAGGACAGGGTTTCAACGGGGGGAGTATGTCGGGTCAAGCAGCATAAACCAAAACTATAATGTAAATGCACATCTCGATGTCAACTATTGCCCACTGTAAAATATTTTGTCATCGCATATGCCTACGCATGGCAGCGGCTTTCGTTCGCATACTTATGTACATATAAGCATTCTTTAAGCAGCAGCCCGAACTGCTCAAGCTCTTTTATAATTGCACTCTCTCCCGCTCGGTAAGCGTTGCCTCATAGGGCACGGCAAGTACGCCGTCAGCCCTTGCAGCCAGTCTGGAGCTAATACTCGAAACCAACGCATCATCTCTCGTCGTATACGCATATCTCCATATATACATCTAGATAAATAAACCTGGCATTAAATCGCCTATATACAACCAAATCCTAATTGCAATCGTTTTAAATCTCAACAGCTAGTGAAAAAGCTCACTAGCTAAACAGCTTATTTTCCGTGATCCGCTAAAGACATGGTCTTGCCTCAACTGCTTTTATTAAAGCAATCTTTTCCTCACTTTAACAATTTGCATATATCTTTTTGGTTTTGCGCACAGATTTTGCCCCCACCTCTCACTTGTACTCCAGTAAAAATAGGCACATATATTTTACTGGCACCCCTATCAGCTGTTCTCCCAGTCCACATTCGTGTGAATATCGATATTATCGATAAAAGTTCGTGGATCCCGTTTACGTTGCTGGATACTGACTCCAGGAAAACACAAACGAAAAATTACCGGCCCCGTTTTTTTTATATGAATTTTGGCAGTAATTTTTAGTTTCCGCGGTGCTGGATACCCAGCTTAAGCAAGGAAAATCTGTTAACAAGAGTCTGCTCTATGCAGATTCTCTCATAACTAAATCTATAGCCACGAAAAAACACGCTTCAATTATCACCCTTGACTTTTCAAAGGCTTTTGATCGAGTTGGAGTTCATACAATTGTCAACCAATTAATCGAGCGGAAAGTTGGACCTTAAATAATTCAATACGTTAAGAATTTCATTCCAAATAGGAAGATAATTGTAAAAAGAGCAAATCATTTATCTAATACTTTCCCATTGGAAAATGGAATACCACAAGGCTCACCCATATCGGTCATACTTTTTCTAATAGCTGACAATAAACTAGCGAAAACTACAGCAATTTATAAAGAAATAAAATTTAGTGCTTATGCAGACGACTTTTACTTAAAGGCCTGCACCGCGAAATTTTACTGAAACGAATCTGCTATTTATTTCGGATGTGTGGAACTCAACTAATGTAGTGTGACCAAGAACCTAAAAAGTGATTTGCCACTCTCATGAATCAGCTGTGTTTTGTAAACAGCGCCAATTTTGAAAATTAAACTAAAATTAAAAAAATTAAGAAAAGTAATTCTGACGATGAAGTTATTGTGTTGGTAGCGGCACATATTGCTGTAAAAAGAAGTACAGCACAGTTGGAGGCGCCAAAATGTCCAAATTATCAAAATGCTCATTTTCCGTGATTCGCTAAAGACATGGTATTGCCTCAACTGATTTTATTAAAGCAATCTTCTCCTCACTTTAAACATTTGCATATCTCTTTTTGGTTTTGTGCACAAATTTTGCCCCCACCTTTCACTTTGACTTCAGTAAAAATAGGCTCATATATTTTACTGGCACCCCTATCAGCTGTTCTCACAGTCCACATTCGTGTGAATATCGATACTATCGATAAAAATTCGTGGATCCCGTTTACGTTGCTGGATACTGACTCCAGGAAAACACAAACGAAAAATTACTGGCCCGGTTTTTTTTATATGAAGTTTGGCAGTAATTTTTAGTTTCCGCGGTGCTGGATACCCAGCTTAAAGGGTAAATGTAAATTCCGCTGTACGGTATAGCTCACGCAAGCGCGTACGGCTGAATAGCATAGCCGAAGTTAATGTATTGTTCAAAAGGGGAGGTGAGGCAATAAGGGGGTACTCGGCATAGGCCGGATATAGAGCGGGAGAGAGTGCGTTTTTTTAAGTACCTTTTAAGTTGCAGTTACTTGCCCACTTCGTTTCTCTCCAACGTAAAAGAGCTTCGACGTCGGCTGTAACAAGATATAAACGAATAGAAAGGAGAGAGCGCTGTCACGCTCTCCATGCACCTACGCTCATCCGCACCGATGCTAGGTTGCCTCTCTCGCTCTAGCGCTTGGCTTCCCAGAGCGCGCGAGCAACGCTCGAGCTTAGCGGGAAAGGTTTTGGCAGTAAGCGGGTAGAGAATGAAAGAGAGAAATGGGAGAGGGAATATGTGAGTTTACCGCGGCTACAATTCTGTAGCCGCTTTACATTCCCTCCCTTGGATGGGAATTGTTTGCGCTGAAGGCGCTTACACTAAGCTAAGCTATCTATGTGACGGCTCTATCGAGGCTGTGGCCTAGCCGTTGTGGACAGGGTAGACTGGGGACTCTATTGAGGATTGTGCTGGTGCGCCGTGGCGGAACTTGCTGGCTTTGTCGCGGAAGCTGGGGCTTCGCATAAGCTGAGGCTGTGTATAAGCTGGAGCTGCTCTGTCGATGGCTGCGCAGAAGCTGATGCTGGGGTTGCTCTGCAGCTGGAGCTGTGCCGAAGCTGATGCTGGGGCTGCTCTGCAGCTGGGACTGTGCCAAAGCTGATGCTGGGGCTGCTCTGCAGCTGGGGCTGCTCTGCAGCTGGGGCTGTGCCGAAGCTGATGCCGAGAACCGGCTGAGAAGCTGAGGCTGCTCTGCAGCTGGGGCTGTGCCGAAGCTGATGCTGTGCCGAAGCTGATGCTGGGGCTGCTCTGCTGAGGCGCTAGCGCTGATGCTGCGCTGCGCTGACGATGGAGCTTCTCTGACGCTGGCGCGGTGTTGTTGTTGGGCAGCGCTGGTTTGGGTGCCAGCTCTGATGCTGGACGGCGCGGAAGCCGGGCCTGCGGTATAGTTGGCTGGGCTGTCAGACAGCACTGTTGTTGCGGTTTATTTCGATTTGGCGGTTACTAGGTGTTCACCCCGGGCGCGCACTTATCAATTCTGACTCTGTCCCTCGACTGACTTGCCTCCCTTGGTTTCCCAACCATATCCCAAAAGGGATCACCTCCCGAACCTCTTCCAGCCCCGAACCATTCGGTGAATTCGACTTCTCTCACCAAGGCTCTTTCACTCAAACGGACGGTAGACAGCTGTAGTACCGTTTTCCCCCACATACTTGTAGGCCTTTTTTGGGCCGACACTACAATTTCCCCCCCCCCACCAAGATCACCTTGCAGATCCCTTGCAGATTCCCTTACAGATCTTCGATGTCATATAAAGCTGACCCCAACGTACGTTTAATCCTTGCCTTCACAAAGACTGGAGCCAGTTTGGCTCTGAAACTCTTTGCAAAGTTGTTTTTCTGGAAATTACGCCTAAACACCTCCTGCCCTGGGTGAAATAAAACCTCCCTGCTGCGCAAGTTAGATACACGCTCGTTCCGCTAAGGTTGTTTAAGCATGGAGTCTCGAGCTGACTGACGGATGAGATCCAAGGAATCATCTTTGTCCAGTTGTTCTGTCCTGTCCTCTAGCAAATCTAACTCCCTCAATACTCGCTAGCTCTTCCCATCGGCTATCATAAGTTGTCCAAAGACCATCGTATAAGGGGTGGTTTTGATACCGGAATGGAAGCTTGAGCGAAATGCACAGCATGTGATGCTGAGCTACTCGTCCCAGTTTTTTTGATTTGGGTGTATACAAGCCTTGATGGCTGCCACTACCGATCGATTTATTCGTTCGGACGCATTAACATGTGGAGCATATAAGGCTGTATACATTGGCCGTCAGCTGAATAAGCTGAATCTTCACGCTGGAAATAAAGCTTTTCTTGGGCTAGGTCCATCCCAATATTGGTTTATTGGGGGGAGTAGAGCTGCAATCAAGACGGACAACTTCTACTGTACCACTGACCACTCAGTTTGTCGATTGAATGAGGTGAGGAAACGTTTAGGCCAAATCTTGGCCCTGACTAATTATACATTTTCAGTTTCAATTACAGAAAGCTCTGTCGATCTGAATGTGCCAAATCGAGCGCGATTGAATGTCGGCCCCCTTTCTTCGCTTGTAGAGCTGAACGTTACCAGTCTGATTACCAATTGGTCAGATCTCAGGCAATGCATTGCCTACTTACAGCAGATCTTCTGGTTGTGATGGAAGGAAGACAACATTTCATCGTTGCTGCTGCTCTCAAAGCCCCAAAGCTCTCCCCAAAGCCCCATTTGTTTCTTCTGGACATAATAAAAATCTTAACTGATCCAGACTCGGCAATCTGGTAGATACGGTCATTTTTCATGATTTTGCGTGTTTGGTTTTTTCGTATCTTAAAAATTGTGGGTTCCACAGAATTTTGTTTTTTGTGGAGGCGGAAGGGGCGTGGCAAAAAACTCACAGGAGTTTGGATAGAAAGTTTGGTTGCTCTAGCTTTTATAGTCTCTGAGAACTAGGCGTCAAAAAATACGAATAGTCAAAGCAGATGGGGTCGCGTGTGAGAGAGAGCGAGAGGGAACGATGACTTTCGAAATGGTTTTCTTCATTGTAGGTTTAATAATGAGCCGATCTGATCCAGATTCAACACTCTGATAGAAATAGTCATTCTCTATGATTCCGCGTTTTTAGTTTTCTGGTATCTTCAAAATTGTTTACGCCACAGACTTTAATCCTTTGTGCGGGCGGAAAGGGGCGGGGCGAAAATTTGGAACACATTTGGGGTAGTGTGATAACACAGGAGACTGGATACAAAACTCTAGGTTGCTCTAGCTTTAATAGTCTCTGAGATCTAGGCGCTAATGAAGACGGACAGAAATACAGACGGACAGACAGACATGGCTATATCGACTCGGCTATTGATACTGATCAAGAATATATATACTTTCTGGGGTCGGAAACACTTCCTTCTGGGCGTTACCCACACCCACTATCACCACAAATCTAATATACCCCTATACACTTCGACTAACGGGTATTGTTTAGCTAGTGAGCTTTTTCACTAGCTGTTGCGATTAAAAAAGACGATTGCAATTAGGATTTGGTTGTATATAGGCGATTTAATGCCAGGTTTATTTATCTAGATGTATATATGGAGACATGCGTATACGACGAGAGACGATGCGTTGGTTTCGAGTATTAGCTCCAGACTGGCTGCAAGGGCTGACGGCGTACTTCGTGCCCTATGAGGCAACGCTTACCGAGCGGGAGAGAGTGCAATTATAAGAGAGCTTGAGCAGTTCGGGCTGCTGCTTAAAGAATGCTTATATGTACATAAGTATGCGAACGAAAGCCGCTGCCATGCGTAGGCATATGCGATGACAAAATATTTTACAGTGGGCAATAGTTGACATCGAGATGTGCATTTACATTATAGTTTTGGTTTATGCTGCTTGACCCGACATACTCCCCCCATTGAAACCCTGTCCTTCAACAGCATCCTTAAGGGGCAGCAGACACAGCTTGTTGACGGCTCGTTTTATAAGTCCAGATGATGTCTTCAGCACGGCGACTCGGGAAATGCCATCTCTTCCTGGTACAAGCTCAACCACCCTCGCCAGTGTCCACTTCATGGGAGGAAGATTCTCGTCCTTGACAAGGACCATATCGGCGACTGCCAAACTGGGCTTCGCAGTGCGCCATTTTGAGCGTTGCTGTAGCGAAGTGATGTACTCCTCCTTCCACCGGGACCAGAAGAGCTGCTGCAGGTATGAAACGCGCTGCCAGCCATCCAAACGATCGAATTTAAGCCGTGTTACGTCTGGCTCAGCAAACGAAGCAGGAGGGCCACCATTCAAGAAATGCTCTGGAGTTAAAACATCAAGATCGGCAGGGCTCTCTGAAATGGAGACTAAGGGTCTTGAATTAATTACAGCCGTGATGTGGCATAACAACGTCCGCAGTTCGTCAAATCCAAGAATCGAGCTGCCTATCGCACGGTAGAAGTGGTACTTGGCCGTCTTAACTGCCGCTTCCCATAGGCCACCAAAATGCGGGGAGCGCGGAGGAATGAAGTGCCAGTCTATAGACTCAACCAAGCAAAAATCCAGCACAGCCTTCTGATGGTCATCGCTGAGGACCAGGCGCTTTAATTCCATCAGCTCATTCCTAGCGCCGACAAAATTGGTTGCGTTGTCCGACCAAATTTGTCGCGGCTTCCGTCGAGTGCATATGAAGCGCTTTAGTCCATGAAGAAAGGCAAGTGTAGACAGGTCCTTAATCAGCTCCAGATGAACAGCCTTGGTAGCGAAGCAAATGAAGACACAGACGTAACACTTGATTGGGCCCTTATTGCGTGCCTCCGGTTTGTAGAAAAATGGCCCACAAAAGTCGACGCCTGTGATCTCAAAGGCATGAGAACCGTCGAGCCGCTCCTTTGGAAGATCCGCCATAATATGCTCCAATACTCTAGGCTTCATTCGAAAGCATCTTATGCACTTATTCACTGCCTTGTTTACCGTCTTCCTCCCCCCAATGGGCCAATATTGGGATCGAATGAGTCCAAGCAAAGCTCGAGGTCCGGCGTGCAGATTCCGCTCATGAAAGTGAGAGATTATGGAAAGAGTTAGTGGATGGCGGCTAGGCAAGATAATTGGATGACGGCCATCAAAATCCAACGTAGAGTTCTTCAATCGACCATCAACCCTGAGCAGACCAAACTGATCCATGAACGGCGACAACGAAGCAAGTGAGCTAGATGGGGGAACCGATCCCCTGGACCGCAGCGACTTCATGTCCTCCCATAGCTGAGTGCGCTGGACTAGTCGCAGCAGTAACTGGGTTCCATGCTCAATGTCCGAGACAATCAGTCCGGGATGCCGAATGCGATTGCAAAACTTGTAAATGTATCCGAACACGCGTTGCAAGGAACCAAACGAGTTTGCATACTAGGAATCAGCTACAATGTCAATATAGGGAGACTTTACCAGAAGAGCACTCCGGCGAAGCTCAAGGGCTGGCTTATCCGGTAGAACCGTGGCCGGCCAGTCATCTGAAAGGCCACAAAGAAATGGAGGTCCATGAGCCCAAAGGGGACACTCCTTCAGCTCAGTCGGAAGAGCCCCTCGAGAGAGAATGTCGGCTGGGTTTAACGCTGTGGGAACATAGCGCCATGTCATGTTGTCAGTCATTTCCTGAATCGTTGCTACTCTGTTTGCAACAAATACGTTAAATCTTGACGATTCGTCCCGAATCCAGGAAAGTGCAACCGCAGAATCACACCAACAGTAACACCTTCCCTTGAAGACATTCATTCCGGATATTTCAGACATGAGCCTAGCCAGCAACTCCGCTCCACAAAGCTCCAACTTTGGCACCGTAAGTGTCTTCAAAGGAGCAACACGAGATTTGGCACAAAGTAAGTGACTGCTGGCATGCTGACCTTTTGACACAACATATATGCATGCACCATAAGCCTCGATGCTGGCATCGCAGAATCCGTGAATTTCTAGCTCAGAGTCTGGAAGGAGGACAAGACGAGGAAACTCAAGTCGACGAATCTGGCCAAAACTGCTGCATATTTCATGCCACTCTGTACTCAGTGAGGCTGGGAGGCTTTCATCCCAGGCTAACTTCTCCTTGCACAAACGCTGAAGAAAGATTTTTGATTTCGTAATTACAGGACCAGCCAGTCCGAGAGGATCGTAGAACCGCGCTATGGTTAATAACACAGAGCGCCTGCAGGGATTCGGAGACGATTCTAGGGCCGAGAACGAAAATAAAAGTTTATTAGAAATCGGATCCCAAGCGAGTCCTAGTGTCTTAGTAAAATGGCTGCCATCATCGAACTTTAAGTACGTTTCCTTGTCCTCATCAGGAATTCCATCCAGCACAGTGGGAACGTTCGAGCACCATTTCCTCAATCTGAACTGACCCCTAGACAGGATTCCAGCAGTTTGCTCACGAATGCGGATGGCCTCTTCCTGAGATCTGGCGCCAGATATCAAATCATCCACGTAGAAGTCACGGCGAAGAACTTCAGCTCCAACTGGAAAATCTGCCTGCTCGTCGGTTGCCAACTGGTGCATCGCTCGCACAGATAAATAGGAGGCAGGCTTCGTCCCATAAGTAACGATGTCCAGTTGAAACACGCTCAAGTCATCTTGTGTGGAGTTTCTCCTCAGAATACACTGCAAGTTGCTGTCCTCGGGCGAAACTCGTACACACCGATACATCTTACAGATATCTCCCGTAATCGCAACTGCGTATGAACGAAATCGAGCAATAATATGAAAGAGTTTAGGTTGTATTACGGGGCCAGCCATTAAAACATCATTCAATGAATAGCCAGATGACGTAGAAGCGGATCCATCAAAAACAACTCGAAGCTTGGTCGTAGAACTATCCTCTTTCATGACGCAATGGTGAGGTAGAAAATACCGGCAGTTGCTGATTGAATGGGCAGGACCAGGAGACATATGACCTAAGTCAAGATACTCGTTTATGAAGGCAGCATACTGAGCCTTCACCTCAGGGCGACGATTTAACTTCCGCTCAAGGGACAGGAATCTGCGACGCGCTTGATTGTAAGATTCTCCCAGGAGATCCAAACTATATTTAGTTGGCAGCCGAACGCAATAATCGCCATTTTCTAGACGACGGACATGCTGAACAAAATGCGCTTCACAATCCAGCTCTTCCTTGGTTCGACGCAACTCTCAACCTCCCAAAACCTCCGAAGGAGCACTTCAAGTTGCTGATCTGGATTGTTATCCTCGGCAATAACGGCTGGCGCGTGAGCCACCATTAAAGACGACCCATTTGAACGAGAGCAACCTCCAGACACGACCCATCCCAAGCGAGTTTTCTGAATTGAAGGCAATCCTGGCAGTAGTTTAATCTGACCCACACAAAGGAGATCGTAAAACAGACTTGCTCCAATTAATAGATCGACGCGCTGAGGCCTATAGAACTCCGGATCCGCTAGGGGTATGTTCGCTGGAATGTTCCAGTTATGAGTGTCAATTCCAAAGCATGTTAGAAGCTACGATAGCAGTGACGAAAGCTGAGAAATCCGATGAGCGAGAGTGCAAGCTAACACTGACCGAACATCCATCGGTGACGAAGCTGGAGTCGCCAATTCCAGAAACTGCGGTTGATGATTTCCTTTTCCGAAGCTGAAGCTGATTGGCGAAACGAGAAGTTATCAGATGCAACTGGGAGCCGGAATCCAGCAATGCTCTGCAGGGAACTAAAACTCCGGAACGATTTTTTACCAAAACTGTGGCAGTGGCAAGTAGAACAACATTATTACTGAGACCTTGGGCTATAAGTGCAGACGAAGTAGACGTTCAGTCTAGGGGGGTTCAGTGGTAAGCTGAGCCGGATTAGAAGAAGGGGGCGCAAACGGAGACTGAGCATCAGTTGACTGACCTTGGACTGCAGCCGAATCAGGGTTACCGAAATGAAGCGTAGTATGATGCTTGCAGCCGCAGATACGACAGTGGCTCGAGGTGCACTGGCTTAATCGGTGTCCTGTTCTAAGGCAATTAATGCAAAGGGCCAGTCGTTTGGCCTCTTTATGGCGATTTTCGGGGGACAGTGCCTTGAACTTCGGACAGTACTGGACTTCGTGAGCGCCGGTACTGCAGAGCACGCAGCTTGAGAAAGTTTGGCTAGTTGCAATTAAGGTGGACCTGGAATTGTTATATCTCTTATTCTTGCCCACCTGACTGCTCGGCGCATAGTTTGCCCTAGCAAAATCCACTGTCTCCAAAGATCTGCACCGCTGTTCCAGGAACGAGGCCATATACTCCCATGACGGAATCGAGTTGGCATGCGCTGGCTCCTCAAATCGCTCCTCCCACTTGGCTTGGCTCACTGGATCGAGTTTACGGAGCAGCTCCTGCACGATGATGCATCCTGCGATCTGCTCAGAAGTGCCCAAACTCTGAAGCGCACGCATATGAGCGTTGAATCCGTCCGACAGCTCTCGAAGCATTACCACTGAACCATTTTCGACAGCCGGAAGCCCCAGGATCTCATTAATGTGTGCCTGAAATACTAAGCGTCGATTATTAAACCTTCTTTCCAATAATTCTAACGCCACGTTATAATTGCCATCCGAAATCTCCAGCGACCGCACAGTCTCCAAAGCCGCATCACGCAGACAGGAACGCAAATGCTGAAACTTCTCTACATTAGTTAGATCAGGATGATTATCTATGATGGTTACAAACGTGGAGTAGAAGTCGTTCCATTTAGCATATCCTCCGCCGAAAGTTGGAAGTTGTATAGGAGGCAGAGATGGTACCTGTCTACGTCGAGGCACAAATTGCGAGCCGGCACAATCAGCGGTGAGGTTTCCTCCAGCCATGGTAGAATGAAGAGGCATGTGTCCGCTACTCTTAGCTATTTCCCGCAGAATTGACGTCTTCGCAGTACTGGCAAGCGATTCGAACACATCACCTAATCCACTGTGAATCTTGGCTTGATCCAATTCCTCAAGCTCGTTATGGAGCAGCTCAAACTTTCCGATCAGCTTATCGAGTTGCTCTTGTTGTACCACGAGCATATAATAGTCTGCTACTAGCGACTCATTCTGGCACTCAGCAACTAACCTTTTCATTTTTCCGCATAGCTCCGTGGATTTGAGCCTTAAAAATGACACCCTGGTTTGCTCCCTGGCAATTGGAATTTCATTAGCAGCGTCGGCAACGTTGGCAGCATCAGCTACGTTGGCAGCAACAGCAGCGTTGGCAGCATCAGCAACGTTGGCAGCAACAGCAGCGTTGGCAGCATCCATTTCCATAGCGGCAGCAGCTTAGCAAACGTTTACTGCGGGAAGATGACCGCAAAGAGTGAAGCGCGTAATAAACGTCGCTAGCGGGAAGACGAGCACAAAGAGGAACAAACGCACTTAGGAGCAATGAACAATAATCGTTGCGTTGCTTGAACGCTAGGTGCAATACCAATATGCGAGGGCAGCCGGTGTGGGAAGAGAAGAGCAAAGAGCACCGAGCGTAACTGTAATAACAAGCACCGTAAGCCGACAGCTGCAAGAGAGGCCGGTATATGTAGTATATTATATAGTCGATGACACTGGCCAAATTGGCAATTCAAATAATGTTTTTATACCCGGTACTCGAAGAGTATAGGGGTATATTAGATTTGTGGGGATAACGGTTGTGTGTAACGCCCAGAAGGAAGCGTTTCCGACCCCATAGAGTATATATATTATTGATCAGCATCAATAGCCGAGTCGATATAGCCATGTCTGTCTGTCCGTCCGTCCGTTCGTCTGTCCGTCTTCATTAGGGCTTATATCTCAGAGACTATAAAAGCTGGAGCAACCAAGTTTTGATCCAGTCTCCTCTGTTATCACACTACTACGAGTGTATTTCTAAATTTCGCCCCGCCCCTTTCCGCCCACACAAAGGACGAAAGTCTGTGGCACACACAATTTTGAAGATACGAGAAAACTAAAAACGCAGAATCATAGAGAATGACCATTTCTATCAGAGTGTTGAATCTGGATCAGATCGGATCATTATTATAGCTACAATGAAGAAAACCATTTCGAAAGTCATCGTTCCCTCTCGCTCTCTCTCACACCCGACCCTGTCTGCTTTGCATATTCGTTTAAATGAGCGCCTAGATCTCAGAGACTATAAGAGCTAGAGCAACCAAACTTTCTATCCAAGCTTCTGTGATATCAAACCAGCACAAGTGTATTTCAAAATTTTGCCACGCCCCTTTCCGCCCCCACAATGGAAGAAAATCTGTAGAATCCACAATTTTTAAGATAAATGAAAACCAAAAACGCAGAATCATGGAAAATTACCATATCTACCAGATTGCCGAATATGGATCAGGTCGGAACAATATTATGGCCAGAAGAAACAAATTAAATTTTAGTGGCTACGCAACGCCTGACAAGCGCTGACTCATTCCCTCTCTCTCTGTCGCAAACACTTTTACGTCTCAAATATGTAGTTATACATGTAGAAATGTAGAAGCAGTATACAAATCATATGCAAACAAAATTGGAAACATGTATAAATATTCCTAAAATGGTTTGACTTCAATTTTTAAATATTAAAATTTAATTCGTCCCTTTTGCGAACAAATAATAAATTGCATAAATCGTAAGCTCATATATGTATGTATATATTGACTGAGTACCGGGTATAAGGTAGAGCCGCGGCCTTTGCCGCGGCTCACAACGTTCCCCCTCGTTTTATATTTCGTAATTGCACAGAAATAGTTATTCTTGCACGATCACGTCGGGGTCACCAAATGTTTAGCTAGTGAGCTTTTTCACTAGCTGTTGAGATTTAAAACGATTGCAATTAGGATTTGGTTGTATATAGGCGATTTAATGCCAGGTTTATTTATCTAGATGTATATATGGAGACATGCGTATACGACGAGAGACGATGCGTTGGTTTCGAGTATTAGCTCCAGACTGGCTGCAAGGGCTGACGGCGTACTTGCCGTGCCCTATGAGGCAACGCTTACCGAGCGGGAGAGAGTGCAATTATAAGAGAGCTTGAGCAGTTCGGGCTGCTGCTTAAAGAATGCTTATATTTTTTTTTGGCCGCTGCCATGCGTAGGCATATGTGGTGACAAAATATTTTACAGTGGGCAATAGTTGACATCGAGATGTGCATTTACATTATAGTTTTGGTTTATGCTGCTTGACCCGACAGGTATAAACATACATAAAGTATAGAATTTATGACTGCTAGGGTGCGAGAAGAAAATTAATCTGTAAACTCATTAACACACATGACATCCCAAAGTAAATTGCAGTAAGCAATTAAGATCCTTATTTAGTCCAAAAATACTGATGCTAGCATACAATCAGTTGGCCACTTGCTGTACCGATGTACCCGTTCCGTGGGTCTAGCGATAAGAATAGACAACAAAATTGTCCCCATCCCTCATTGCAAAATTACATATAAGGCCCGACGTTTCTGAAATAAAGCTAGTATGAATTCAACTCTGCTCACAAGTATCTAGACTTTTCTTTTAAGCTTTAAACACTTGGTTTCACTTGAAAGCATATGGCCAGCAAAGAAAATCCTGCTGATATTGTTTTGCGCGGATGCAAGGCGAACGACTTATCACAAACAATGTGGTTACCCGGACCAAAATTTCTCTCCTCAGAAGAGTCAAAATAGCCAAAACCATTATTCACCACAACGATAGATAAAGACCTGTTAGAACTTCACAAGAAGGTACTTCTGAAGAGTAGCATATGTAGGCAGAACAGTAGTGAAACAGTAATTGGGAAATTGCTGAACCGTATCTCATCATTCACCAAAATAGTTCGAGTAATTTCATACGTTTTTCGAATTTTTAATGGCATACGCCCTGATAGATCACTCAGAATCAACAACATAAAAGCTATATCAGATTAGCTCTAGGAACTCAGGCATCATTTCTTCATATAGCTTTTCTCTCACAACCCCCCGCTGTAGGATGAGCCGCGCAGGTGCTGTTGTCGAGGTAGACTCGGACCTGGAGAGCGTGCTATCCATCAGCAAAGCAGCAGAGGACAGCCTTCTCCGCTCGCCTGAACCAGATACCAGCTCCCTGCGTAGGGAAGGGTCGAAGCGTTCGAGGGAGGGGATGAAGGTCAAAGCCCAATACAAGGCGGCCCTCAAGATACTAGGCAGACTGCAAGGCAAGGCGGATATCTCCCAGGAGGAGAAATCCAAGCTAGCTTGGGCCGAGCTGAAGGTACAGGAGGGCCGTAAGTACTACGCGCAGGTGCCACAAATGAAGGCATCGACGAGCGAACATGCCAACAAGGTGGAAGAGTTGCTTGCTACCAAAAGGCAGCGCTCGACCGACAGTGCCGTCACTCCGGCGAGCAAGCGGCAACGCGGGCCTAAGAGAGCGGAACCTCCACCCAAACCGGCAAAGCAGGGGTCAAGCGAGAGGATCAGTGATGTGTCCAAGAGACACCGGATCGTAGCTCTCATCGATAGACATGATGAGAATGGGAGGATGACAGCGGCGCAGTGGAAATTGGTCCACGCGCGGCTGGTAGACTCCCTTTTCACACGGATGGAAGAGAGCCAAACAGCTCCCATGCCCACTTTCGATGGTGCTGTGTGGCTGAATGGGGTCAACATCCTGAAGTGTAATGATGACCCGACGCTGAAGTGGCTGACGCAAACGGTCTGCCAATTGGAAGCGATGCGCACCACAGTGTGTGGGGAAGACCGGACATCAACGACCGAGGTGAGTCACTCTTAGACTTTATATGATAAACTAACATAGATGTAGCAAACGTGGGAGAGGAATACACCTACGTGGTCCTACCTCGTCAAACGTGCTAGATCTAACTCTCGTAACGGGAAAGAGTACCTATATATCTGGATGGAGGGTCCTCGAAAGACCGTCCTTCTCAGACCATAGGTACATACACTCAATTCAAGTGCGAATTCGAATACACTCCGAAAGTGAAAGTCCCCCCGGAACACAAACTGAGAGAAGTTTAGAAAGACAGTCACTTCGAAACTCAAGAACCCGGGCTTAGTGTAATCCGCGGAGGACATAGAGAAGTCCTTAGAGACCCTATCTGCGGAACTGCTGGAGGCCTACCACGCAGCATGCCCACCCTCTAGAACAAGAAAGAAGTCAAAACCACTCTGGTGGAATCGGGACCTCTCTCTAAAAAGAAATAACCTCAAGGAATTTGTCAAGCTCGCTAAACTAGCGAACGATGAGAACATCAACGAGGAATAAAAAACGCTACTAAGAAAGTACAAAAAGGAAATACGTAAGGCACACTATATCCCGATCCAATGGAGAACCTCTAGAGTTATCTTCCTCCCAAAAGCAGGAAAGTGCAATCATGTGAGTTCCAAGGATTACAGACCGACAAACCTAACCTCTTTTCTACTGAAAACATTAGAAAAGCTGCTGGATCTACACATCAGAACCGAAATAGAGGGACTGATGTCAACCAACCAGCACGCCTACACCAAGGGAAAATTGGTGGAAACAGCACTACACTCGCTAGTAGCCACCGTCGAGAAAGCCCTCAACACTAAGAAATATGCACTAGGAGTATTCGTAGATAAATGCGGAGCATTTAATAATGTCGCTACAGAAGCCATAATGGACTGCCTAGGAGCAACCAGCACCCACCCAGCAATCAACCTCTGGATAAAAAACCTTCTAAGTTGTAGACGGGTGCAATCAGAGTGGGGCTTCCATCGTCAGAGGGGCACACAGGGCACACCCCAGGGTGGAGTCCTGTCGCCCCTCCTGTGGAATCTGGTGGTCGATAACCTCATTAAGAGATTTGAGAGAAAGGCCCCAAAAATAACAGCTTATGCGGACGACATAAGCGTAATTATTACGGGTTTATGTCCATCGACTCTCAGCTCTATAATGGAACGAACACTCAGGGAGATGTGTGAGTGGGCAGATGGAGTAGGACTCAGTTTCAACGAACATAAGACAGACCTCATTCTCTTCACCAAGAGGTACAAGGTACCAGCATGTATCCCCCCGAAAGTCAACCAGACAAGGCTAAACCCTAAAGCACAGGTCAAATACCTCGGCATAGTACTGGATAGCAAACTGGCATGGAGACCCAACGTAGTGGAGAGGGTGAAAAAGGCCACCACTGCACTTTATGCATCCAAGAAGATGCTTCGTAGCACATGGGGCCTGTCATCCGCTCTGATGCATTGGATCTACATCTCGGTGGTGCGACCAACTCTGCTGTATGGAGTCCTAGTGTGGTGGAAAGCTACTGAAAGGAAGACGCATCACAAGCTAATGGAACGAACCTAGCGACAGGCTCTGCTCTGTATCACAGGAGCGCTAAGATTAACTCCATCTAAAGCACTCGAAACCATACTCGGAATCGACCCCCTCGACATCTACTCTAGGCTGACTGCAGGCAAGGCAGCACAGCGCCTGATAGCGTCGGGGAACATGTCTCCCTAAAGATACGGGCACAGTTCAATTGGAATGGACATGATCAGTGTCACTGACTAAAAGCTAACTTCTTTATGGGACTCGAAGACTGGAAAGTGGGACGGGACCAGACTCAACACCTCAAGATGAATGAAGAAGTAGGAGCAGGCCTATACTGCACGAACCCTGAAATAAGGGTGTCGTATAAGCTACCCGACCGATGCAGTATATTCCAGGCGGAAGTCTTCGCCATCAAGAACGCAGCAGAGGTCGCTCAGAGCGACCACACAATGCGGTTAACATATTCGTTGACAGCCAAGCGGCGATAAAATCCATGCAGTCGTCCACGGTCAGTTCCAGAAGTGTCTTGGCAAGCCGGGAGGCACTAGACTCACTAAGCACGACCAAGTCAGTGCAGATTTTTGGGTTCCCAGGCACCAGGGCATCGAAGGAAACAAAGCGGCGGACGTTCTGGCTAAGGAAGGCGTCGGGCTGGTAACCAAAAGAACTGAAAGCGTGCCTGTCTCCCTTAGAACTCTACAAAGCGACCTGGAGAAGCAGGCCAAAATGAAGACAGACAGCTGGTGGAAGAAACTCACCACCTGCAGAATCTCGAAAATCATATGCAAGGAACGCAATGATAAACTCTGCCACTATCTGCTGCACCTTCCACGGAAGGATTGCAGACTGCTAGTGGGTATACTAACAGACCACTGCCTGGCTGCGTCGCATGAAACCAGGCTAAACATCACAAACAGCGACATCTGCAGGAAATGTGATGAACTCGGGGCTGTCGAAACCCTGGAACATCTCATCTGCCGCTTTCCGGCTCTCTTAAGGGCAAGGGGAAGATACCTGGGGCACCGATCCTGGAATCACTGGGCGATGCCTCCAAGAGGTCGCCAGGGAAACTGCTTGCCTTTGCCAAAAACACCTCGATTCTGGGCGACTTCAAAACCTCAGAAACACCCTCGTAAGGTCCATACGAAATCCGGATAACTAAAGGCCATTCTGGCCTATGAGAGGCCCCGTTGAGTGCCGTCCGGGGTAACCTAACGTAACCATTTCTCATCCAAAAAGAGGACTACTCAAAATAGAGCACTGATTTAGAGCCTAATAAAACACTTCGTCCGGAATTGCACATATTAACACTTTTTTCTCTCTCTAACAGAGACCCAGACTGGAACATTTAATTTGATGCGCGTTGGCGGTCGCCCATCAAAGACTCCAATCGATTTCAACGCAAGGTTTCCAGTAATTCTGCCGAGAGATCATCGTATGACTTGGATGTTTGTCGAACACTTACACAGAAGGAACATGCATGCTGCACCTAAGGCTCTAACCGGTATCGTCAGATTGGAAGTTTGGATAGTCAGTGCTCGAAAGCTTAGACAGGTGGTGCAAAAGTGTGTCAAAGTGTTTCACTACAAACCAAAGCTTTGTACTCAAATAATGGGTTCTCTCCCTGCCGATCGATTTCTGGACCGTCGACCTTTTTGTGTAACAGGAGTAGATCTATGTATGTAGCCCATTTAAAAACACGTACCGAATTCGCGGCATGGCAGCATATAAAACATATGTTGCAATGTTGTTGATAACGCAACAAACTTTGTTGGTGCAAGGACCCAGCTCGACAACTTTAAGAAACAATTCTTTTCGAAAGCATCGGCCATTAAAACACAGCAGCTTTGTAATGAAATGCAATGCGACTTTGTCTTCATTCCGCCTCGTTCCCCACATTGTGGTGGCCTGTGGGAAGCGGCCATAAATTCAATAAAGAGACTCCGCTGGTTAAAAACTCTGCAGAATCAAACTTTACCTTCGAAGAGTTGCAGACGGTCGTGACCGAGGTTGAAGCTATTTCGAATTCGAGACCGTTCACTGTACTCTCTGAGGACCCAAATGACGGAGAAGTCATTACGGCAGCCCATTTTTTAATTGGTTCATCTTTACAGACACTCCCAGACCAGACTGTAGCCATGGAAAATATACCAACACTGAATCAATTTCAACGCATCATTTTCCTGAAGCAACGTTTGTTGGATCTCTGGCGGCAAGACTATTTGCACGAGCTGCAAAGTTGTTCCTAATGGCTTAAACCATAAACAAATGTACAAGCCAACCAACTCGTCTTGGTTCATGAGGATAACTTGCCTCCGCAACACTGGCAGCTGGCTCGAATCGCGTCTGTAATCTCTGGCCATAATGAGTCCGAGTCGAGTCCGAGTGGTTGATTTGAAGACAGCCCCATTACTATTACAAATAGACTAATAAGATTAATAAGGATGCACACTGTAATGACCCGCTAATTTTTTAATTATAACACTTTTTGGTTTCGGTGTTTTATCTTTTTATTTTCTTTACTTCTTGTACTTCTTTGACCGTTTCGTTCGGCAATCCTTGATCGACTGGATAGCTCATCTCTGGCTCTGGCAGAAGCTTCGTCAGCGTTGACATCTCCGCTCTCCCAAACGATGGCACTCTTTGTTGCATGCTGCCACATCCGTCTTTTATTCAACAATTTGATCCTTAACGGATGTCCAGCGGAAGTCTTGGTCCTGCGAGTCTCCTTCAACGGCTCGTTTTCTCTGGCTGTCCGAACAGGTGTTGTCGCTTTGAGTTGTGGGGCATCTAACTTGGAAGTAGAAGTCTCGCTAAGTTCACCTGGTTCGCCTGGTATTTTCCTTAAATGGCCTATGTTTCTCATAAAGGTTTGACCGCCCCCTGTTACTTTTGCTATATTTGTATTCTTTTCTGTTACCTGAAACTCAGTTGTGTCAAAATTGAGGGCTAACTTATTAGCAAAAACCACATTCTTTAGCAATTCTTTATCCCTAACGCTGATGTCGGCATATCTAGCCCGTCTTTTCTTATCTGCAGCTTCTTTTCCTTTTTGTTTTAGAATGCGATCCCTGTCTCTTTCAGCGGAGTCAGTAAATTGTTCATCTAGTTCGTTTATTCCTGTTACTTTGTCGCGGATTACCCTTTTAATCATTAGATGGGTTGGGGCTACCCTGGTGGTGCCATGTGGAGTTACATTGTACATTAACACAAATTTTTGGATTTCTTCCTTATAGTTCTTTTTATTAGAGTATGCTATTTTTAGTCTTTAAACTAACGATTTATTCATATTTTCTACTTCTTCATTTGCTTGAGGCCAGTAGGGTGGGGTCTTAACTTGTTCTGTGCGACATGTTTTACAATAGTCTCCAAACTCTTGACGTATGTATTGCCTCTTGTTATCAGTACATAAATATGTTGGATAGCCCAGATTCCCAGGAACTATGGTCAAAACAGCCCATTGCATCGACAATCTCTTCATCAAGTATGGAAAACTCTGCGATTTCCGAAATGATCATTGATTTAGGTATATAGTTCTATAAAACATGTAGTATACTATATTCGACAAAGTCAAGACAACACATCTGCAATATTTTCTTTCCCAGCTTTATGTATAACTTTGAATTTAAAAGACTGGAGACATAATAGCCATCTCTCAACGCAGGTGGCCTGGAGGTTGGTTTGAAGATTGCCTGTAGAAGCTTCTGATCGGTTACTAGTTCAAATTCTAGTCCCGCTAGGTAAAAATAGAATTTTTCTACACTCCTTACTAAAGCTTAACTCTCTTTTTCGGTTTGAGAGTAACGTTTCTCGACTTCGAAAAAACTTCTGCCTGCGAAAAAAGTTAAGATAGGATCAACCATTTTCAAACTGTAACAGTACTGCCCCATGAGCTATGGGGCTGGCGTCTGCTATTAGAAGAGTTTGGTTTCTTGAGTTGAAATATGAAAGTTTTGGCACCCTCGCCAAACTTTCAGAATTTTTAAAGATTTTTGCCCTTCTCCTCCCCAGTAAAATTGTATATCTTTTTATAGTAACTTCCTTAAAGTTCAGTACATTGGGTCAAATCAGGAATGAATTTCCCAACGTAAATAACCAGACCAAGAAAACTTCGTTTTTCTTCCTTGCTTTTGGGATCTCAGAATGTTGTAATCGTTTCAATCTTTTCGAGGTCGGCTTCGATTCCTTTATCCGATAGTAAATGTCCCAAGAATTTGAGCTTGTTAGTTTTCCAAATGCATTTTCTTCTATTTAGTATGATGTCGTTTTCTTCAAATATTTGGCAGACACCCTCAACGGTGCTATCATGCTCTTGTTCATTAGCTCCAAAAATTATTATATCATCGATATAATTCAAAGCATTTGAAAATATTGCTAATAGTTGTTCAAGCCGATGTTGAAAAATTTCTGGAGCCGAGTTTACACCGAACATCAAGCGCTTGTATCGGAAAAGGTCTCTTTGGGTAATAAACGTTGTTATCTCTCTACTAGATTCGTCTAGCTTTTATTGGTGATAGGCGTCTTTCAGGTCTAAGCGTGAGAAGAATCTGGCATCCTTTAGTTCGGTCATGAACGAATCAAATGTTAGTAAGGGTTAGTTCTCGCGAAGGATTGCTTTGTTCGCCAAACGCATATCGACAAATGCATACATGAATATCCCCGTTCTCTTTAAAAGCTAGTACAATGGGAGATGTCCATGGGCTATGACTAGTAACCGGCTCGATAATATCTCGACTCAAAGCTTATTCAATTTTAGCCTGAAATTTATCTTTCAGTGCCCTGGGGATTCGCCTTAGTGACTGCTGCACTGGCTTGATGTCAATGCATAGTTTTATCAAGAATCAATCACCACAGGAATTTTTAAGCCTCCTATTTGGCATTATAATCTCTTCTTCGTCATCACTAGTTATTTTAAAACAGTTCGTGTTTCCTCTCTGTCGCTCTAACGGTGCCAACGAGTCAATTATTTTGTCTTTTAGAAAAATGTCTTCGATTTTTGCCTTAGATTCTCCAAAAGAGCATTTATGTAGGGGAGTGTAAGGTATCGTGGCGTGTAAGGTATGGTGGCGGACTTGTCATATCTGGCATGTAACGTCACATCTAAAACTTTTGATTACTGTGGTCGATGTCTATTATCGTGCTGACATTTTATATGCAGTAGTATTAATGAGGGGACGTGTGCTTTGAACTCTAAGTGATTTTTAATAAAAAAGTAGTGAAAAAAAATACATCAATTTTTTTTGGATATGTGTTTTGACAGTGACTGAGTGAAGGTTTTTTGAAACTTGAGTCAGGGAAGTATTCGGAACGTATATTTAGGCCTTTGCCAACAGTTTTTGATATTTTAAATTTTTTTTTTATTTGCGGAGTATGACAGTGACAACGTCATATTTCCACCAATAGCTTGTAAGGTATGATGGCGGACTTTTTGTTAGGTATAGAGCGGATCATTTTTTAGCACGAGTTTCAATTTTCTTTGCCTTTTTGTGTACAGAAGTGTATAAGTTAACACTCAGTGGCGGAAATTTGCATTTTGGGTACCGGGTTTTTGTCTTTAGACAAGAAAGGAAAAAAGAGCGTCTAAAAGAAGAACAACATCGGAGCAATCCACAGGCAAAAGAGTGAAGCTCGAAAAAGAAGAAGAAGATGCTGCTCGAGATTTTCAATATAAGTTCTTTCTTTTTATGTTATTTTTCATTATTTCCAATAGTTTAATTAATGATTTTCAGATCTACATAATGTTTTAGTTCATCCGCCACCATACCTTACAATTTTCAAAAATGCAAAAAATTATTGGTTTGCGCGAAGAGCTGCAAAATTGCATTCCATTTAAATTTAAGCAACCGCTTCTGACAGAAATATGCTCAATAGATGTCACCGCCACTATACCTTACACTCCCCTATATATGTATTTGCTGCCGCAACCGTAGTACGAATTTTGCAAAATTTTCGCCTTCCGATGGAGTAAAGCTGCGAAATAAGTGTCGCTCAAATGTAGAATTTTGTTTTGGATAAAAGTATGCGTTCAATTTATCAATTAAAACGGAGAAAGTGTCATTCTGTTTGTCTTGGTTAAAGTAATCAATTGCACCTGGTAAAGAGAACTAAACAGTTTGCAACTGGACTCCCCCTAAGTGAAGGAGTTTGCTTCTCTTTTGTTGTGGTGACTCGATTCCTTCGGCTTCAATGTATGTACATATATTTTAAAAGCATGAAGCCATTTCTTCCATTCACCACGCAACACCGCTTTCTCAAGTGTGTCGCATAAGAATGGCTTAATTATATTTTCAGTCATTTTGTTTAAGACACCTGAAATTAAAATCTTATATAAATGAAGTAAAGATTTTATGTATTTACTTTTTTTTCAATTAAATAATCTTAAATATTGGAGCTTTTCCTCTCCTTGCTTGAAATACTACGCAGCCTCTTTGTAATGTCCTATTAAAGCTTGTAAGAGAATCTCATTTACGCAATCGTTCACTTGTACAAAATAAACAGCCTCTTTTGTTTTCTTTTTTATACCCGGTACTCGAAGAGTATAGGGGTATATTAGATTTGTGGTGATAACGGATGTGTGTAACGCCCAGAAGGAAGCGTTTCCGACCCCATAAAGATAAAAAAAGATCCCATCTTGATCAGTATCAATAGCCGAGTCGATATAGACATGTCCGTCTGTCCGTCTTCATTAGCGCCTATATCTCAGAGACTATTAAAGCTAGAGCAACTTAGAGTTTTGTCTCCAGTCTCCTGTGTTATCACACTACTCTAAGTGTATTTCAAAATTTAGCCCCGCCCCCTTCCGCCCCCACAAAAAAGGAAAGTCTGTGGCATACACAATTTTGATGCTACGATAAAACTAAAAACGCAGAATAATAGAAAATGATCATTTCTATCAGAGTGTTGAATCTGGATCAGATCGCATCATTAATATAGCTACAATGAAGAAAACCATTTCGAAAGTCATCGTTCCCTCTCGCTCTCTCTCACACGCGACCCCGTCTGCTTTGCCCATTCGTCTTTTTTGACGCCTAGTTCTCAGAGACTATAAGAGCTAGAACAACCAAACTCTCTATCCAAACTCCTGTGATATTAATTCAGTACAAGTTTGTTTCAAAATTTTGCCACGCCCCCTTCCGCCCCCACAAAGAACAAAAGTTTGTGGAATCCACAATTTTTAAGATAGAAGAAAACCAAAAACGCAGAATCATGAAAAATGACCGTGTCTAACAGACTACCGAATCTGGATCAGGTCGGATCAATATTATAGCCAGAAGGAAGCAATGAAATTACAGTCGCTACGCAACGCCAGCCAAGCGCTTACTTATTCACTCTCTCTCTCGCAAACACTTCCAAGTCTCGAATATGTAGTTATACATGTACATGTAGAAATGTAGAAGCAGATGTAAAAAGCATATGTAAAAAAAAATTAAAACATATGTATATAAAAATTTCAAAAATGTTTTGACTTAATTATTTGAAATATTCTTTTTTGCCCAAAAATTTAATTCGTCCCTTTTGCGAACATATAATAAATTACTACTATGGTAAGCTCATATATGTATGTATGTATATACTGACTGAGTACCGGGTATAAAGTAGAGCCGCGGCCTTCGCTGCGGCTCACAACGTTCCCCCTCGTTATACCCGGTACTCGAAGAGTTTAAGGGTATATTAGATTTGTGGGGATAACGGTTGTGTGTAACGCCCAGAAGGAAGCGTTTCCGACCCCATAAAGTATATATATTCTTGATCAGCATCAATAGCCGAGTCGATATAGCCATGTCTGTCTGTCCGTCCGTCTGTCCGTCTGTCCGTCTTCATTTGCGCCTATATCTCAGAGACTATTAAAGCTAGAGCAACCAAATTTTGTATCCAGTCTCCTGTGTGATCACACTACTCCAAATGTAATTCAAAATTTAGCCCCGCCCCTTTCCGCCCCCACAAAGGACGAAAGTCTGTGGCACACACAATTTTGAAGATACAAGAAAACTAAATACGCAGAATCATAGAGAAAGACCATTTCTATCAGAGTGTTGAATCTGGATCAGATCGGATCATTATTATAGCTACAATGAAGAAAACCATTTCGAAAGTCATCATTCCCTCTCGCTCTCTCTCACACGCGACCCCATCCACTTTGCCCATTCGTATTTTGTGTCGCCTAGTTCTCAGAGACTATAAAAGCTAGAGCAACCAAACTTTCTATCCAAGCTCCTGTGATACCAAACCAGCACAAGTGCATTTCAAAATTTTGCCACGCCCCTTTCCGCCCCCCACAAAGAACGAAAATCTGTGAAATCCACAATTTTTAAGATAAATGAAAACCAAAAACGCAGAATCATGGAAAATTACCATATCTACCAGATTGCCGAATATGGATCAGGTCGGATCAATATTATGGCCAGAAGAAACAGATTAAATTTCAGTGGCTACGCAACGCCTGCCAAGCGCTGACTCATTCCCTCTCTCTCTGTCGCAAACACTTGTACGTCTCAAATACATATGTAGTTATACATGTCATGTAGAAATTTAGAAGCAGTTGTAAAAAGCATATGCAAACAAAATTGAAAACATGTATAATATTCCAAAAAATGATTTGACTTCATTTTTTTGAAATATTATTTTTTGCCCAAAAAAATTTAATTTGTCCCTTTTGCGAACATTGCTCATATATGTGTATATGTGTATGTGTATGTGTATACTGACTGAGTACCGGGTATAAGGTAGAGCCGCGGCCTTTGCCGCGGCTCACAACGTTCCCCCTCGTTTTTATTTGTTAAGAGTATTTCTTCTTACGCAGCCTCTCTTACTGAATATCTCTTCTATTCAAAACTCTTTCTTAGCTTGTACAACCAATACACAGCCTTTCTTATTGAATATCTCTTCTATTCAGATCACTTGCTTGTACAGCAGCCTCTCTTATGCTTGTTGTTGTTTTTTTTTTCTTCTTAACCTACTGTGGGGCGTTGTACTTTTTGTGCATGTTCTTGCACGCACATATGTATGTATCCATACATATGTATGTATATATTGACTTGTTTGAACACTGTAGTATAACACCTATACGGATGAGCAGGTGGTGGGGGTATTCGGCACGAAAGGCACGTGATGGATCTGGCCTCCAAGTCGGTAGAGTAGGGAGGGGTGAAGTAAGGAATCGCGCCGATACGGTACTCACTGACATTAAAGATACAATTACTGTTCACGTGCTACTATAGGTTAGGTTAGGTTAACCCGGACGACCCTCCTGGGGTCTCTCATAGGCCAGTATGGCCTTTAGTAGTCCGGTTGATTATGGACCTTGTTACGCGGGTGCTAGTGATGGTTTTATATCACCTAAGATTGAGGTGTTCTTGGCGAAGGACAGCAGTTCCCTTGTCGACCTCCTGGAGGCATCCTCTAGCGATGTCAGCGTCGGTGCGCCCGGGTACCTTATCCTGGCCCGTGAGAGAACCGGGCAGCTGCAGATTAGATGTTCCAGGGTTTCGATAGCCCCAAGGTCCTCGCATTTCCTGCAGCTGCTCCTGTCGGTGATGTTTAGTTTGGCTGCGTGTGATGCGGCCAGGCAGTGACCTGTCAGTATTCCCACCAGCAGTCTGCAATCCTTCCGTGGAAGGTGCAGCAGATAGTGGCTGAGTTTCTCGCTGCGTTTTTTGCACATGATTTTCGAGACTCTGCAGTTGGTCGTGCTCCTCCACCTGCTCTCGTTTTCTAGTTTAGCCAGCGTTTCTAGATCGCTCTGTAGAGTTCTGAGTGAGACAGGTACATTTTCTGCTCTTTCTCTCGCCAGCCCGACGCCTTCCTTAGCCAGAACGTCCGCCGCTTCATTTCCTTCAATGCCCTGGTGGCTGGGAACCCAATAGATTCGCACTGACTTGGTCGTGCATAGTGAGTCCAATGCTTCCCTGCTCGCCAGGACATTTCTAGAGCTGACCGTGGACGACTGCATGGATTTTATCGCCGCTTGGCTGTCTACAAACAGATTGACCACGTTGTGTGGTCGCCCTGTTTGTTGTGCAACCTCTGCTGCTTTCCTGATGGCAAAGACTTCCGCCTGAAATATGCTGCAGTGGTCTGGTAGCTTGTATGCCAGCCCTATTTCGGGGTCTGTGCAGTATATACCAGCTCCTACTCCTCCTACCATCTTGGAGCCGTCTGTATATATATTGAGATGTTCGATCTGGCCTTTTTTCCATTCTTCCGGTCCCAGAAATGCGTTTGTGTTGATGTCGAGACACGTTCGAGGGGTCATGTAGTCAGTATTACTGATCATGTCCCTGCCGATTGAACTGTGCCCGTATGCTTGTGGCTGCATGTTTCCTGAGGCAATGAGGCGCTGAGCGGCCTTTCCAGCCGTCAGATGCGCGTGGATATCCAGGGGTCAATTCCGAGAATGGTTTCGAGTGCTTTTGTTGGGGTTGATCTCAGTGCCCCCGTGATGCAGAGCAGTGCCTGTCGCTGAGTCTTTTCCATAAGCTTGTGGTACGTTTTCTTTTTAGTAGCTTGCCACCACACTAAGACTCCATACAGCAGAGTTGGTCGCACCACCGATATGTAGATCCAATGCATTAGAGTAGGTGACAGGCCCCATGTGCTGCTGAGCATCTTTTTTGATGCATATAGCGCAATGGTGGCCTTCTTCACCCTTTCCACTACATTGGGTCTCCATGCCAGCTTGCTGTCCAGTACTGTGCCAAGGTATTTGACTTGTGTTTTTGGGGTTAGCCTTGTTTGATCGATTTTCGGGGGGTTCCATGACGGTACCTTGTACCTCTTGGTGAAGAGGATGAGGTCCGTCTTGTCCGCGTTGATACTGAGTCCTACTTCGTTCGCCCACTCACATATCTCCCTGAGTGTGTTTTCCATTATGGAGCTGAGTGTCGATGGACATACACCCGTAATAAGTATGCTTATGTCATCTGCATAGGCTGTTATTTTTGGGGCTCTCCTTTCGAATCTCTTAATTAGGTCGTCGACCACCAGGTTCCACAGGAGGGGCGACAGTACTCCACCCTGTGGTGTGCCTCTGTGTGCCCCTCTTACAATGGAGGCGGTACCCCATTCCGATTGAACCCGTCTACAACTTAGGAGATTCTTTATCCAGTAGTTGATTGCCGGGTGTGCGTTGGTTGCTTCTAAGCGACCCATTATTGCGCTTGTGTCCACGTTGTTGAATGCTCCGGATATATCGACAAATACTCCTAGTGCATATTTCTTGGTATTAAGGGCTTTCTCGACATTAGCTACTAGCGAGTGTAGTGCTGTTTCTACCGATTTCCCTTTCGTGTAAGCATGCTGGTTGCTTGACATCAGTCCCCCTACTTCCTCTCTGATGTGTAGCTACAGCAGCTTTTCTAGCGTTTTTAGTAGAAAGGAGGTGAGGCTTATCGGTCTATAGTCCTTGGGATTAACATGGCTGCACTTTCCTGCCTTCGGCAGGAAGACAACTCTTGAAGTTCTCCAATGTATAGGTATATAGCCTGTCCTCAAGCATGCCGTATAGATAGCGAAAAGCCATGGGGTGATCACCTCTTTGGCCACCTGCAACATGGCTGGAAATATCCCATCCAGTCCAGGTGATTTAATGCCTGTAAAGGAGTCTATGGCCCATTGGATTTTCTTGTGAGTTACTAGTCCTGTGGGGATGGTTTGTTCCTCTGTCGCTGGGTCATGTTGCGTTGTGGCATCAGTGACCTCGGTGCATCCAGGGAAGTGTGCCTCCATTAGTGCTGTCAGGGCTTCTTCGCTGCTCTCTGACCATTGTCCATTGTTGAGCTTGAGCTGACTCTGTATGGTGGCCTGCTTGGAGAGCAGCTTCCTGAGTCTTGCCGTTTCGGGCACCTTCTCGATGTTGGAGCAGAAGTTCCTCCACGAGCTGCGTTCTGCCTTGCGTATCTCTTTCTTGTAGTTTCTGACTAGGTTCCTGTATTCCTCGTTTATAAACTCTTCATTCGCTTGTTTGGCGAGCTTGAAGAATTCCCGGAGGTTGTTTCTAAGGAGGGAGAGCTCTCTGTTTCACCAGAGTGGCTTGTTCTTCTTTTTCGTACTCGAGGGTGGGCATGCTGCACGGTACCCGCCCAGTAGCTCCTTGGATAGAGTCCCAAGAGACTTCTCTATTTCGTCAGCCGATTTTACCGACCCCGGACCGACCGCGAGCTTCGAGGTAACCGTCTTTTTGAACTTTTCCCAGTTTGTCTTCCGGGGGTTCCTATAGACGGCTACCTTCGAGGTGTGTTTAAATTCGTATTTAAACTGGATATACCTGTGAGCTGAGAAGGATGGTCTTTCGAGGACCCTCCACCCAGTCACCGCGGCGCTCCTTCCCGTTACGAGTGTTAGGTCTAGCACATTTGATGAGGTTGGACCCACGTATGTGTAGTCCGCCCCCACGTTTGCTACTTCTATGTTAGTAGAGAGTATAAATTCTAGAAGAGACTCACCTCGGTCATTGGTGTCGGGCTTCCCCATACATTGTGGTGGGCATTAGCGTCCGTACCAATGAGTATTTGGTAATCTTTGGATCCGGTTTCTGTCGTGTGCCATGTAGCAGGAGGCTACCAAGAGGCGCTTCTCCTCGCTTTCTAGCATCACTACTGTTCGGTCGTCTGTGCTGTAATTAAACATAAGGTGAGCGTGGATTTCCTTTCGTACAAGTACGATGGTTCTGTTCCTGCTTACCGGTGTTGTGTAGAACGAGTTATATTTAGAGGACTTTAGTCCGGCCACAGAGTTGCCTGATGCAATCCATGGCTCTTGGACTAAAGCTATGTCGATGGGCCCTTGCTCCATGGCTATGAGGAGCTCCGTCGACGCCACCTTGCTTTTATGCAAGTTGAGCTGCAGCACACTCAGTGGCATGGGTGGCTGGCTCAACTCCGCTCGACGGGTTGACCACAATCGTCACATCACCGTCCTCTTCCTCCTCCGACTCGTCCAGCGCAAGCCCCTGGGCGGCCTCCACGATGGTGTCCAGACCTAGGTCCTTCTCCACCTCGCCTGCCTGAAGGGTGTGCGCGTCCTTGTCCCCGGGGTGGCGCTTTTTTAGGCGCAGGTATACACTGCCCATGCCCCACGCCATCTTCCCAAATCTGGGGTATAAGAGGTCCTCCGCCTCTTTATTTATTTGCAGGATTGCACACTGGCCCCCCTCATTGGGTAACGGACTCCCCGTGTGCAGCACCTTCCAATCACCCGTTGGGATATCGGGATTTTGTCGCTGTAGGAGCCTCAGCGCCCTGTCTCCTTGGATCGCGATGGGGAAGACTACCTTCGCCTTCGGTATAGACGGGATCAGCTCCCTGTCTACCACCTCCAGCTTGGCGGCCTCCCACATCGCGTCCAGTTGGCCGACAGTTTGCGTTAGCCACCTACGCGTTGGGTCATCTTTGCATTTGAGGATCTTAACCCCATTCAGCCACCCAGCGCCATCAAAGGTGGGCATGGGGGCTGCGGGATCCTCCTCCATTCGTGCAAACAATGAGTCGACGAGCCGCGCGTGCACCAGCTTCCACTGCGCCGCCGTCATTCTCCCGTTCTCATCGCTACGGTCGATCAGCGCCACGATCAGATGTCGTCTGGCCGCATCACTCGCCGTCCGCGACTTCGGGTGTTGAGTCGGTGGGATCGCCACTTTCTGTGGTGGGGCTGCGCCCTTCGGCCCACGTTGCCGCTTGCTCGCAGGAGTGTCCTTGCTGGCACTCTCAACGGAGCGTTGCCTCTTGCACGCCAGCATCTCCTCCACCTTGTTGGCGTACTTCCCGATAGACGCCCTCATCTGGGGCATCTGCGAGAAGTGCCTTCTGCCCTCTTCCACCCGCTGTTCGGCAAGGTTAGCCTGGCTTTCTCCTCTTGGGAGATGTCGGCTTTACCCTGGAGCCGGCTCAGGATTTTTAGGGCCGCTTTGTACTGCGAGAGAGCCTTCATCCCCTCCCTGGAGCGCTTTGGCCCTTCCCTACGCGGGGAGCTGGTGCCTGGCTCCGGTGAGCGGAGAAGGCTCTCTTCCTCCGTGTTGCTGATGGAAGTTACGCTCTCTAGATCCGTGTCTGCTTCGACAGCGGCATCCGTGCGGTTCAGCTTGGAGTAAGGATGTTTTTTGGCAGTCGTTGTACAACTGACGTGGCCTGCTCCCGCCACGTCCGAGGTGTGACCGCTGGCGACACGCAGAGAGGATTTCTCCTCCCCGTGCCCGCCGGTGGTAGCAGTCACGCATTCCACCGACGTTTGGACTGACATCCCAGTCCTTGTTTGACCCTTCTCGACTTCCATGTCTGGCCCGCAGGTCCATAGTGGTTAATATTTTTCGGGGGGACCACCTCCTAGCGTTTTATGCCTGGCCGCCAGGCACCTCTAGCCATGGCCCTAACCCAGCTCTCCCGACTCGAGCTCGAGAAGACGCTAGGTCATTGCCTTAGCTAGACACTGCATTCCTCCGGACGGGGCAAGCGACAATGCATTACCCTCGTCCGGGATAATGCAGTGTCCATTGCCCAGCCGGCACCCTCGTGGAGGGTTCAGCTAGAGGATTTTTGCCAGCACGTGCTACTATACTCTATCCACAACACATAGCAAGACACTACACAACGGCAGGAACAGACAGAACAGACACGGACAAGGTCATAGTGGCGCATATCTCCGCAGCTGGTGTTACGCTAGCAATTCGCCCTCCCAACCATGATTATCGGTCTCACCTCCTCGTTATACCCGGTACTCGAAGAGTATAGGGGTATATTATATTTGTGGTGATAACGGTTGTGTGTAACGCCCAGAAGGAAGCATTTCCGACCCCATGAAGTATATATATTCTTGATCAGCATCAATAGCCGAGTTGATATAGCCATGTCTGTCTGTCCGTCCGTCTGTCCGTCCGTCCGTCTGTCCGTCTGTTCGTCCGTCCATCTTCATTTGCGCCTAGATCTCAGAGACTATAAAAGCTAGAGCAACCAAATTTTGTATCCAGTCTCCTGTGTGATCACACTACTCCAAATATGTTGCAAAATTTAACCCCGCCCCTTTCCGCCCGCACAAAGAACGAAAGTCTGTGGCGTACACAATTTTGAAGATACGAGAAAACTAAAAACGCAGAGTCATAGAGAATAACCATTTCTATCAGAATGTTGAATCTGGATCAGATCGGATCATTATTATAGCTACAATGAAAAAAACCATTTCGAAAGTCATCTTTCCCTCTCGCTCTCTCCCACACGCGACCCCATCTGCTTTGCCTATTCGTATTTTTTGATGCCTAGTTCTCAGAGACTATAAAAGCTAGAGCAACCAAACTTTCTAGCCGAACTCCTGTGATATCAAACCAGCACGAGTTTGTTTCAAAATTTTGACACGCCCCCTTCCGCCCCCACAAAAGACGAAAATATGTGGTATCCACAATTTTTAAGATAAGAGAAAATCAAAAACGCATAATCATGGAAAATAGCCTTATCTACCAGATTGCCAAATCTGGATTAGATCGAACTACTATTATAGCTAGAAGGAACAAATTAAATTTCAGTCGCTACGCAACGCCTGCCAAGCGCTTACTCATTCTTTAAAAATTTTTAAACATCCAAATCTATCAGAAAACGAGAGGGAACGTTGTGAGCCGCGGCAAAGGCCGCGGCTCTACCTTATACCCGGTACTCAGTCAGTATATACATACATACATTTATGAGCCTACGATTTATGAAATTTATTATATGTTCTCAAAGGGACGAAAATAATATTTAAATTAAAAAAATGAATTTTTTGGAATTTTTATACATGTTTCCATTTTTGTTTACATATGCTTTGTATATCTGCGCCTACATTTCTACATGACATGTATAACTACATATTTGAGACGTACAAGTGTTTGCGACAGAGAGAGAGGGAATGAGTCAGCGCTTGGCAGGCGTTGCGTAGCCACTGAAATTTAATTTGTTTCTTCTGGCCATAATATTGATCCGATCTGATCCAGATTCGGTAATCTGGTAGATATGGTAATTTTTCATGATTCTGCGTTTTTGGTTTTCTCGTACCTTAAAAATTGTGGATTCCACAGATTTCCGTCTTTTGTGGGGGCGGAAGGGGGTGTGGCAAAATTTTAAAACAAACTTGTGCTGGTTCGGTATCACAGGAGCTTGGATAGAAAGTTTGGTTGCTCTAGCTCTTATAGTCTCTGAGAACTAGGCGCTCATTTATACGAATAAGCAAAGCAGATGGGGTCGCGTGTGAGAGAGAGCGAGAGGGAATGATGACTTTCGAAATGGTTTTCTTCATTGTAGCTATAATAATGATCCGATCTGATCCAGATTCAACACTCTGATAGAAATGGGCATTCTCTATGACTCTGCGTTTTTAGTTTTCTTGTATCTTCAACATTGTGTACGCCACAGACTTTCGTTCTTTGTGTGGGCGGAAAGGGGCGGGGCGAAATTTCGAATTACATTTGGAGTAGTGTAATCACACAGGAGACTGGATACAAAACTTGGTTGCTCTAGCTTAAATGGTCTCTGAGATATAGGCGCAAATGAAGACGGACGGACGGACAGACGGACAGACGGACGGACAGACAGACATGGCTATATCGACTCGGCTATTGATGCTGATCAAGAATATATATACTTTATGGGGTCGGAAACGCTTGCTTCTGTGCGTTACACACAACCGTTATCCCCACAAATCTAATATACCCCTATACTCTTCGAGTACCGGGTATAAAAACATTTTTAGCGACAGCGGAAAAGTCGTGTCGACTAGTGTAATCGAAAATTCTTGTCCTTCAACATACGCCCTGATTTCTTTACAGCCAGGATCGTAGCTAGATGTTCCTTCTCTGTGACCGTATAATTTCTTTGACATCGGTTCAACTTTTTCGACATAAAGACTTAATTTCCCTCTGCATCTATCTGCATTTAAACCGCACCCACCCCTGTATTGCAAGCATCACAATGTATCGCAAAGGGCCGACCGAAATCTGCACTGTGAAGAACCGGTGCCGTGCACATCTGCCGCTTCAACGCTTTAAATGCTCCTGCGCCTCACTGGTCCACACAAACTTACGGTTACTTCTAAGAGTGTCCGTGATTGGGGCTGCCACTGCGGCATAATTACGGATAAACTTATTGTACCAGCCTGTTATCCCTAAAAATTGACGCACCTCTTTTAGCGAACGTGGCGCCGGAAAGTAGACAATGGCTGATATTTTGACTGGGTCTCTGCCGATTGTACCATTTCCAATAATGTGGCCTAAGTATTTGACTTCGGTGACACAGAACTTGCTCTTTTCCACATTAATTGACAAATTGGTTTTTTCAAAAGCTGCACCACTCTCAGAACCTCCGCATGTCTCTCGAATGTCTCTGAAACGATGAAAAGATCGTCTAAATACACAAAGACTTTGTTTCGTATGTCAGGTGGGATTACTTTGTCCATCAGCGAGAGAAAAAAAAGCATAACGCAATATTGATAATGTATTCTACTTTCGGCAGCCTTCCCAAAATACCTTCTATTAACGGCATTGGGTAGGCTTACCTCACCGTTACCTCGTTTAATTTGCGGCTATCAATACAAAGTCGCACCTTACCCGGCTTTTGGACCAGCGTCACCTGTAGACGACCAGGCACTGGCGGACCCTTCTATGACATCTAGTTTGATCATTCGATCTTGCTCGGCACACATTAGCTTTTCACTAGCTGGAGAAACGGCATAGTGCCGTTGCTTAAACGGCTTGTCATCGCCTACTTCGATGGAATGCGTGATCACCTGTGTACGATCTAATCCTTTTTCCGCGTATGACGGGAAAGCCATAATTACAAGTTCCAGGGATTGCTGCTGAGATGGTGTTAAGGGACGGGTCGGCGAGTCTTCTATTGACGAAATCACATGACCTTTTTGTAAAAAAAGCTCGGGCAAAAGCTTGAAGTGCTTCCAAAAATCTATACCCAAGTACAGATCTCCTGATAATGAGGGTACTATATATATAGAAGGTGAGTATTTTGTTATCTCCTCGGAAGGTGACTTTGGTTGTTAAACGGCCGTTGATTTGTTGGGATTGTCCATCAGCAGTCCGAATGGTAGCGGTTAGCTTCGTGCTCGACATATTTACTGCAACCCGATGCAACTTACTGAAGCTCCCGTGTCCAAAAAACCAACGACCAATTTGTCCAGAATTTGGACTTCGGCGTAAGGTCGTAAGTCGCTCAGTTGGCCTACAATCGACGAAAAGAGGAGTTTTCGTTCATCTTTCTGGGATTTTTTAAACCTGCGCCTACGTGATTTAGAGCGGGACAAGTTACTTTCAGGGGAATCCTTAGTTGTAGGCGGTGAACCAACCAAGACTAAGTGGTCTAGCTCCATAGCTGGCACCTCGAAGTCATCCTCTGATCCTTCGGAGTCTGAAATTTGCTCCACCTGGCACTGCACTGCACAAACCTGGCGTCTTTGCTGTTCCGGAGGCCTGGGATCAACCCTGGGATCAATTGGCTGAAAAATAGGCTGTTGGGGGACTCCCCGGCTTGTTTCAACCGGTGAAGCTGGAGGTCGAGCACTGTGTTGCAAGGCCAATTCCATGGTTTGCGCTAACCTATCGGTCTGTTGTTGCATGGCTGCAACCAGAAAGTCTGTCTGCTGGGACATGGCCGCCGTCATTGCCTCCGTAATAGCTTGCTTCATGCTGTCAACCATTGAAGCCGGACTGTCACCAGATGAGGTAGCCGAGGCTGGGGCCATTGGTGGAATTTTGGGGTCTGACATGTTGGCTTCCGTCGCTCTCTTAACCTGTGTGCGCGTCAATAAGGAATGCGCCACAGTAAGAGCTCGAGAATTGGAACCGGAAGGCTGAAGGTCGAAGGTCAAACTCTATAGAGAGATGCGCTTAAATGTAATCCGGAGCACACGGGACAGCCCCTTTTTTTTCACGTTCTGGAGGAGAAACAGGCTCTATGGAACTCGTGGCCACAGCTGGGAACAAGCAACTGTGCTTGATAGGCAATCCCTTCTGAGCCAATAATACAGATCTTCCCCGTGTTGGACTGTATGGACAAGTTTTCCGGGCTTCAAGTTAAGGGCATAACTACTTATCGTCTATAATGATTAAATAAAAATATTTACGTCTATATGTTGCGAATAAAAATGTAAAAATAATCAAACGTTAACTGCTAAACCACAAAGAAGAAAAATCAAAAAGTCTATTATTTGGATGCCGTGCAAGCGGTTTCCGTCACTTTCCTAACAATCCCCCTTGTCCCCTGTTCGTCTTGAAGACATCTATGCGGATGTCTTGTCACCAACATGGAATATTGTCAATGACTCCGTTACGAAACGCCTTGTATATATAATGACCATCTGATATTACTATTACGAGCTTACGGATGACTGACGGAACTACTACACACAGGACACTCAGTGACACTAATACTCCAGTAAAACAGACACGAACTAGAAAAGAGATACAGCAGACACACTTGCTAATTCTATTAGTATTAATTGTCAAGAGATGGGATGGCCGCAGCTCAATTGTCCCGGCCTAGGGATACGAGTATTGTGTTTTTCTTTTAAATTCTTTATCTTTTTTAAAAGGCTATTATTGTGGATAGGTCGTGCATGTACCGTCTGATGTTATGGACGTAAATTTTTACAATAGATCGAGGCATATCGACTTGTCGTTACGACAGATTCGTGCCCCACGTTGGGCGCCAAATAATTATCATTTTAATTAACTATATATAGATAAATACTGCAGTATATTAACTATTCGGATGAGCAGATGGTGGGGGTATTCGGCACGAAAGGCACGTGATGGATCTGGCCTCCAAGTCGCGCCGATACGGTACTCACTGACATTAAAGATACAATTACTGTTCACGTGCTACTATACTCTATCCAGTACACATAGCAAGACACTACACAACGGCAGGAACAGACAGAACAGACACGGACAAGGTCATAGTGGCGCATATCTCCGCAGCTGGTGTTACGCTTGCAATTCGCCCTCCCAACCATGATCATCGGTTCCACCTCCTTGTTTCGATGATCCCTTCTGCCACTAGGACTAGCTTGACCGTGACATAACCCGATGCATGCACATTACAAATATTATACATTTATTAAGGCGGGCGGCCAAATAATCCCACACTACTCACGGGTAGTCTGGTAACATAAAACCCAAAAAAAAAAAAATACTTTTATTAGACATGAACAACTAACTCTATGGACCCCGCTAACATTCAAGATATGTAATAATAAACGTTAATGTAATAACACTACTCAACAAAATTCAACTTTTTTTTTCCGCTGTCGCCCAAAATGATTTTTATACCCGGTACTCGAAAAGTAAGGGGTATATTAGATTTGTGGGGATAACGGTTGTGTGTAACGCCCAGAAGGAAGCGTTTCCGACCCCATAAAGTATATATATTCCTGATCAGCATCAATAGCCGAGTCGATATAGCCATGTATGTCTGTCCGTCCGTCCGTCCGTCCATCTGTCCGTCCGTCTTCATTTGCGCTTATATCTCAGAGACTATTAAAGCTAGAGCAATAAAGTTTTGTATCCAGTCTCCTGTGTGATCACACTACTCCAAATGTATTTCAAAATTTCGCCCCGCCCCCTTCCGCCCCCACAAAGGACGAAAGTCCGTTGCGTATACAATGTTGAAGACACGAGAAAACTAAAAACTCATCGTTCCCTCTCGCTCTCTCTCACACGTGACCCCGTCTGCTTTGCCCATTCGTCTTTTTTGACGCCTAGTTCTCAGAGACTATAAGAGCTAGAACAACCAAACTCTATCCAAACTCCTGTGATATTAATTCAGTACAAGTTTGTTTCAAAATTTTGCCACGCCCCCTTCCGCCCCCACAAAGAACAAAAGTTTGTGGAATCCACAATTTTTAAGATAGAAGAAAACCAAGAACGCAGAATCATGAAAAATGACCGTGTCTAACAGACTACCGAATCTGGATCAGGTCGGATCAATATTATGGCCAGAAGGAAGCAATGAAATTACAGTCGCTACGCAACGCCAGCCAAGCGCTTACTTATTCACTCTCTCTCTCGCAAACACTTCCAAGTCTCGAATATGTAGTTATACATGTACATGTAGAAATGTAGAAGCAGATGTAAAAAGCATATGTAAAAAAAAATTAAAACATATGTATATAAAAATTTCAAAAATGTTTTGACTTAATTATTTGAAATATTCTTTTTTGCCCAAAAATTTAATTCGTCCCTTTTGCGAACATATAATAAATTACTACTATGGTAAGCTCATATATGTATGTATGTATATACTGACTGAGTACCGGGTATAAAGTAGAGCCGCGGCCTTCGCTGCGGCTCACAACGTTCCCCCTCGTTTTTATTTGTCAAGAGTATTTCTTCTTACGCAGCCTCTCTTACTGAATATCTCTTCTATTCAAAACTCTTTCTTAGCTTGTACAACCAATATTGAATATCTCTTCTATTCAGATCACTTGCTTGTACAGCAGCCTCTCTTATGCTTGTTGTTGTTTTTTTTTTCTTCTTCACCTACTATGGGGCATTGTACTTTTTGTGCATGTTCTTGCACGCACATATGTATGTATCCATACATATGTATGTATATATTGACTTGTTTGAACACTGTAGTATATCACCTATACGGATGAGCAGGTGGTGGGGGTATTCGGCACGAAAGGCACGTGATGGATCTGGCCTCCAAGTCGGTAGATTAGGGAGGGGTGAAGTAAGGAATCGCGCCGATACGGTACTCACTGACATTAAAGATACAATTACTGTTCACGTGCTACTATACTCTATCCACAACACATAGCAAGACACTACACAACGGCAGGAACAGACAGAACAGACACGGACAAGGTCATAGTGGCGCATATCTCCGCAGCTGGTGTTGCGCTAGCAATTCGCCCTCCCAACCATGATTATCGGTCTCACCTCCTCGTTATACCCGGTACTCGAAGAGTATAGGGGTATATTATATTTGTGGTGATAACGGTTGTGTGTAACGCCCAGAAGGAAGCGTTTCCGACCCCATGAAGTATATATATTCTTGATCAGCATCAATAGCCGAGTCGATATAGCCATGTCTGTCTGTCCGTCCGTCTGTCTGTCCGTCCGTCTGTCCGTCCGTCTGTCCGTCCGTCCATCTTCATTTGCGCCTAGATCTCAGAGGCTATAAAAGCTAGAGCAACCAAATTTTGTATCCAGTCTCCTGTGTGATCACACTACTCCAAATATGTTGCAAAATTTAGCCCCGCCCCTTTCCGCCCGCACAAAGGACGAAAGTCTGTGGCGTACACAATTTTGAAGATACGAGAAAATTAAAAACGCAGAATCATAGAGAATAACCATTTCTATCAGAATGTTGAATCTGGATCAGATCGGATCATTATTATAGCTACAATGAAGAAAACCATTTCGAAAGTCATCTTTCCCTCTCGCTCTCTCCCACACGCGACCCCATCTGCTTTGCCTATTCGTATTATTTGATGCCTAGTTCTCAGAGACTATAAAAGCTAGAGCAACCAAACTTGCTATCCAAACTCCTGTGATATCAAACCAGCACGAGTTTGTTTCAAAATTTTGACACGCCCCCTTCCGCCCCCACAAAAGACGAAAATATGTGGAATCCACAATTTTTAAGATAAGAGAAAATCAAAAACGCATAATCATGGAAAATAGCCTTATCTACCAGATTGCCAAATCTGGATTAGGTCGAACTACTATTATAGCTAGAAGGAACAAATTAAATTTCAGTCGCTACGCAACGCCTGCCAAGCGCTTACTCATTCTTTAAAAATTTTTAAACATCCAAATCTATCAGAAACAAGGGGGAACGTTGTGAGCCGCGGCAAAGGCCGCGGCTCTACCTTATACCCGGTACTCAGTCAATATACACATATGTACATATATATATAAGCTTGCGATTTATGCAATTTATTATATGTTCGCAAAAGGGACAAATTAAATTTTGGGCAAAAAATAATATTTCAAAAAATGAAGTCAAATCATTTTTGGAATATTATACATGTTTCCAATTTTGTTTGCATATGCTTTTTACATCTGCTTCTAAATTTCTACATGACATGTATAACTACATATTTGAGACGTACAAGTGTTTGCGACAGAGAGAGAGGGAATGAGTCAGCGCTTGGCAGGCGTTGCGTAGCCACTGAAATTTAATTTGTTTCTTCTGGCCATAATATTGATCCGATCTGATCCAGATTCGGTAATCTGGTAGATATGGTAATTTTTCATGATTCTGCGTTTTTGGTTTTCTCGTACCTTAAAAATTGTGGATTCCACAGATTTCCGTCTTTTGTGGGGGCGGAAGGGGGTGTGGCAAAATTTTAAAACAAACTTGTGCTGGTTCGGTATCACAGGAGCTTGGATAGAAAGTTTGGTTGCTCTAGCTTTTATAGTCTCTGAGAACTAGGCGCTCATTTATACGAATAAGCAAAGCAGATGGGGTCGCGTGTGAGAGAGAGCGAGAGGGAATGATGACTTTCGAAATGGTTTTCTTCATTGTAGCTATAATAATGATCCGATCTGATCCAGATTCAACACTCTGATAGAAATGGGCATTCTCTATGACTCTGCGTTTTTAGTTTTCTTGTATCTTCAACATTGTGTACGCCACAGACTTTCGTTCTTTGTGTGGGCGGAAAGGGGCGGGGCGAAATTTCGAATTACATTTGGAGTAGTGTGATCACACAGGAGACTGGATACAAAACTTGGTTGCTCTAGCTTAAATGGTCTCTGAGATATAGGCGCAAATGAAGACGGACGGACGGACAGACGGACAGACGGACGGACAGACAGACATGGCTATATCGACTCGGCTATTGATGCTGATCAAGAATATATATACTTTATGGGGTCGGAAACGCTTGCTTCTATGCGTTACACACAACCGTTATCCCCACAAATCTAATATACCCCTATACTCTTCGAGTACCGGGTATAAAAACATTTTTAGCGACAGCGGAAAAGTCGTGTCGACTAGTGTAATCGAAAATTCTTGTCCTTCAACATACGCCCTGATTTCTTTACAGCCAGGATCGTAGCTAGATGTTCCTTCTCTGTGACCGTATAATTTCTTTGACATCGGTTCAACTTTTTCGACATAAAGACTTAATTTCCCTCTGCATCTATCTGCATTTAAACCGCACCCACCCCTGTATTGCAAGCATCACAATGTATCGCAAAGGGCCGACCGAAATCTGCACTGTGAAGAACCGGTGCCGTGCACATCTGCCGCTTCAACGCTTTAAATGCTCCTGCGCCTCACTGGTCCACACAAACTTACGGTTACTTCTAAGAGTGTCCGTGATTGGGGCTGCCACTGCGGCATAATTACGGATAAACTTATTGTACCAGCCTGTTATCCCTAAAAATTGACGCACCTCTTTTAGCGAACGTGGCGCCGGAAAGTAGACAATGGCTGATATTTTGACTGGGTCTCTGCCGATTGTACCATTTCCAATAATGTGGCCTAAGTATTTGACTTCGGTGACACAGAACTTGCTCTTTTCCACATTAATTGACAAATTGGTTTTTTCAAAAGCTGCACCACTCTCAGAACCTCCGCATGTCTCTCGAATGTCTCTGAAACGATGAAAAGATCGTCTAAATACACAAAGACTTTGTTTCGTATGTCAGGTGGGATTACTTTGTCCATCAGCGAGAGAAAAAAAAGCATAACGCAATATTGATAATGTATTCTACTTTCGGCAGCCTTCCCAAAATACCTTCTATTAACGGCATTGGGTAGGCTTACCTCACCGTTACCTCGTTTAATTTGCGGCTATCAATACAAAGTCGCACCTTACCCGGCTTTTGGACCAGCGTCACCTGTAGACGACCAGGCACTGGCGGACCCTTCTATGACATCTAGTTTGATCATTCGATCTTGCTCGGCACACATTAGCTTTTCACTAGCTGGAGAAACGGCATAGTGCCGTTGCTTAAACGGCTTGTCATCGCCTACTTCGATGGAATGCGTGATCACCTGTGTACGATCTAATCCTTTTTCCGCGTATGACGGGAAAGCCATAATTACAAGTTCCAGGGATTGCTGCTGAGATGGTGTTAAGGGACGGGTCGGCGAGTCTTCTATTGACGAAATCACATGACCTTTTTGTAAAAAAACCTCGGGCAAAAGCTTGAAGTGCTTCCAAAAATCTATACCCAAGTACAGATCTCCTGATAATGAGGGTACTACATATATAGAAGGTGAGTATTTTGTTATCTCCTCGGAAGGTGACTTTGGTTGTTAAACGGCCGTTGATTTGTTGGGATTGTCCATCAGCAGTCCGAATGGTAGCGGTTAGCTTCGTGCTCGACATATTTACTGCAACCCGATGCAACTTACTGAAGCTCCCGTGTCCAAAAAACCAACGACCAATTTGTCCAGAATTTGGACTTCGGCGTAAGGTCGTAAGTCGCTCAGTTGGCCTACAATCGACGAAAAGAGGAGTTTTCGTTCATCTTTCTGGGATTTTTTAAACCTGCGCCTACGTGATTTAGAGCGGGACAAGTTACTTTCAGGGGAATCCTTAGTTGTAGGCGGTGAACCAACCAAGACTAAGTGGTCTAGCTCCATAGCTGGCACCTCGAAGTCATCCTCTGATCCTTCGGAGTCTGAAATTTGCTCCACCTGGCACTGCACTGCACAAACCTGGCGTCTTTGCTGTTCCGGAGGCCTGGGATCAACCCTGGGATCAATTGGCTGAAAAATAGGCTGTTGGGGGACTCCCCGGCTTGTTTCAACCGGTGAAGCTGGAGGTCGAGCACTGTGTTGCAAGGCCAATTCCATGGTTTGCGCTAACCTATCGGTCTGTTGTTGCATGGCTGCAACCAGAAAGTCTGTCTGCTGGGACATGGCCGCCGTCATTGCCTCCGTAATAGCTTGCTTCATGCTGTCAACCATTGAAGCCGGACTGTCACCAGATGAGGTAGCCGAGGCTGGGGCCATTGGTGGAATTTTGGGGTCTGACATGTTGGCTTCCGTCGCTCTCTTAACCTGTGTGCGCGTCAATAAGGAATGCGCCACAGTAAGAGCTCGAGAATTGGAACCGGAAGGCTGAAGGTCGAAGGTCAAACTCTATAGAGAGATGCGCTTAAATGTAATCCGGAGCACACGGGACAGCCCCTTTTTTTTCACGTTCTGGAGGAGAAACAGGCTCTATGGAACTCGTGGCCACAGCTGGGAACAAGCAACTGTGCTTGATAGGCAATCCCTTCTGAGCCAATAATACAGATCTTCCCCGTGTTGGACTGTATGGACAAGTTTTCCGGGCTTCAAGTTAAGGGCATAACTACTTATCGTCTATAGTGATTAAATAAAAATATTTACGTCTATATGTTGCGAATAAAAATGTAAAAATAATCAAACGTTAACTGCTAAACCACAAAGAAGAAAAATCAAAAAGTCTATTATTTGGATGCCGTGCAAGCGGTTTCCGTCACTTTCCTAACAATCCCCCTTGTCCCCTGTTCGTCTTGAAGACATCTATGCGGATGTCTTGTCACCAACATGGAATATTGTCAATGACTCCGTTACGAAACGCCTTGTATATATAATGACCATCTGATATTACTATTACGAGCTTACGGATGACTGACGGAACTACTACACACAGGACACTCAGTGACACTAATACTCCAGTAAAACAGACACGAACTAGAAAAGAGATACAGCAGACACACTTGCTAATTCTATTAGTATTAATTGTCAAGAGATGGGATGGCCGTAGCTCAATTGTCCCGGCCTAGGGATACGAGTATAGTGTGTTTCGTTTAAATTCTTTATCTTTCTTAAAAGGCTATTATTGTGGATAGGTCGTGCATGTAACGTCTGATGTTATGGACGTAAATTTTTACAATAAATCGAGGCATATCGACTTGTCGTTACGACAGATTCGTGCCCCACGTTGGGCGCCAAATAATTATCATTTTAATTAACTATATATAGATAAATACTGCAGTATATTAACTATTCGGATGAGCAGATGGTGGGGGTATTCGGCACGAAAGGCAAGTGATGGATCTGGCCTCCAAGTCGCGCCGATACGGTACTCACTGACATTAAAGATACAATTACTGTTCACGTGCTACTATACTCTATCCACAACACATAGCAAGACACTACACAACGGCAGGAACAGACAGAACAGACACGGACAAGGTCATAGTGGCGCATATCTCCGCAGCTGGTGTTACGCTAGCAATTCGCCCTCCCAACCATGATTATCGGTCTCACCTCCTCGTTATACCCGGTACTCGAAGAGTATAGGGGTATATTATATTTGTGGTGATAACGGTTGTGTGTAACGCCCAGAAGGAAGCGTTTCCGACCCCATGAAGTATATATATTCTTGATCAGCATCAATAGCCGAGTTGATATAGCCATGTCTGTCTGTCCGTCCGTCTGTCCGTCCGTCCGTCTGTCCGTCCGTCCATCTTCATTTGCGCCTAGATCTCAGAGACTATAAAAGCTAGAGCAACCAAATTTTGTATCCAGTCTCCTGTGTGATCACACTACTCCAAATATGTTGCAAAATTTAGCCCCGCCCCTTTCCGCCCGCACAAAGGACGAAAGTCTGTGGCGTACACAATTTTGAAGATACAAGAAAACTAAATACGTAGAATCATAGAGAATGATTATTTCTATCAGAATGTTGAATCTGGATCAGATCAGATCATTATTATAGCTACAATGAAGAAAACCATTTCGAAAGTCATCATTCCCTCTCGCTCTCTCTCACACGCGACCCCATCTGCTTTGCCCATTCGTATTTTGTGACGCCTAGTTCTCAGAGACTATAAGAGCTAGAGCAACCAAACTTTCTATCCAAACTCCTGTGATACCGAACCAGCACAAGTTTGCTTTAAAATTTTGCCACGCCCCCTTCCGCCCCCACAAAAGACGGAAATCTGTGGAATCCACAATTTTTAAGATAAATGAAAACCAAAAACGTAGAATCATGGAAAATTACCATATCTATCAGATTGCCGAATATGGATCAGGTCGAATCAATATTATGGCCAGAAGAAACAAATTAAATTTCAGTGGCTACGCAACGCCTGCCAAGCGCTGACTCATTCCCTCTCTCCCTGTCGCAAACACTTGTACGTCTCAAATATGTAGTTATACATGTCATGTAGAAATTTAGAAGCAGATGTAAAAAGCATATGCAAACAAAATTGGAAACATGTATAATATTCCAAAAATGATTTGACTTCATTTTTTGAAATATTATTTTTTGCCCAAAATTTAATTTGTCCCTTTTGCGAACACATAATAAATTGCATAAATCGTAAGCTCATATATACTGACTGAGTACCGGGTATAAGGTAGAGCCGCGGCCTTTGCCGCACAACGTTCCCCCTCGTTTCTAATAGATTTGAAGATTTCAAATTATTATGGTTTTTATTTCTAGGTTTAGTTTTTTTTTAAAGAAATTTTTAAAAATGTTTGATATTTTAGGCTTTGTTTAAGGCATTGTTGTTAAAAATCGATGAATAAACGGCCAAGTTGCATCCGATTGACCAAAATTTCATATGAATATATCATAAATCAATTTTTGCATCATCATTTGTTGCTGTTGAACCACAGTCGAAAAAAAATTATATTTTCCATATTTGTTGTTAAATTTGGACAAAATAAGGACCACAAATTTTTTGTTTGTTGTTGTCAGCTGTGTTTCCATGGATGGAAAATGGTGGATGGTGGCCTGTGGGAATCGAGGTTTCACATATTTCAAAAAATCCCACCGTTCCCCGTAAATGTGCTGTGTGGGAAAAGGCTATTAAGCGACGCATTATTAATGCGTCTATCTTACATTTTTTCTCGACTTTTCCTGAGTTTTCAAAGTCAAAATTTCGCAGAAACATACCGAAAAAAATTATGAAATTTGAATTTGAAAGTTTAATATCTTCCAGACGTTAAGCTGCAGCTTCAAAGTGTCTGGGTTGGATTTATAGCTGCATTTGTCAGCTTTTTAACCATAAAAACCATAATTCTTTAAACATTTTTAAATCTCCAAATCGATCAGAAAAAGTCATTTTAGACGACCACTGGTCGTCAACAGAGTCTATCCCGTACGCACACGCTTTTAAGTACAGTTTCTTGCATACAATTTTATTTTGCTGCTAAGTATGGTATTGTTTAATTATTTAGTTTTTCTTTATAAAATTATACTCGTCGCCAACGTAATGACCCCCTAATTTTTTAATTATAACACTTTTTGGTTTCGGTTATTTATCTTTTAATTTTCTTTATTTCTTGTATTTCTTTGACCGGCTCGTTCGGCAATCACTGATCGACAGGAGAACTCATCTCTGGCTCTCATTCAGAAGCTTCGTCGGCGTTAACATCTCCGCTTTCCCAAGCGATGGAACTCTTCGTTACAGGCTGCCACACACACCGAATTAATAAAAGAGTTTATATACATATGTTGATAAATTAGCCGCCTAGTTTTAAGTTGTCGATATTCTTTATTATTATACTTTGCCCTATTCATATGTTTTATAATTGTATTGCCCCGCTTAAGCACCTATTTGTACGGGCATAGGTGTGTTGTTATTGCTTTTATCCAAAACCTAACTGTTACGCTCTCACACATATAGCTAGCAGCCGCAGCTGAACACGCTGTAACGAACCGTTTTGTGTCCGTCTGATTCAGCAGAGCTGGCTCAGCGGTCGGTGGATCGATGCAACGAATTTATTTGTTGCCTCGGCGACAAGCAAGTAATGAGTTTGGGTGGATTTTGGTCTAAATAGCGTTTCTTTATTGAGTATCTTAAGGCTATCTTACGGCTATGGTATTTCTACGTGCTAAGTATCTCGTGAATCCTCTCACCGTAGCGCGGCTGTCTGCGTGTGTTATGTGGCGCAATACCCGACTCCACCGTTGTTGAGGCTGATCGCAGGTGTAGCTCCGTTGGGCTACGGCTGTGGGGGTTCTGACTGGGCTACCGCCTCGTCCGCCGCTCACACAGCTCCGCACGCAATGGGTTCACCTGGCCAATGATCTCACCTTTACGCGGTGAGTTTCTGGGTTTTGATTGCCGTGCACGTCTCTGTAGTATTCACTGGTAATCGTTGTTCCTCCTGGTTGCACTACTCCGGTTTTCACTTGTACACGTTCGCTTGGTGACACACTTGGTTCCCGCACTTGACTGTCTGTCCCGATTCACTGCCGCGGACCTCCTCTTATAGGCTCCCTGCGGCACAGCGTCCGCGTCGCCGCCTATCCGCAACGGTTCCTTTCCCTGGGTACTTTTCCATCGGCCGCTTCGTCTTCCCAAGCCTTCCGCACCGGGATCGGCCTACATGGCCCACATGGAATTACATGGCCTACATGGAATTACATGGCCTACATGGAATCCACATGGGCTACGTGGGATCTACATGGCCTACATGGGATCCACATGGCGCCTCCCGGTGCTCGGCTCTTGGACCCGCCGCTGGCCCAATTCCGCCGTTTCCCTGTTCTGGGAGCGAGGCCCGCTCCATCCTCTCGCTTAACGGGAAAAGCCGCGCTCTTCTCTGGCCATTTCGCCGTATCCTCTACTAGCGTTTTGTGAGGAATATCGATTCCTCACACTTCCCCCTTTCTTCACTCTCAAAACTCCCGGATACCACCGGTCAGAGAGTTTCCCCCCGGAAGCCTGTCGGCGCTGTCACTCCACCTTTGGCGCGCAGTCACCTTAACGGCTCCTCCCGTGGCGCCCTCTATCGCTGTTTGGAGCTGGTTCCATCGCTCGCGATTTACCGCGGATGGCGATGATGGCCTATCGATCCATTTATATCGATAGGGCTCTGGAACCAGTTCCGATCGTGCGGTGCACGATTGGTGCGCGCTCGCCTTGGAGCTGACGGCACGACTCACGACTCACGATTTGTTTCCGCCGGTATCTCGCGTAAATTTCCGCCGCCCGCGTGTGATTCCTTACCAACTGGTTCTCACACCTCCAATCCAAGCGTGGACCGCGCTTTCCACCCAACCGATGGTCTGCCTTCTTCCCACCCAATGAGGCCCAACACATACCCAGGTACGTTTCATCGTTTTATTCAATTTTTACCATTTCATTCATGCTTTCCCTTCAAGCCTCTATAAACACCTCGGCGCTGCCCTCTGCCACCGACACCCGGTATCGAACCCCGCGCACTCGAACGAGCCGCTTCACCCGCCGCCCTATTGGACGGGTGTCTTCCACGGCCCGCCTCACCACCTCGGGCCACTCCTCGGCTTCCACCCGCCGCCAGCGCTGTGGCTCTGCCGGCTGCCGCTCTGGCATGGAGTGCTGTCGCTGAAGCCGCGGCCGGCCGACCTCACTCCTCGGCTCCGGACAGGAGGCCTGCCTTGCCAGGACCGGCCGTTCCTGCGCCTTAGCCGGTGAGGGCCACTCCCACGGACCGCGCTCCAGTATCTCCTCCTCCTCGGTTGCCTCCGTTGCCGGCATTGCGGCTGGCTCCTCGGCCCTCGTCTCATCGGGCTGACACATCCCTGCCGGTGTCGTCCCCGTAGGCTCCTCCGTCGCCTGTCCCGTGCCTTCCGCCGGTGTGTTCTGCCGGGGAACTGGCCCCTCCGGTACTGGTCCTCCTCCTGGTTGCCGGTCTCGCCTCGGGTCGCGCGCGTTGCTGCTCCGCGGCGGCTCCTCCTCCCATAACTGGGGCTCCTCGGCCTCGCGCGGCGCTGGTCCGGACGCCCACGTGATGTGGATGGTCTGGTGATGCCACACCAGACCATCCCGGACCGCCGTGTGCACGCTCTGGGACACAAACGGTCCCACCACCGCACTCTCGGGCCCCTGCCACTGGGGCTGCGGCTCCGGGTCCACCTTCTGCTCCTGCTGCGACTGCGGCGGCGGTGTAGCCTCCGGCTGCTGCTGCGGCGACTGCGAATGCTGCTGTAACGGCGACTGCTGCTGCGGCGACTGCGAATGCTGCTGTGACGGCGACTGCTGCTGCGTCGGCGGCTGGGGCTGCGGCTGCGGCTGGGCCTCTGGTTGCTGCGGCTGCGACTGCGACTGCTGCTGCGTCGGCGGCTGGGACCTCAGAGGCTCGCCTCCGATCATCTCCGCCGGTGCCCTTACCCGCAGTCCCCTCGGTGCCTGCGGCTGCGTCAGCGGCTGGGACTCTGGCTGCGCTAGCGCCTGCGGCTCTGGCGGCTGGGACTCTGGCTGCGCTAGCGCCTGTGGCTCTGGCGGCTGGGCCTCTGGCTGCGACGGCGACTGCGACTGCTGCTGCGTTGGCGGCTGGGACTGCAGAGGCTCGCCTCCGATCATCTCCGCCGGTGCCCTTACCCGCAGTCTCCTCTGCTTCTTCGGCTGTGACGGCGGTGGCGGCTGCGACTGCGGCAATGACTGCGGCGGCGGCTGCGACTGTGGCAGTGACTGCGGCGGCGGCTGTGACTGTGGCAGTGACTGCGGCGGCGGCTGCGGCTGCGTCAGTGCCTGCGGCTGCGTCAGCGGCTGGGACTCTGGCTGCGCTAGCGACTGCGGCTCTGGCGGCTGGGCCTCTGGCTGCGACGGCGACTGCGACTGCTGCTGCGTCGGCGGCTGGGACTGCGACTGCGGCAGTGACTGCGGCGGCGGCTGTGACTGTGGCAGTGACTGCGGCGGCGGCTGCGGCTGCGTCGGTGCCTGCGGCTGCGTCAGCGGCTGGGACTCTGGCTGCGCTAGCGACTGCGGCTGTGTCGGCGGCTGGGGCTGCCGGTGCCCGCTTCCGCACCTCTTCGCTGGTGTCTTCACCCGTGCAACCTTTGGGGGCGGCGGCTCCTCGCCTTCGCTCCCTGCTCGCGCCTCCGATCGACGTCCATGATGCTTGCGAGCCTTTCGCCGTGCCTCCTCGTGGTTGCCGGTGTCGCCTCGGGTCCTCCTGCGCTCGCGGTCTTCCTTGCGCCGCCGGTCGTCCTCCTTCCGCCGTTGCCGTCTCCTCTCCTCCTTCTGCCGACGAGCCTCCACCTCTCGTCGCCGAGACGCCTCCTCTTCCCGCCGCGCCTCTTCCTCACGACGTCACCGTGCCTCCTCTTCCCGACGCGCCTCTTCCTCACGACGTCGCCGTGCCTCCTCTTCCCGACGCCTTGCTTCCTCTTCCCGACGCCGCGCTTCCTTCCGCCGTTTCTCCCTCCTTTCTCGGACGAGGACCTCCAGCATGCTCCGGATATATACCTTGTCCTCCTCTCGCTCCGCTTGCGTCAACTCCACTTCCGCCGGCCTTGACGACAACTTGGCCGACGCGTCTGCTGGCTTTGACGGCGCCTCTGTCGGGCCGGCGGCTTTCGCCGGCTTCGCCGCCGACTTGGCCGACAGATCCACTGGCTTGGATTCCGCCTCCGCCATCTTCGATGCCTTCGCCGGTGGCTTTGGCGCCGGTCGCGCGGCCTCCACTGCCGGCGCCGGGACCGATGGCCTTGGCCTCGATGCCGGCCGTGTGGACTTGACCGACGTGCGCGCGGGCTCCGGTGCCGCCTCTGCCGGGCTGGCTGCCTTTGACGGCTTCGCCGCCGACTTGGTCGGTATGTCCGCTGCCTTCGCCGGTGGCTTTGATGCCGGACGCGCGGCCTCCGCTGCCTTCGCCGGTAGTTTTGACGCCAGACGAGCGGCCTCCGCTGCCGGCACCGGGACCGGTGGCCTTGGCCTTGATTAATTCGCATTTATCTTTTTCAGGACAATTCCTGCCACCGGCCGTTCGCGATTCCAATTGGGAGTTGTCCTCCCGTAGTTTTTAACTCCGCGCGCCTTCCTCGTGGTGGTGCCGGCTCCACTCTGTGTCCTGCGTGTCACTTCCTGGAGTCGGTCCTTCCCGTTGGTAGCCAGACTCGGCCTACTCTTCCTCTGGGTCCTTCGCCGTGTCTCTACGCTCCTCCGTCGCCCCTTCCTCCGCTTGCGGCTTTAAGTCGGCGATGTGGACTGTCCGCGCCTGTTTGTCGCCCTCCTTCTTCACCCTGCATATCACAGGCGAGGTGAATTCTACCACCCGATACGGCCCGTCATACCTCGGTGCCAGTTTCGCCGTGAAGCCCTCTGCTGCGTTCGACAAATGGTGCTTTTTGGCCCACACTACCTCTCCTATTTTCGGTTTCCAGGATCTCCTCCGCAAGTTATAATGCCTCGCTTGATCCTGGGCCGCCCGTTCCAAGTTGCGTCGCACCAACTGGAACAACTCCCGCAACTTGGTCGCGCTTTCGTCCGGTGTGTGGGTTTCTTGCCCCGTGCCAAGTGTCTCCTCGTCGTACAACGCGTTCGGTAGCCTCGGTTCTCTTCCTTGTACGATGAACGCTGGCGAGTATCCCGTTGATTCTGATACCGCCGAGTTCACCGCCAACATTAACTCCGGCCACTTCTCATCCCAGCTCACCGTCCGGTTGGTTCTCTCCGTTGGGTTCTCCTGTGGGGTGTACGGTGCCGTGAACTGGTGCCGCACCCCGCTGTGTTCCAGGAACCTTTAAAAAGCCCTGCTGGTAAATTGGACCCCATTATCGGTGACCACCACCTTCGGCACCCCGAACCGGGCTATAATCCTCTCCCGGAAGGCCTTCGTTAATGCTTCCGCAGTGGCCTTTCTCAACGGCACTAGCTCGGTCCATTTTGAAAATCGATCCACCAGCACCAACAGCATGGCGTTTCCATGCTTTGACCTTGGTAATGGTCCTACGAAGTCTGCACACACCGTCGCCCACGGCTCTTCGGGGACCTGCGTCAGCATTTTGCCGGCCGCCTGCCGCTGACACGGCTTGTAGCGCATGCACGTTTCGCACTTCCTCACGAACCTTCTTACGTCGCGGTGCATTCCGGGCCAGTAATATCTAGCCGCTATCCTCGTTGCCGTTTTCCGGCTTCCCGCGTGACCAGCTTCTGGGATGCTGTGGTTCTCCCTCATGACCCGCTTCCGGAGATCCCTTGGGACGCAAAGCTTCCACGACGCCACCTCTTCGTCTCCCGCTCGGTGGGGTATGTGTCGGTATATCCGGCCCGCCTCCTTTACGTAGTCGGGATACTTCAACGGCTCCTTTTCCATTTTCTCCTCTATCTTCTTCAGCCATGTGCACTCGGTACCCCGCTCCGGGCTGGCCTTTTCCTCGGTCGTCCTCCGGCACCGCTCCGTCACTGGCTGCCGAGATAGTGCGTCCGCCACGATGTTCAGCTGCCCTTTCCTGTATGCAATCTCGAAGTCGTATTGCTGGAGTTCCAGTGCCCATCTCGCAATCCTTCCTGTGGGGCTCTCTATACTGTTTAACCATTTTAATGCCATATGGTCGGTGACCACCTTAAAGTGATACCCTTCCAAATATGGCTTCAGTTTTCGGACCGCCCACACAATCGCCAGGCACTCTTTCTCCGTCGCCGAATAATTCTTTTCGGCTGCATTCAGAGATCGGCTGGCATATGAGATGACCCTCTCGCCCTCTTCGGTCTCCTGCGTCAGGATGGCCCCCAGTCCGTAATCGCTGGCGTCCGTCTGGAGTACGAATCTCCTGGAGAAATCGGGACAGGCCAAAACCGGGTCCGCCACCAACCGGCCTTTCACAGCCTCAAATGCCTGTTGCCTTTCGGGCGTCCACTCCCACTTCGCCTTTTTCTTAAGTAAAGCGCTGAGAGGCTGCACCAACGTGGCAAATCCGTCCACGAATCTCCGATACCAGGAGGCCACGCCCAAATATTGCCGCAACTCCTTGACATTTGTCGGCGGCTGAAGCTCCGCAATGGCCGCCACCTTCTCGGGGTCGGTGCATATTCCCTCTCCTGTCACCAAATGTCCCAGATACCGGAGCTCCGTGCGGAAGAATTGGCACTTGTCCACATTCAGGCGCAAGTTGGCCTTCTTGAGTCTTCGAAACACCTCTTCCAGATTCCGCCGATGTTCCTCCCTCGTCCGTCCGATGACTATTATATCATCTTGATAGGCGAACGCGTGAGGCATCATTTCCGGCCCGATCACTTGGTCCAACGCCCTCTGGAACGTCGCCGACGCTGAGTGCAGCCCGAACGGCATCACCTTCCACTGGAACAGTCCTTTGCCCGGCACCGTGAAGGCGGTATACTGCCGGCTATTTTCCTCCAGCGGAATCTGCCAATATCCGTCCTTTAGGTCCAGACTGCTGATGAACCGCGCCTCTCTGAGCTGGTCCAGAATGTAGTCTATTCTCGGCATCGGGTACGCGTCCTTAATTGATTTCGCATTTATTTGGCGGAAATCCACACACAACCTCCATTTTCCCGTCTTCTTCCTGACCATCACGATAGGCGAGCTGTACGGGCTCCTCGACGGTTCAATGCGTCCCGTTTTCAACAGCTCGTCCACCTGTTCGTTGATTTCGGCTTGCATCTTGGGGTTCTTGGGGTAGTACCGCTGCTTGACCGGCTCAGCGTCCTTCATGGTGATGGAATGAACTGCCACCTGGGACACTCCCTTCATCTTCCGAAATTCCTCTAGTTCCTTGTCCAAAAACTCATCATCCGTTGACTCCTTGTAGTTCTCTCTGAGCCTGCCGCCTTCCATGCCACTTGTTTCGCAGGCCGCCGGAGTCGACTCGCTTGCCGGCTCTGGGACTTCCTCCGTGGCCAGTATCGCCACTGACAACTTCTCCTCTAACCGCCTGTTCCGTCGACCTCTCGCAGGGATTACCACCCTGTGCCCCGCACAGGTCACCTCTGCTCCGACTGCGGCTATAAAGTCCCATCCCAGAACCAGCTCGTCAATCACTCCGGGCAATATGAGGAGCGTCATTGCGATCGCCTTGTTGCCGAACGCCACCTCTACTTCGAGTTGAGCGTTGACGTCCTGGCTATGACCGTCCGCCAGTCGCACCCTCTTGCGAGTCCTCGTCTCCACTCCAACTCCCCGCAGCTTGTCCGCCAATTCGCAGCTAACAAAGCTACTCGTCGCTCCTGTGTCCACCGTGGCCTTCCACTCTCGCCCGGCGATGCTTACCAGGGCGGACAGCTGCACTTCCTCGTCGGTCAATCCACCGACTAGGCCGACGTGTGCCTCTCTCGAGTGTCTTCGGACCTCGGGGCCTCCAATTGCGACCCGGGCACGGCCCTCCGCGGCTTGGGTCGCGGTGCGTTTCCCGCGGGCTTACAGCATTGCCAGGTCGGCACCCCCACCTTACCGCATCTCCAGCAGAACGTCAATGGCCGGCCCGTGCACGCCTGTGCCCAGTGTCTATTGCTTCCACACCGGCGGCACGCGTTCTCGGGGTTCAGCACATATCCCCCCACCACATTGGTTTCCGTTTGGTGGTCGCTAGGCGTTACCGATGGTTTCGGGTTGAAGCCGGTTGCCGGGTCGTCTCTACACCGACGGCACACCTCCGTCGAAGTCGTTCGCGTGAAGGGATTGGCTGCCCTGGCCCGGCCTGACGGGCTTTCCTTTTGGAATTCCACCCGATCTCTTTCCAGGGCTTCGAATTCGTCCGCCAATTTCATCATCTCGTCCAAATCCCGACACCGGTGCGGCCGCATAAAAATCCGCAAATACGGCACGCTATTCTCCCGGATGGCCTCTGCTTGTTGTTCCGGCGTGCGCTTGAGGGGACGCATGAGGGTCTGCATGTCCACCATGTAGTCCTTGAAGGATTCTCCCCACTTCTGCCTGCGATTCCTCACCTCTTGGAGCAACTTTTCAAAGTAGTCCCTTGGCAAGAAGTAGTCCTGGAAGCTTTGCACGAACGACCTCCACGTCTGCCACTGCCTATTGTTCGCGAGGAACCACATCAGCGCTCGCCCTTTTAGCAGTTCTGGCATCGCCCTCGGTATCTGGTCCACATCCAACCCGTACATGTCGGCCGACCATTCCACCTGCTCCAGGAACTCGAGTGGCTTTTCCGTCCCGTCGAAACGAAACGACCACTCTCTAACCTGTTTTGCCACGACGGCCGAATTTACTCGTGGCTGTCTCGCGGCCTCTTCCTGGGGCCTTCGTCGATCCTCCTCCGTCCTCTCATACTCCGCTCGACGCGCGTTTTGTTTCCGGGCTTCCGACCCGGCCGGTCTCTCCCCACTACTGGCCCGAACCGACTGGGTGTCTGGACTTTTAGTGGGACCGCCAGGCTCGCTATCAGTTCCTCCTGAAATTTTGACGGCGTCTTCCATAGCGTCGATCGCTCTGCACCTCCCCTCGGCATCAGGCGTTCATATGCACCTTCCTTGTCCTCAGTCTGCGCCGCCGGCGATATCCTCCCCGTTTTTATCTCCCACGTCTCAATCACGTCGGCAAACTCCGGTTCCGTCCCATGCTTCTCGACCCAGATCTTGAACGCCTTACGCATCTCGTCCACTGATCCTTCCAACTGAAGCCCGCATGCCTTGGCGCACTGCATCAGTTCCTCCTTCCTCAGCGAATGAATCCATTGCCGGCTCTTCATCTTGATACCTTTCTTGATACTCCGCTCAGCACCGTCCTTCCCAATGCACTCTCCTTTTCTTGCTTGTCTTGAGGCCCCACGTTGGGCGCCAGTTGTAACGAACCGTTTTGTGTCCGTCTGATTCAGCAGAGCTGGCTCAGCGGTCGGTGGATCGATGCAACGAATTTATTTGTTGCCTCGGCGACAAGCAAGTAATGAGTTTGGGTGGATTTTGGTCTAAATAGCGTTTCTTTATTGAGTATCTTAAGGCTATCTTACGGCTATGGTATTTCTACGTGCTAAGTATCTCGTGAATCCTCTCACCGTAGCGCGGCTGTCTGCGTGTGTTATGTGGCGCAATACCCGACTCCACCGTTGTTGAGGCTGATCGCAGGTGTAGCTCCGTTGGGCTACGGCTGTGGGGGTTCTGACTGGGCTACCGCCTCGTCCGCCGCTCACACAGCTCCGCACGCAATGGGTTCACCTGGCCAATGATCTCACCTTTACGCGGTGAGTTTCTGGGTTTTGATTGCCGTGCACGTCTCTGTAGTATTCACTGGTAATCGTTGTTCCTCCTGGTTGCACTACTCCGGTTTTCACTTGTACACGTTCGCTTGGTGACACACTTGGTTCCCGCACTTGACTGTCTGTCCCGATTCACTGCCGCGGACCTCCTCTTATAGGCTCCCTGCGGCACAGCGTCCGCGTCGCCGCCTATCCGCAACGGTTCCTTTCCCTGGGTACTTTTCCATCGGCCGCTTCGTCTTCCCAAGCCTTCCGCACCGGGATCGGCCTACATGGCCCACATGGAATTACATGGCCTACATGGAATTACATGGCCTACATGGAATCCACATGGGCTACGTGGGATCTACATGGCCTACATGGGATCCACATGGCGCCTCCCGGTGCTCGGCTCTTGGACCCGCCGCTGGCCCAATTCCGCCGTTTCCCTGTTCTGGGAGCGAGGCCCGCTCCATCCTCTCGCTTAACGGGAAAAGCCGCGCTCTTCTCTGGCCATTTCGCCGTATCCTCTACTAGCGTTTTGTGAGGAATATCGATTCCTCACAACGCATACGTCGATGTGCACCGCTATTGCATTGGACCTTCGCATGACATTATCTTCTCAATTCCCTTTTGCTCGACTTCTTCAGTAGAAATTTCTAGTCGCAAAGAACCGCACGCATATCGCTATACCGCCGCATATCGAACCCCCCGCTATTCATATAAACCACGTGGTAAACCGCCAATATTACGTAATTACCATATATATATATATATATATATATAAAATAAGCCATATATAAAATTATACAGTCCACTCATTCATAACCAAAATTATTGTAACCGAACGTTTCTAACATCTATGTTGCTAGCTCACTCTCAATTGTACGATTAGCCTGCGAATATTGTAAACCGGAATCGAAAACATATGTACATCGTAATAAATTGGTTGGACATTCGAAGTATCTGGCAAATTTATTACCACCTTAGGTAGAGGCTCTAACATTGGCGACCGTGACAGGAACGCACTCAATAGAGGAGTCTGGAATTTCATCTTTTCGTCGACTCTGGTTATTGGATCAGAAAAAAAAACACATTAATTTGTCGTTCGAGCTGCTAATGTTGCTGCACTCACAGCATCACCGATCGGATCTGGATAAGCACATATTGTATGTACGAGATCGACTCTGGAGAACACGTCTGGAGATACATCAATGTACATTTGCATGCACTGAAAATCCCTTAAATCTCGTCGTTCATTGTATGTATGCTTGTAATATAAGAGAATCGGAAAGTACATGGGATTTATGTGAGCTCTCTCGGTGAAATTCCGGTATTTCCTATTCCCTTTTAATCCCACTGATCTTTTCGCGGAAAAAATACATTCTTGATTATCTTACTCAATCTGATTTCACTCGTGCATTTTCCCTTCTCAAGCTATCGACGAGTTACAGATTTTGGAGTCGAACCTCAAACAAGCAATTTCGTTACATCACATATTGAACGCTTGTGCCCAACTGATGATGGTCGAAGTGAATTGGAAGATAGATTCTTAGCAGCCAAATCAGTAATATTAAAGCTCTTACGTGATACGCAGCCTCAGCGCTTTGAGGAGCCAAGTCTTTTGAATGCCACGTTAAATAGTTTTGCTCACCAGAATCGGTTGTCGGCACTAAAGTTGCCGAGCTTTGATGGAAAGTATGGAGAATATAAACGGTTCATCGCGGCATTTACAAACTTGACAATCCCGCTTTATCAATAATTGACAAATTCAACTTTCTGCTGAGTTGCTTATCACGAACAGCTCTCCAAGTTACTAAGCCCTTTGCAGTGACAGAAGAAAACTATGCAAAATCTCGTCTTCAATTAAAGGATAGATATGATAAAAAGGTCTTGATCTTTCTCGAGCATATTACTAACATTTTTAATGTGCTACCGGTGGTAAGGTCAGACCCAGCTTCGCTCCGATCAATATTAGACACTGTCTTTGCTCTTCGCGAATCTTTAGATTCATCCATCCTCATCCTCTCGAAAACCATCGGGAGCCTTTGTAACTACACAACCTAAAATTAGTTGCTTACGTTGCAAGGGTAGCTGTCACACACTCGGAACATGTGTCGTTCTAAGCCCTTTCAGTAGAGGAACGTTTTATATTTTTAAAATAAGCTGCCGTCTATTTAAATTTTGTACGACATGGCCACATACCATGTTTTCACCATACTAGTTTACATAATGGTAACTCCGGCAAGGAGTCTCCTTTTTAGCAGCCAACTGCCGTTTCGTTAGCTTATAGATCTTTTCGTTGTTCATTTCTTCCCACTGCTGTGCTGTTCATAAAGGACAAATATGGAATTTGTCAACCTGCTCGGGCACTGTTGGACTCATGTTCGGAAGTAGATTTTATAACAGAGGAACTCACCAAACGCTTGCCACTTAAGTTTCAACGTACGCAGCAGGAGATATCGGGGATCGGTGATGTTCGAGCGACAATAAAGTTCTTAGTAGTTGGAGATTTTGAATCTCGCATATCCGACTTCTCATGGTCTGCACAACCTGCTATGACTAGAGCAATATCGTTAAACCAGCCTGAAGATTGGGTTAGAACTTCAGATTGGAGCATTCCTAATAACATTCAACTAGCTGATCCCTTCTTTTACAAGCCTCAGCGTATAGACTTACTTATAAGTTCGAAGCACTTCTTTCGAATGTTAATGGATGGTAAATTATCGTTAGGCCCTTGACTGCCCTTGACGATATGAGCTACCTACAACGCAAACTCTCACCAGACGTTCAATCATGTCAGCTGTTGCAAGGATATACGATCCCTTTGGGATACTTAGTCCAATAATCGTTCGATGCAAAATTTTTGTGCAAGAACTGCATCTTCATCGGCTAGGATGGCATGATCCCATTACGCCTACCCTTGCTTCTCTTTGGAGACAACTCGAATTGGACTTTTCGCAATTAAGCAGTATTGAGATCCCACGCTATGTAAATACGAGTGCAAATCAATCATTCTCGATTTATGGATTTGCCGACTTGTCGCAACATGCATACGGATGCTGCTTATACATACATACGTTTATACATGAGTAATGTCTCTTTTGAATCTATATTATTAATAGCTAAGTCGAAGGTAGCCTCAATCAAGGCTGTATCGCTTCCTCGACTGGATCTGTGCGCTGCTGTGTTGTTATGTAAAACCTGGAATAAAATTAAGCATTTATTTGACGCTCATTCTATTAATGTAGTCTTTTGGACTTATTCCCGTATAGTACTGCAGTAGATGGTAATGCATTCCTCCACACTAAACTGTTTTGTAGGTAACCGCATTGCGGAATTCCAAACTAAATCCCTTGGTGTTTAAACATGAACACATTATTGTACTCAAAAAACAAGAGTCTTCACACACTCACGGAGATAAACACAAAACCAATCTATTCTAAGTATAAAACTCACATAAAGTATAGAATTTATGACTGCTAGGATGCGAGCAGAGAAATTATCTATCAACTCATTACACACGACAACCCAAAGTCAAGTGCAGTAAGCAATTAAGTCCTTAATTTAATCCAAAAATTCTGATGATTGCATGCAATCAGTTGGCTACTTGCTGTGCCGATGAAGCCGCTCGGTGGGTCTAGCGATAAGAATAAAGTAAAAAATTGTCCCCATCCCTCATTGTAAAAATACATATATGGCCCGACGTTTCTGAAATAAAGTTAGTATGAATTTAACTCTGCTCACAAGTATCTAGAATTTTCTTTTAAGGTCTAATCGTTTTGGTTTTTCGAGCCGGATTCGGATAGTTGCTCCGGAGAATAGAATTGGCACCAAACAAAATATTCCATCGAGATTCTCCGTTGTTTCTCCCCTGTGGTAAGAGCACGGAATTAAGGAGGAAAATTAAGATTGTCCAGTTCTACGAAAGGCAAAAGTACCCACATTATCAGGAGTAGAAAAATACTGGGACGGTTGTCACAATTATTGGGTCATTCACGCAAAAAAAAAGAAAATTCTATAAAATGCATGCATGAATAGAGAAATTTGGGATATATGGTAGAGTCCACAGAAAAATTAAAAATAGAAAAAATTGAATGTAATTGGAGGCCCCTGCAGGACCTCACTACGGAGGTATAGGGAAGGCTTGTTAACAAAAATATGATAAAGAAACATCTTCAGAACCCTATTTAGCAAAAAGAGTTTCAGGTGACATAATATGATTGAGTTGCAAACGTAAAGCAATAAATGAAAGAATCAAAGACGATTGTTATATGGACGTTAAAGACAGGTAAAGAATACATATTAGATGCCAAAGAGCATATAAAAAAAACTACCTATGAGTTAGAAGAAGTAGGGTTTAAGTTAAAAAAATGGATAACATAAGTCCCAGAAAGAGTTGAAGCCATTAAGGCAACGAAGAAATGAAGGTACTAAGCATTGAACAGAATGCATCCGTGAAAATGCTAGGCCTGCAATGGAAGCCGACTAAAAATTAACTTAGGTGCAAGGTTTATTATGAACTAGGCAAGAAACTAAGAAGCGTAGTGAAGATAAGACTTCATGATGGGTTAATTACAAGACTCAGTAGTAAGAAATGTCCATTATGGACGGTTATACAGCCGCAAATAGTGCAGGTAGTGTAACCATCTAGGGAGAATATTGGGACGAGTCGTGTAGCTAGCGCATTTGCGTTCAGCCCTCCATCCATATTCATATACTGAGTCGAAGGTATCCGAGTGAGTTGGGACCCTATGTTTACGTTAGCTGTTTCGGGGTGGGTGGGTTTTGCTTGGACCTTGACTCTCGCCTACATAATCTTAATTAAGGATCCCTGCTGGAACTACAATGGGAGCTTGACTCCAAAAACAAAACAATTCGATTCGATGAAGCAAGTTCTACCAAACTGCGGAAATTCAAGGATGCATTTTCCCAAACACGAGTTGCGAAGTATTGGCTTGGTCTACAGGTGTAAGTCGACCAACGCGTTCTTTACCCTCCCTACCTCCTAGTTCCCCAGGTTAACGTTAAAAAAAAAATTATAGTTACTCATTCCGAAATAATTAGATGGCCTCCTATGGTCTCCTATGCTAAAGTAAAAATAAGCAAGGGAAAAAAAAATGCAAGGCTACAAAATGTCGGCTTAAAAAAATACGAAAAAAAAAGGTAATACAAAAATTAAGAAAAGCTATGAAGACAAAAAATGTAGTAAAATACTTGTTGATTTAAATAATTTCCCGGATCATTTTTATAAGATATGTAAGTCGAAATGTCTGGTTTTTTTTTCTATTTTTTTTCTTTAGTTAGGGCAAATGCAATGATATCAATTCGAGCAACTCACATACCAAAACTCTGCAACGGTGAAAGGCCTTCCAACGGTGTTGGTGTTGTGGCTAAGCTTTGGGAAAATAAAATGATTATAGAGGGGTACAACGATTGATGTTAACCATTTCAGCACTTTTCCTTTTCTGACCAATTTTCCTCAAACTATAATATAAATCTTAAAACTTGCACACAGGCAAAGGATCGAATTAGAACCAACAGATTACTTGAAAAATTATGACATTTTAACCAATCAAGAAAAAAATCAAATCAAAACAATGAAGCCATTAAGGGAAGATCCGTTTTTGTGGTCGAGCACCACTGGGCGATCGGTCAGCGAAGAAATTGGCCGTTTTCTTTGTGGAGCGCCACTGCACAATCGTTTATTGCGGTAACTGTCTATTTTGTTTGTGGAGCGCTACTACGTTGACTGCAGTACGGGTGCTCTAGAGTGCTCTGGATTTTAATTTTGCCTTCTGTTCCAGACCCGTGCGGAATGACTAGCGCTTGCAGGTTGCAACTCCTTCAAAGGGTTGAGGTGTTTAGCGATTTGTGGGCGCTAGTGCGTGAGTTGGTGTGAATTGGTGGGCTCAGCTAACGGTGTATGCGTGTGGGTGCTGTACTGGCCACACAAAGACACAAATACGAAGCACAGACAAAAAATCAGCCCACCCCCGAGAATCCGTGGTTGCCGCTTGGCAAGATGAGTGCAGCAGAGTTGATAGCCAAGAAAGTCGTTGTGCACGCTGCCGAAGAGATAATGCCGTGAATTGAAACGAATACTACTGAAATATGTGGTAGCACACATACCTTTTATTGTGTCGAATCCAATGAAAGGATTGTTTGATCACTTTGATCGGTTTAAATGCTGGATGCCCCAAAATGAAATCTTGGTCTTTTCTTTCACACACGTGTTTAACTTATTTTCGCACTTGTACACATGGTATAAAATTTCAGACGCACTAAGAACAGAATTTTTGAGAAAGAGAGCGTGGGTACAGCTGCAACTATCTTTTATAGACCGGCATTCCAGAGCTTTCTCTCTACCGCCCCTCTGAGAGAGGGAGAGAGTGATAGATGACGTTCGGTGCGTGCAGAAGCCCTGGAAAAGCATTTCTAAGCTGCACTTTTAGCTACAGCTGGTGGAACCAGATCATCTAGCGCCCTCTATATCTCAGAAAACCGATATGCATTTCCATCGCACCGACTGCAATATCACAGCTGAATTGAGATGGAAATTTACATTTATTCTTGACGATCTCAACGGACCGAAGGGCGCCCGTCACACCACCCGATAATCTGACACCGCTAGACGACAGATTAGGGGGAATTAGCTCCTAATATCTTTTGAGTGGAATGTACCGATTTCTCGTCCATTAAGATCCTCTAAAACATAATAGTGACTCCCAATTTTTTTTTTCAAAAACTTTGGTTCCAGCTTTGCATTAAAATTTTTTGTGAACTTGCTCTGAGCGAAATTCCTTCGAAACACTTATTGACTAACCTTGTATGAGGTAGGACTGGAACGTATCTTATATTGTTTAACGTTGCGCTCGTAAGCTTTCTTTATATTTTCATGGATGTCTTTTCGCAATAGCGCAAGGCTGTCGGTTGTGGACATGGGTACGACGAAGAGTCTGTTTCTTTATCACCACTTGGATCATCCTGTATCGAACTTATTATGTTCGGGGCAAGTTCAAACAGCTTCCAGAAGTCAATGCCAAGAATCACTCTTTGTTTAATAGAGTGGATGACATATAACTTCATAAGCTTTTGATCATTTCTGTACTTAACTACGACATTAAAAACTCCTAAAACTTCATGGCCCTTGCCATCGGCGGTTTTTACCTGAGACTTTATAGGCCTAAACTCTCGATAATTCTCTAATTTATCTGTAGCAAGCGCAGCTCCAACGCAGCTAACATCCGAGAAAAAAACGCATATCGCTTTTATTTATTTATTGGCCAACGGTTGAACCTTAACTGGCTAAACTAACTTACATCTATCTTAAATAATACAAAGAAATCAACAAAAAAAACAATTAACATTGAAACAAGAAAAAATCAGAGAGCAATCGTCTAACGGCTGCTTTCCCATGGCAGAAGTCGAACCGCATCCCAGCTGGCAGCGCATTATACTGGCGAAGAGCCCTACATATAGGTTCGTTACTTCCGTAATTGCTCCGGTGGAGATCGATAGCAAAGAGTGCGTGGTCCCTAAGGCTCCTGGCAGGCGTATTGAAGCCAATCCTATTAAGCAGGTCAGGGCAATCAATATTCCCCACTACTAAGTCATAAATAAAGATTTGAGCCGCAATGGTCCTACGATCCTCGGGAGAGGAGAGATGCACAAGGCGACATCTGCACTCATAGGATGGCAATGGGACTGCAAACTGCAAAGGCTGGAGTGCAAGCTTCAAAAATTTCCTCTGCAATCTCTCGATGCGCGCAATCTGACCAACCCCAGTAGGGTTCCAAACCACTGAAGCATATTCAAGGCGCGAGCGCACGAGGGAAGAATATAGACTTAGCCTCGTGTATGGATCGTTGAACTGGGATGAGTTGCGCTTAACAAAAGCAAACATGGCATAAGCTTTCGGCAAAATGTAATTCAGATGTTCCACAAACAAAAATTTGGAATCAAACAAGATGCCTAGATCGAGTATCTCCGTCTGCTTTAAGAGCGGAAGGCCATCTATAGAATACGAGGTCTGGACTTTAAATGTACACTTGCCATACGAAACCAAATAAAATTTGCTAATATTAAGTGGGAGCAAGTTAAGTGTGCACCAACGAGCAATTTCATCCAGGTCATGCTAAAGAAGAATTCTGTCGCCTAATGATTTGACAAACGAAAAATCTTGAGATCATCAGCGTAAAGCAAATACTCAAAGGCTCGAATGCTAAGACATATGTCATTGATAAAAATAGAGAACAGCAGCGGACCGAGAGCACTGCCCTGTGGAAGGCCGGAAGTAGCCAAATATGGGTCCGACTGCTTTCCATTCACCAATACAACATACTCTCGCTGCTCAAGATATGATATGAACCAACTGAGCAAGCTCGAATGAATACCCAACCGATGTAGCTTGGCTACTAGAGCACAGTGGGAGACTTTGTCAAAAGCCTTAGCGAATCAGTGTACACAACATCGACCTGGGAGTACTTTTCAAAGGCACGTGTGCAGAAATTACTGAAGGCGATCAGGTTCGTAGCTGTTGATCTACCCGGCATAAAACCATGCTGCTTTGGGCTGATGTATGACCTAGTGAGAAAAGTAATCTTTTTGGCAATGATACGCTCAAAAAGCTTAGAGATATTGCTGAGTTTGGCAATTGGTCTATAATTAGAGATATTATTCTTCGAGCCTTTCTTAAAAACAGGAGTGACTGTGGCAGCTTTCAACTTACCAATAAACCGACCCGCTAACAAGGAATTCATGAAAAGAATTTTCAGCGGCGCACAAAAAGCATCACCACAATTTCGAAGCAGGAAGGCAGAAATACCATCACTGTCAGGCTTATTAGAATTGTCAAAGTCAGCAATAGCCTCCAAGATGTCCCCCCCAATATATCAAGTGTGCCAATATTGACAACCGAAGGGATGGAGTCAAGGATATCCGAATCATGCCACGTCGCACATGGCTCAAAATTAGACCTGAAAAAAGAAGCAAAAAGGTTTGCTATGCCACAGTCAGTATTAGCGCTACAGAGACCAAGATACATAGCTGAGGGAAGACCACTCGTTGACCTCTTAGAGTTTATAAAATGCCAAAATGACCTGGGATTAAGTTTGAGCCCCCTCTCAACGTCGGCAATATATTGATTATATAAAAATTTGTTGAGAAACGAAAACTCCCGTTTATGTTGCACATACCTGTCCCAATCAACAGGGTCCCGGGTCCTATTAAAACGCTTAAAAAAGTTATTGCGCATATTTTTGTACCTAACGAGCCCCTTCGTAACCTATAGGAGCCACGCACTCTTCTGGAAGAATTTTTATCAACAAAATGACGAACAGTTTCAATGAAAACGCTATAACAAGTATCAACACTAGGATGCGATAGAACAGACGCCCAGTTTACATTTAACATGTCATCCCGTATAGAATTCAGACTTACATCAGTAAAATAATAAAGAAAATCAAGTTCCGCTCGAGGCGAGTAACAAATGAATTTAACTGATAGTAGCAATGGCATATGATGCATATCGCATTCTGCAATCGGCTGTTCACAGCGCGTTACACGGCAGTCGACATCAGGTCCAACGAAAACTAAATCTAGAATCTTATTTAACCTATTAAATACATTATTGACTTGGGTTAGGCCCATACTAAAACAGTCATCCAAACAAAGAATTTCCTGCTGCAAGTGCACTATAGTGTTTCCCATTTATAACAGTTCCAATATGTTTTCGACGAGAAGACGTCAGTCTTCTCTGATGGTTCTTTATTGAATAATTCTTAGAGTTAGAGCTGTCCACTGTGAAGCAGTGAGCAGCCGTTTTACATACATGGTTTTAAGGCTTATTATATAAAGCAAGAGAGTCAGATAGAGAGTCATGCGCGCACATATGTATACAAAGCGACGGTCAAGCGTGAGAACGCTGACTTAGCTATTTGGGCGGTCGTTGCTATTAAGTGCGGATCATATTCCGTCTGCACTTGAATATGCGCAGAGGGCACTTTGCGTTGGGCGCGCTGCGACAAAGTCGCTGCTTATGTTTGCATTCTGTTGGCATAACGACAAAGTGTTGCAGCCTTATTTATATGTATGTATATCAGGGGTCGGCAGCGTCCTATCCCATGTGCATAGCAAAAACGTCTCGGGGCAGCGCAGTCGGCACACGCATAGCGTAAAAACTTCGAGTACCGTCGGCTTTACTGCTCGGGTCCCGCGGCGGCAGAGAAAATGGAGTCGTGTGTCTTCGGGCCTATGCACATGCTGTTTCGGTATTCTGTTCGTCAGCGTTGCGAGAACAGAGATGAATCAGTTTGCGTTCAGAAGTCAAATGGTGAAGACCACGCTGCGCAAATTAAATTGTACACTGACAAAAATGTTCAATATAATGTGGGAACATGATTTTATCTTTTTAGAAAATATGGATGGCGGGGCGTAATGTTTTTTTTTCTTGTTTTTAGCTGTTTATGATGCTGTTTTTTTGTTTTTTTATTACTACGATTTTTTCCCCTTGTTATTTTTTCTTTTGTTTGGCGTAAAACATTTCTCCTTATCTGGATTCATTTCTTTCAGTGCAAAGCAAGAAACGTTTTGCCTTCGTGTCTCTTGTCTGCGCACACAAGCGCACAAAACATGTGAGTGTATTGCGTGCCGACCCCTGATGTATATACATATGTACGCATCAGAGATCTGCAAAATTCACTTTTTTCTTGATTTACTCATACGGTAAAATTCTCACTCAATTCCACTCAATGAACGAAAGTCGGCGTTGAATGAAAATCAGCTCATGCTGATGAGCACATGAATTGTGTGTATGCACAGCCTTCGGTACACATTTCGGCTTGGCCGAATAATCGTGCCATTCGGCTCAACCGATCAAACATTCATATGTACACGAACTCAGTGTTGATTTAAATTCACTCTAATGCGCTCATATTTTTTCTCTCCCTGAGTTTATTCATGCTCAATGAGCAAACCGATCATTTGGGCGTATGTTCATTCGGCTCAGCATTGATTGAGTTGAGTAAAGAATAAAATCAAAAGGCAATGAATCAACGCGTATGAGTTTGTTCATGGGCGAAGTCAAAGAAATCAAAATACTTAATTTCACAACAGAATATATATTTTCATATTGAATGGCAATGGCTATAAGAAAATTAACAAATTAATAAAATAAAATAAGAAAATAATTTCACACTTACATATGTATATATAAGTATACATTCATATGTTTAACATAAAAATGACAAAATTAAACTAATTGTGCTCATATCAACCAACAACCGCAAGCATTCTCAAAAAAAAAGAAACAGTAAAAACAAAAACATAACGGTAATGCATCTAAACGAGCTGAGTGATTGAGTGGTTTTGGCACCATGAGCTGATTTTCATTCACCGTTGATTTTCGTTCAGTGAGTGGAATTGAGTAAGAATTTGGGCGTATGAGTAAATCAAGAAAAAAAATCAATGCCGAATGAACATACGCCCAAATGATCGGTTTGCTCATTGAGCATGAATAAACTCAGGGAGAGAAAAAATATGAGCGCATTAGAGTGAATTTAAATCAACACTGAGTTCGTGTACATATGAATGTTTGATCGGTTGAGCCGAATGACACGATTATTCGGCTATTTTTGTGTATGATTTTTTTTGCAATCACGCTAAGCCGTTCTCTGGTACGCATGCTACATCTCCCTCCTTTTAAAAAATAACGTAATTTATGTAGTTATTTTAAGTATTAATGTTAATATGTATGTGTAAATGTATACATATGTTTAAAACTATGTGTATAAAAAAAATTTATGTATGTGTTAGTATTTTATTTTAAATGTTTTTTTCTTTTTATAAATGAAAAGAATTTTTCTTTCTTTTGAGTTTCCTTGTCTTAAATTCCATTTTCCTTTTTATTGTTTTGTATTATTTTGTTTTATTCTTTTTAGTATCCCTAATTAAACTACTCGACAAAATTCAACTTTTTTTTTCCGCTGTGGCCAAAAATGACTTTTTCTGATAGATTTGGAGATTTAAATTTTTTTAAAGAATTATGGTTTTTTTTTCATGGAGTAGTTTTTTTTTAAGAATTTTTAAAAAATTTTTTGTTTTTTGTCATAGGTAGTGCTTCTATTTTTCACATAACTTAAGTTTCCTACAACTGGTTGTATTGAACTTTGCAGTTAAAAAAAGCTGACAAATGCAGTTATAAATCCGACTCAGACACTTTGTAGCTGCAACTTAACGTCTGGAAGATATTAAGCTTCCAAATTGAAATTTCATAATTTTTTTCGGTATTTTTCCCCGAAATTTTGACTTTGAAAGGTCAGGAAAAGTCGAAAAAAAAATATTTGAATGCCTTGATTTTTGGTTTTAGATAGACACATAAAAATATATAAAAATATAAAAATAAACGGCTAAGTTATAGCCGTTTGACCAAACTTTCATATGCCGAATTTCGCCGATAAATTCCGTTAGCCGACGAATAACCGTTTTTTTTCCTACAAAAATACCAAAAATCTGCGTTTGTAACAGTTTTTAACGGTAAAATGGCATTTGGAATAGTGCCAAACGGCATATGTAGTTTTGGTCAAACGGTTATAACTAAGCCGTTTATTTTTATATTTTTATAAGCGATACCTTAAACGACGCCTAATTAATGTGTCTATCTAAAACCAAAAATCAAGGCATTCAAATATTTTTTTTTCGACTTTTCCTGAGCTTTCAAAGTCAAAATTTCGGGGGAAAATACCGAAAAAATTATGAAATTTCAATTTGGAAGCTTAATATCTTCCAGACGTTAAGTTGCAGCTACAAAGTGTCTGAGTCGGATTTATAACTGCATTTGTCAGCTTTTTTTAACTGCAAAGTTCAATACAACCAGTTGTAGGAAACTTAAGTTATGTGAAAAATAGAAGCACTACCTATGACAAAAAACAACAAATTTTTTAAAAATTCTTTAAAAAAAAAATACTCCATGAAAAAAAAAAAACATTCTTTAAAAAATTTTAAACATCCAAATCTATCAGAAAAAGTCTTTTTTGGCGACAGCGGAAAAGTCGTGTCGACTAGTGTTATTATAATATCGTTATCTTCTAACTTTTCTACTGTATAGGGTCCTAAATAAGTTGGATCTAACTTATGTCCTGTTTCATTCTTAAGTAGGACTTTATCTCCTACCGATATTTCTATGTTTATTACTTTTTTATCATATAATTCCTTATTATTTCTCTTATTTTCTTCTAACATAATTCTAGCTCTTTTATATGCTATTTCCAATCTATATTTACTTTCCTTAGCATAATCATCTATATTATATAAAGGTTCTATGGTGTCTGTGCTATTAAAATGTTTTAATAAATTGTTGGTTTTACCGAAAACAAGTTCATATGGACAATAGTCATGTGCCATAGATGGGGTTGTGTTGAAACAGTAAACGAAATATTGGATCCATAAGGTGTGCGAAAAAAGTCACCTTACAATGTTTATGATCTGCTGCCAGATCTTAATTCGTTGGGTTTTGTCTATTTCTTTTTGCGCCGAGATTCATACAAAAAGCTTACCTTGCTGGCAATAACAAAGTGCACTACAAAAATGAATTAGGTTCCGTTATTCGTTCATGAAAGCTCTCGCGCCTCGTAATGCTGAACGAAATAATTGAGCTTACAATAGTAGTCGATGGCATCTTAGAAGTGCATTAGAGCATCCAAGTGATTTCTTTTCTTTGCGTTTTTGTTTAAATCAACATTTAATGTGAGATTTTTTTGGTGATATTAAGCTGTTTCATATGTTAAATGCAATTTTTTTCAATAGAATGTCTCAAAGTCGCTATCTTTCAAATGATGAGCGAACAAAAATTTCAGCATATCGCGAAATGGGGATGCCACTAAAGCAAATCGCTACCAAAGTGCACAGGAGCTATTTCACAATCCAAAAATTTTGAAAAGATCCACAAAATCATGGGAAAAAGCCTCGCACGGGTCGCCCACCGTTACTGCAAGAACGCGATAATCGACGTATAAAAACCTTAGCCGTGAAAGAAAACCAAAACGCAGCCCAAATTTGTCACGAACTGCTGAATCTGCCTGAATCAAAGCGTCGAGTGCAACAAATTTTGAGGGCCGATCAAACCGTTTCGGACGAAAAAAGGGTTATCAAATGTCAACTACACCCTAGGCATAAAGTAACCCGAATGCAATATTCAGAAATCCATAGGTTTTGGGATTTAGAGTGGCGAAATATCATCTTCAGTGATGAGAAAAAATTTAATTTAGATGATCCAGATGGCTATCAATATTATTATAGAGATACTTAGGCTCCAAAGCAGGTCAAAATTTCACGTTGTTTCCAAGGAGGGTCGCTTATGGTGTGGGCTGCATTTGGATATAATGGAAAGAGTCCAATATGCTTTGTAACACACAAAATGAACTCAGAGAAATATGTCGAACTATTAGACGAAGTACTCATTGATATTGGAGAAAGATGTTTTGGAGATTCATGGACTTTTCAACAGGACAATGCTCCGATCCACGTCTCGAAGTACACAAAAAAATTTTTTGATGACAAACAAATCCCGGTTTTAGAATGGCCAGCAAAAAGTCCAGATCTCAACCCCATAGAAAACCTTTGGGGCATACTTTCCAGCAAAGTTTACATGCACGGACGTACATTCAGTACTTTGAAGGAGTTAAAGGAGGCTATTGTGAAGGAGTGGCGGAAATTAGATGTATCCTTACTACAAAAGTTAATAGACTCAATGCCAGGGCGAATTACAAAGACCTTAAATAGCAAAGGAGGGCACATTTAAGTAATAAAAGTTTATTTAAGAATACTGTTGGAGAAGAAGATAGAAATTTAAGAGAGTATCGTACGCCAAGAGTCGCTCCATCTTCGGGTGACCCGCAAGCCGATCTGCACGATCGCCGACGGCGAATTGGGTTGCGGGCGGCCGACGTTGGGTCGCGCAAAGAGTGGAATGGGGCGGCACTTCACTTGTCGAAGTACGCCCAAAGCCACTGCATTCGTTTGTTGAATAAAAAACCATTAAATTACAGAAAACCCGCGTCTTTCTTAGTTGTTTGAAAATTGTTTGAAATTCTAAAAAATATTAGATTTTTCATTGGCGCCCGAGCAGGGACATCGGTTTTTTGTGATTCGAACTCGTTTCGCTCAGTAGTGGCTTAGGCTTCGCGTGTGAGAAAATTGGAGAAGTTGCCGATTCGGACCTTGCCACAGACGTGCCCTTTTGGACCCTCGCCATCTTGGACGCTGCCGAACTCGACGTGCTGATGGACGCCAAAACAGGACGATTACTTTCTATAGATTCGCTAGAAAGTCTCCAGGTATTCTGTGCCAAAAATTGAGCATCACCGGTTGAGTTTCGTTGTGTCGCTGTAAATTGCTCGCTCGTCCGACCAAAACGATCAACTGCAGTGATACGCATATGTGCGTGTGTATGTGCTAACACAGTCATACACAGAGAACACAGCTCAATTTCTGGCACCTTCCTTATTTTATCCCTTATTTGGCCAAATCAATGTACATAAAGTGAAAGTGTCGCAGTTATACGTGTGTACAAAATACATAAGTTCGGTAGAATTGTTCGAACATACCTACGCCATACATACATACGTATACTCATGCTGACCACCACTTAATGTGCATAACCAAAACGGCAACATATGTACATATTTAACATTTAAAACTTTATATAAACATATCAACCATATATAATATATGTACACATAAACGGTGGTCTATTTATTGCATTCCAATAATTCTGGTCGTGTGTTTGTGCAATCGCAAAGCGTCGCAGTGTCTTTCGGTTGTCCGCTTTCGTTTTAACCGCTACGTACAATACGCGTACATATATACATACGTACATTTGTACAGACATCGGCTTGCAATTGCACATACACGCAACGCTTGGTAAAGGTTCTTGGGCACCAGCGGCTGATACATATTTCGTGCGTTCGTTAACCTTGCTCGCTCTGTGCTTGCATCGGTTATATATTAGTTTGTGTGTGCGTGCGCTCGCGCCAAATTTACCGCTTGCTCTCTTCTCCCCCGTTTTGGCATACCATACAGGTCAGGCTTGGTTCGAGCGCCTGTATTACTTTCGTCTTGTGCGTTCGCTCGCGCCAAATTCTCTCACTTACTCTTTGATTCCCCGCACCCCGAATTCTATCTCTGTTGCCCACAAAGTGGCAGCAGCGAGAATAGGGCTTGCTTACTTTCGGTCGCTTGGACCACTTTCGTTTGTTTGTTCACATATTGCGCCAGGGCGTGTGTGTGTTTGGGTAAGCAAGCTTAGCGTTTCTCCGTACATAGCTGCAGTGCGTGTGCGAGGGTAGCTTGAAAAGTTTGGCGAACTTTGGGTACGGTATTGAAAGTAGTTCCTTTTTCTCATTTTAATTATGTCTGAGTCCGATAGGCCAACTGTGGAACGGCCAACAGCTGAACGGCCAACAGTACCTAAAACAAATACCAAGTTGGCATTGTGTCAACAAAGGTTTGACAAAGTCAGTGCTGATATTGCGCGAGTGCAAACAGCCTTTAGATTGAAGCAAATTTCATCGGACAAAACCGAGTTAGCTTGCCGCCTAGAGCTTTTAGAGGGTTATATCGATAAGGCTATGAACCTACAGGCAGAGTTGGACATTTTGAGTCCAACCAATGAAAGTAGAGGACCGTTGGAGGATCTGTGTGTCGTCACTAAAGCATTGTTTATGAATGCAATCAAACCAAGATCCGACACACATATGCAGCATGACTGCTCAGTGAATCCACGGTTCGACACACACATGCAGCATGACTGCTCACTGAATTCGAGCCAGCGATCGCAGCTGCCGAAAATGCGTTTGCCGAAGTTTAGTGGCAAACATTCGGAATACAAAAATTTCATGTGCCTGTTCCAAAGCCTCATTGACGACGATGCTTCTTTGACAAACGTAGAGAAGTTTAATCATCTCGTATCGTGTTTGTCAGATGAAGCATTGGGTGTAGTAAAACCATTTCAAATGACAGACTGTAATTATCCTAAGGCCCTTGCCAGTCTGAAGTCAGTGTACGACAATAAATGTTTGATATTTTTCGATACCATTGCTCAATTATTCGATTTGCCAACCATGGCCAAGCCATCTGCATCGAGTTTAAGATCGATGATAGACACGGTGTCTGCGATATATTCATCGCTGTCGTCTGTAGGTGACGACAAAGATATTGCGAATGCAATGATCATTCACATGGTCATGGCAAAGGTCGACCATGTGACCAAATCTAGTTTTGAGGAGCAGCTTGTGCAGCACTATTACTGGCCAAACTCTGGCAACAAGTGTCGACCACAATGACCAAATTCACGATAGAAAGCGTAAATTTCTGGTCAGATTCGCAGGTCACGCTATATTGGTTGCAGCGTGATTCGGGTACGTTGGGTACATTCGTCGCGAATCGGGTCGCAGAATGCCAAGAATTGTCAACTGGAGTCGTATGGCGTCACGTTCCAACGGATGCTAATCCAGCAGACTTGGTTTCAAGGGGAACAGATGTTGACGACATTGTGAGCTCCTTGTGGTTCAATGTGCCAAGCTTTTTAATGGCAGAAAAAGACCGATGGCCTCAACTTCACCAGTTCGAGATAGCGTCAGAAGTGAAAACTTCTGAAGATAAGAAAAGTGCAGTGGTATGTGCGCTTGGGGTAGCTGATGCTGAATCTAATTGCATTGTGCAATTAATCAACCGGCAATCGAGGTTTTCTAAGTTGGTCCGCATAATGGCCTACGTGCTTCGATTCTGTTTCAAGCAGCTTAGAGGTGATTCGCACCTTGTATCTGCGGCAGAAAGGAACATTGCGTTTTTAAAGCTGATCGCAGTCGTACAAAGCACAACATACAGCGCTGAGTATAGACTACTGGACAAATCGGCAGCATTAGCTCCGATGCTGCAGTCGTTAAATCCATTTGTCCACGAGTTTGATGAAAATGGCATCAAATTTAAGTTAATTCGAGTAGGAGGGCGCTTGCTACACGGCCCTATCGCATACGACGCCAAATTCCCTCTGTTGCTACCAAAGGGATCTGAATTAGTCAGCCTTTTGGTCAGGCATTTGCACCTTAGGCACTACTATGCTGGTGCAAAGGTTCTTGTGGGATTGCTGAGGCAGCAAGTTTGGGTGATCAATGCCCGAAGCGTGTGTACAGCGCATGTTAGAAGATGCGTACACTGTTTTCGCTACAAGCCAAAGTTGTTGGGGCAAATAATGGGAAATTTGCCAGCTGACCGCCTTCGTGAGGGTCGGCCGTTCAGAGTATCTGGCGTAGATTTCTGTGGGCCATTCTACGTAAGCTATAGAATCAGAGGTAGACCACCCGTTAAAATGTACGTTGCCGTTTTTGTTTGTTTCGCCTCAAAGGCAGTCCATCTAGAACTTGTCTCAGACCTTTCAACTGACGGGTTTCTAAATGTATTCAAAAGGTTCGTTGGGAGACGGGGACTGCCGGAGAAGATGGTCAGCGACAACGCGACGAATTTCGTGGGAGCGAGCAACGCGCTGAGAGAGCTCCAAGCGGCATTCACCCGGAGCAAGGAGAGCCTGCAGGACTACGCAGCGGAGAGAGCCGTGACCTGGTGCTTCATCCCTCCGAGAGCACCGCACTTCGGCGGGCTGTGGGAAGCAGCAGTCAAAGCAGCCAAACACAGGCTGGTGCGAGGGCAGGCGACGCCAACCTCACGCCAGACGAATTGAGCACGCACCTGGTGGAGGTCGAAGCGCTGCTCAATTCCAGGCCCCTCGTGGCGGACACCAGCGATCCGAACGACGGGGAGGCCATAACACCAGGGCACTTGCTCATCGGCCAACCTCTGCTGGGCCTGCCGCACGGATCCACGCCCGGAGAGCCCAACAGCAAGCCCGCACCCGGATACTTGAGGCGGTGGCAACTGTTGTTGGAGCTCAAACTGCGCTTTTGGCGCAAGTGGTCCAAAGACTACCTCCTCAGCCTGCAGCAGCGAGCCCAGTGGAGCAGAGGCGAGGCCAATCTGGCCGAAGGGGCGGTCGTCCTGGTGCACGACGACAACACCCCCCCGCAACGATGGACAACAGGGCGCGTAACGCGCGCAATCACGGGAGAGGACGGCAAGGTGCGGGTGGCCGAAGTCAGAACGCCGGCCGGCGTAATTAAACGACCAGTCCACAAGCTGGCACCACTTCCAACGTGCTGAAGACCGGAGCTCTTCAGCGGGGCCGGAATGTTGGAGAAGAAGATAGAAATTTAAGAGAGTATCGTACGCCAAGAGTCGCTCCATCTTCGGGTGACCCGCAAGCCGATCTGCACGATCGCCGACGGCGAATTGGGTTGCGGGCGGCCGACGTTGGGTCGCGCAAAGAGTGGAATGGGGCGGCACTTCACTTGTCGAAGTACGCCCAAAGCCACTGCATTCGTTTGTTGAATAAAAAACCATTAAATTACAGAAAACCCGCGTCTTTCTTAGTTGTTTGAAAATTGTTTGAAATTCTAAAAAATATTATATTATTAATTTTTTGGAGAAGAAGATAGAAATTTAAGAGAGTATCGTACGCCAAGAGTCGCTCCATCTTCGGGTGACCCGCAAGCCGATCTGCACGATCGCCGACGGCGAATTGGGTTGCGGGCGGCCGACGTTGGGTCGCGCAAAGAGTGGAATGGGGCGGCACTTCACTTGTCGAAGTACGCCCAAAGCCACTGCATTCGTTTGTTGAATAAAAAACCATTAAATTACAGAAAACCCGCGTCTTTCTTAGTTGTTTGAAAATTGTTTGAAATTCTAAAAAATATTAGATTTTTCATTGGCGCCCGAGCAGGGACATCGGTTTTTTGTGATTCGAACTCGTTTCGCTCAGTAGTGGCTTAGGCTTCGCGTGTGAGAAAATTGGAGAAGTTGCCGATTCGGACCTTGCCACAGACGTGCCCTTTTGGACCCTCGCCATCTTGGACGCTGCCGAACTCGACGTGCTGATGGACGCCAAAACAGGACGATTACTTTCTATAGATTCGCTAGAAAGTCTCCAGGTATTCTGTGCCAAAAATTGAGCATCACCGGTTAAGTTTCGTTGTGTCGCTGTAAATTGCTCGCTCGTCCGACCAAAACGATCAACTGCAGGGATACGCATATGTGCGTGTGTATGTACTAACACAGTCATACACAGAGAACACAGCTCAATTTCTGGCACCTTCCTTATTTTATCCCTTATTTGGCCAAATCAATGTACATAAAGTGAAAGTGTCGCAGTTATACGTGTGTACAAAATACATAAGTTCGGTAGAATTGTTCGAACATACCTACGCCATACATACATACGTATACTCATGCTGACCACCACTTAATGTGCATAACCAAAACGGCAACATATGTACATATTTAACATTTAAAACTTTATATAAACATATCAACCATATATAATATATGTACACATAAACGGTGGTCTATTTATTGCATTCCAATAATTCTGGTCGTGTGTTTGTGCAATCGCAAAGCGTCGCAGTGTCTTTCGGTTGTCCGCTTTCGTTTTAACCGCTACGTACAATACGCGTACATATATACATACGTACATTTGTACAGACATCGGCTTGCAATTGCACATACACGCAACGCTTGGTAAAGGTTCTTGGGCACCAGCGGCTGATACATATTTCGTGCGTTCGTTAACCTTGCTCGCTCTGTGCTTGCATCGGTTATATATTAGTTTGTGTGTGCGTGCGCTCGCGCCAAATTTACCGCTTGCTCTCTTCTCCCCGTTTTGGCATACCATACAGGTCAGGCTTGGTTCGAGCGCCTGTATTACTTTCGTCTTGTGCGTTCGCTCGCGCCAAATTCTCTCACTTACTCTTTGATTCCCCGCACCCCGAATTCTATCTCTGTTGCCCACAAAGTGGCAGCAGCGAGCATAGGGCTTGCTTACTTTCGGTCGCTTGGACCACTTTCGTTTGTTTGTTCACATATTGCGCCAGGGCGTGTGTGTGTTTGGGTAAGCAAGCTTAGCGTTTCTCCGTACATAGCTGCAGTGCGTGTGCGAGGGTAGCTTGAAAAGGTTGGCGAACTTTGGGTACGGTATTGAAGGTAGTTCCTTTTTCTCATTTTAATTATGTCTGAGTCCGATAGGCCAACTGTGGAACGGCCAACAGCTGAACGGCCAACAGTACCTAAAACAAATACCAAGTTGGCATTGTGTCAACAAAGGTTTGACAAAGTCAGTGCTGATATTGCGCGAGTGCAAACAGCCTTTAGATTGAAGCAAATTTCATCGGACAAAACCGAGTTAGCTTGCCGCCTAGAGCTTTTAGAGGGTTATATCGATAAGGCTATGAACCTACAGGCAGAGTTGGACATTTTGAGTCCAACCAATGAAAGTAGAGGACCGTTGGAGGATCTGTGTGTCGTCACTAAAGCATTGTTTATGAATGCAATCAAACCAAGATCCGACACACATATGCAGCATGACTGCTCAGTGAATCCACGGTTCGACACACACATGCAGCATGACTGCTCACTGAATTCGAGCCAGCGATCGCAGCTGCCGAAAATGCGTTTGCCGAAGTTTAGTGGCAAACATTCGGAATACAAAAATTTCATGTGCCTGTTCCAAAGCCTCATTGACGACGATGCTTCTTTGACAAACGTAGAGAAGTTTAATCATCTCGTATCGTGTTTGTCAGATGAAGCATTGGGTGTAGTAAAACCATTTCAAATGACAGACTGTAATTATCCTAAGGCCCTTGCCAGTCTGAAGTCAGTGTACGACAATAAATGTTTGATATTTTTCGATACCATTGCTCAATTATTCGATTTTTCAACCATGACCAAGCCATCTGCATCGAGTTTAAGATCGATGATAGACACGGTGTCTGCGATATATTCATCGCTGTCGTCTGTAGGTGACGACAAAGATATTGCGAATGCAATGATCATTCACATGGTCATGGCAAAGGTCGACCATGTGACCAAATCTAGTTTTGAGGAGCAGCTTGTGCAGCACTATTACTGGCCAAACTCTGGCAACAAGTGTCGACCACAATGACCAAATTCACGATAGAAAGCGTAAATTTCTGGTCAGATTCGCAGGTCACGCTATATTGGTTGCAGCGTGATTCGGGTACGTTGGGTACATTCGTCGCGAATCGGGTCGCAGAATGCCAAGAATTGTCAACTGGAGTCGTATGGCGTCACGTTCCAACGGATGCTAATCCAGCAGACTTGGTTTCAAGGGGAACAGATGTTGACGACATTGTGAGCTCCTTGTGGTTCAATGTGCCAAGCTTTTTAATGGCAGAAAAAGACCGATGGCCTCAACTTCACCAGTTCGAGATAGCGTCAGAAGTGAAAACTTCTGAAGATAAGAAAAGTGCAGTGGTATGTGCGCTTGGGTAGCTGATGCTGAATCTAATTGCATTGTGCAATTAATCAACCGGCAATCGAGGTTTTCTAAGTTGGTCCGCATAATGGCCTACGTGCTTCGATTCTGTTTCAAGCAGCTTAGAGGTGATTCGCACCTTGTATCTGCGGCAGAAAGGAACATTGCGTTTTTAAAGCTGATCGCAGTCGTACAAAGCACAACATACAGCGCTGAGTATAGACTACTGGACAAATCGGCAGCATTAGCTCCGATGCTGCAGTCGTTAAATCCATTTGTCCACGAGTTTGATGAAAATGGCATCAAATTTAAGTTAATTCGAGTAGGAGGGCGCTTGCTACACGGCCCTATCGCATACGACGCCAAATTCCCTCTGTTGCTACCAAAGGGATCTGAATTAGTCAGCCTTTTGGTCAGGCATTTGCACCTTAGGCACTACTATGCTGGTGCAAAGGTTCTTGTGGGATTGCTGAGGCAGCAAGTTTGGGTGATCAATGCCCGAAGCGTGTGTACAGCGCATGTTAGAAGATGCGTACACTGTTTTCGCTACAAGCCAAAGTTGTTGGGGCAAATAATGGGAAATTTGCCAGCTGACCGCCTTCGTGAGGGTCGGCCGTTCAGAGTATCTGGCGTAGATTTCTGTGGGCCATTCTACGTAAGCTATAGAATCAGAGGTAGACCACCCGTTAAAATGTACGTTGCCGTTTTTGTTTGTTTCGCCTCAAAGGCAGTCCATCTAGAACTTGTCTCAGACCTTTCAACTGACGGGTTTCTAAATGTATTCAAAAGGTTCGTTGGGAGACGGGGACTGCCGGAGAAGATGGTCAGCGACAACGCGACGAATTTGGTGGGAGCGAGCAACGCGCTGAGAGAGCTCCAAGCGGCATTCACCCGGAGCAAGGAGAGCCTGCAGGACTACGCAGCGGAGAGAGCCGTGACCTGGTGCTTCATCCCTCCGAGAGCACCGCACTTCGGCGGGCTGTGGGAAGCAGCAGTCAAGGCAGCCAAACACAGGCTGGTGCGAGGGGCAGGCGACGCCAACCTCACGCCAGACGAATTGAGCACGCACCTGGTGGAGGTCGAAGCGCTGCTCAATTCCAGGCCCCTCGTGGCGGACACCAGCGATCCGAACGACGGGGAGGCCATAACACCAGGGCACTTGCTCATCGGCCAACCTCTGCTGGGCCTGCCGCACGGATCCACGCCCGGAGAGCCCATCAGCAAGCCCGCACCCGGATACTTGAGGCGGTGGCAACTGTTGTTGGAGCTCAAACTGCGCTTTTGGCGCAAGTGGTCCAAAGACTACCTCCTCAGCCTGCAGCAGCGAGCCCAGTGGAGCAGAGGCGAGGCCAATCTGGCCGAAGGGGCGGTCGTCCTGGTGCACGACGACAACACCCCCCGCAACGATGGACAACAGGGCGCGTAACGCGCGCAATCACGGGAGAGGACGGCAAGGTGCGGGTGGCCGAAGTCAGAACGCCGGCCGGCGTAATTAAACGACCAGTCCACAAGCTGGCACCACTTCCAACGTGCTGAAGACCGGAGCTCTTCAGCGGGGCCGGAATGTTGGAGAAGAAGATAGAAATTTAAGAGAGTATCGTACGCCAAGAGTCGCTACATCTTCGGGTGACCCGCAAGCCGATCTGCACGATCGCCGACGGCGAATTGGGTTGCGGGCGGCCGACGTTGGGTCGCGCAAAGAGTGGAATGGGGCGGCACTTCACTTGTCGAAGTACGCCCAAAGCCACTGCATTCGTTTGTTGAATAAAAAACCATTAAATTACAGAAAACCCGCGTCTTTCTTAGTTGTTTGAAAATTGTTTGAAATTCTAAAAAATATTATATTATTAATTTTTTGGAGAAGAAGATAGAAATTTAAGAGAGTATCGTACGCCAAGAGTCGCTCCATCTTCGGGTGACCCGCAAGCCGATCTGCACGATCGCCGACGGCGAATTGGGTTGCGGGCGGCCGACGTTGGGTCGCGCAAAGAGTGGAATGGGGCGGCACTTCACTTGTCGAAGTACGCCCAAAGCCACTGCATTCGTTTGTTGAATAAAAAACCATTAAATTACAGAAAACCCGCGTCTTTCTTAGTTGTTTGAAAATTGTTTGAAATTCTAAAAAATATTATATTATTAATTTTTTGGAGAAGAAGATAGAAATTTAAGAGAGTATCGTACGCCAAGAGTCGCTCCATCTTCGGGTGACCCGCAAGCCGATCTGCACGATCGCCGACGGCGAATTGGGTTGCGGGCGGCCGACGTTGGGTCGCGCAAAGAGTGGAATGGGGCGGCACTTCACTTGTCGAAGTACGCCCAAAGCCACTGCATTCGTTTGTTGAATAAAAAACCATTAAATTACAGAAAACCCGCGTCTTTCTTAGTTGTTTGAAAATTGTTTGAAATTCTAAAAAATATTATATTATTAATTTTTTGGAGAAGAAGATAGAAATTTAAGAGAGTATCGTACGCCAAGAGTCGCTCCATCTTCGGGTGACCCGCAAGCCGATCTGCACGATCGCCGACGGCGAATTGGGTTGCGGGCGGCCGACGTTGGGTCGCGCAAAGAGTGGAATGGGGCGGCACTTCACTTGTCGAAGTACGCCCAAAGCCACTGCATTCGTTTGTTGAATAAAAAACCATTAAATTACAGAAAACCCGCGTCTTTCTTAGTTGTTTGAAAATTGTTTGAAATTCTAAAAAATATTAGATTTTTCATTGGCGCCCGAGCAGGGACATCGGTTTTTTGTGATTCGAACTCGTTTCGCTCAGTAGTGGCTTAGGCTTCGCGTGTGAGAAAATTGGAGAAGTTGCCGATTTGGACCTTGCCACAGACGTGCCCTTTTGGACCCTCGCCATCTTGGACGCTGCCGAACTCGACGTGCTGATGGACGCCAAAACAGGACGATTACTTTCTATAGATTCGCTAGAAAGTCTCCAGGTATTCTGTGCCAAAAATTGAGCATCACCGGTTGAGTTTCGTTGTGTCGCTGTAAATTGCTCGCTCGTCCGACCAAAACGATCAACTGCAGTGATACGCATATGTGCGTGTGTATGTGCTAACACAGTCATACACAGAGAACACAGCTCAATTTCTGGCACCTTCCTTATTTTATCCCTTATTTGGCCAAATCAATGTACATAAAGTGAAAGTGTCGCAGTTATACGTGTGTACAAAATACATAAGTTCGGTAGAATTGTTCGAACATACCTACGCCATACATACATACGTATACTCATGCTGACCACCACTTAATGTGCATAACCAAAACGGCAACATATGTACATATTTAACATTTAAAACTTTATATAAACATATCAACCATATATAATATATGTACACATAAACGGTGGTCTATTTATTGCATTCCAATAATTCTGGTCGTGTGTTTGTGCAATCGCAAAGCGTCGCAGTGTCTTTCGGTTGTCCGCTTTCGTTTTAACCGCTACGTACAATACGCGTACATATATACATACGTACATTTGTACAGACATCGGCTTGCAATTGCACATACACGCAACGCTTGGTAAAGGTTCTTGGGCACCAGCGGCTGATACATATTTCGTGCGTTCGTTAACCTTGCTCGCTCTGTGCTTGCATCGGTTATATATTAGTTTGTGTGTGCGTGCGCTCGCGCCAAATTTACCGCTTGCTCTCTTCTCCCCCGTTTTGGCATACCATACAGGTCAGGCTTGGTTCGAGCGCCTGTATTACTTTCGTCTTGTGCGTTCGCTCGCGCCAAATTCTCTCACTTACTCTTTGATTCCCCGCACCCCGAATTCTATCTCTGTTGCCCACAAAGTGGCAGCAGCGAGCAGCAACTTGCTTACTTTCGGTCGCTTGGACCACTTTCGTTTGTTTGTTCACATATTGCGCCAGGGCGTGTGTGTGTTTGGGTAAGCAAGCTTAGCGTTTCTCCGTACATAGCTGCAGTGCGTGTGCGAGGGTAGCTTGAAAAGTTTGGCGAACTTTGGGTACGGTATTGAAGGTAGTTCCTTTTTCTCATTTTAATTATGTCTGAGTCCGATAGGCCAACTGTGGAACGGCCAACAGCTGAACGGCCAACAGTACCTAAAACAAATACCAAGTTGGCATTGTGTCAACAAAGGTTTGACAAAGTCAGTGCTGATATTGCGCGAGTGCAAACAGCCTTTAGATTGAAGCAAACTTCATCGGACAAAACCGAGTTAGCTTGCCGCCTAGAGCTTTTAGAGGGTTATATCGATAAGGCTATGAACCTACAGGCAGAGTTGGACATTTTGAGTCCAACCAATGAAAGTAGAGGACCGTTGGAGGATCTGTGTGTCGTCACTAAAGCATTGTTTATGAATGCAATCAAACCAAGATCCGACACACATATGCAGCATGACTGCTCAGTGAATCCACGGTTCGACACACACATGCAGCATGACTGCTCACTGAATTCGAGCCAGCGATCGCAGCTGCCGAAAATGCGTTTGCCGAAGTTTAGTGGCAAACATTCGGAATACAAAAATTTCATGTGCCTGTTCCAAAGCCTCATTGACGACGATGCTTCTTTGACAAACGTAGAGAAGTTTAATCATCTCGTATCGTGTTTGTCAGATGAAGCATTGGGTGTAGTAAAACCATTTCAAATGACAGACTGTAATTATCCTAAGGCCCTTGCCAGTCTGAAGTCAGTGTACGACAATAAATGTTTGATATTTTTCGATACCATTGCTCAATTATTCGATTTGCCAACCATGGCCAAGCCATCTGCATCGAGTTTAAGATCGATGATAGACACGGTGTCTGCGATATATTCATCGCTGTCGTCTGTAGGTGACGACAAAGATATTGCGAATGCAATGATCATTCACATGGTCATGGCAAAGGTCGACCATGTGACCAAATCTAGTTTTGAGGAGCAGCTTGTGCAGCACTATTACTGGCCAAACTCTGGCAACAAGTGTCGACCACAATGACCAAATTCACGATAGAAAGCGTAAATTTCTGGTCAGATTCGCAGGTCACGCTATATTGGTTGCAGCGTGATTCGGGTACGTTGGGTACATTCGTCGCGAATCGGGTCGCAGAATGCCAAGAATTGTCAACTGGAGTCGTATGGCGTCACGTTCCAACGGATGCTAATCCAGCAGACTTGGTTTCAAGGGGAACAGATGTTGACGACATTGTGAGCTCCTTGTGGTTCAATGTTCCAAGCTTTTTAATGGCAGAAAAAGACCGATGGCCTCAACTTCACCAGTTCGAGATAGCGTCAGAAGTGAAAACTTCTGAAGATAAGAAAAGTGCAGTGGTATGTGCGCTTGGGGTAGCTGATGCTGAATCTAATTGCATTGTGCAATTAATCAACCGGCAATCGAGGTTTTCTAAGTTGGTCCGCATAATGGCCTACGTGCTTCGATTCTGTTTCAAGCAGCTTAGAGGTGATTCGCACCTTGTATCTGCGGCAGAAAGGAACATTGCGTTTTTAAAGCTGATCGCAGTCGTACAAAGCACAACATACAGCGCTGAGTATAGACTACTGGACAAATCGGCAGCATTAGCTCCGATGCTGCAGTCGTTAAATCCATTTGTCCACGAGTTTGATGAAAATGGCATCAAATTTAAGTTAATTCGAGTAGGAGGGCGCTTGCTACACGGCCCTATCGCATACGACGCCAAATTCCCTCTGTTGCTACCAAAGGGATCTGAATTAGTCAGCCTTTTGGTCAGGCATTTGCACCTTAGGCACTACTATGCTGGTGCAAAGGTTCTTGTGGGATTGCTGAGGCAGCAAGTTTGGGTGATCAATGCCCGAAGCGTGTGTACAGCGCATGTTAGAAGATGCGTACACTGTTTTCGCTACAAGCCAAAGTTGTTGGGGCAAATAATGGGAAATTTGCCAGCTGACCGCCTTCGTGAGGGTCGGCCGTTCAGAGTATCTGGCGTAGATTTCTGTGGGCCATTCTACGTAAGCTATAGAATCAGAGGTAGACCACCCGTTAAAATGTACGTTGCCGTTTTTGTTTGTTTCGCCTCAAAGGCAGTCCATCTAGAACTTGTCTCAGACCTTTCAACTGACGGGTTTCTAAATGTATTCAAAAGGTTCGTTGGGAGACGGGGACTGCCGGAGAAGATGGTCAGCGACAACGCGACGAATTTCGTGGGAGCGAGCAACGCGCTGAGAGAGCTCCAAGCGGCATTCACCCGGAGCAAGGAGAGCCTGCAGGACTACGCAGCGGAGAGAGCCGTGACCTGGTGCTTCATCCCTCCGAGAGCACCGCACTTCGGCGGGCTGTGGGAAGCAGCAGTCAAGGCAGCCAAACACAGGCTGGTGCGAGGGGCAGGCGACGCCAACCTCACGCCAGACGAATTGAGCACGCACCTGGTGGAGGTCGAAGCGCTGCTCAATTCCAGGCCCCTCGTGGCGGACACCAGCGATCCGAACGACGGGGAGGCCATAACACCAGGGCACTTGCTCATCGGCCAACCTCTGCTGGGCCTGCCGCACGGATCCACGCCCGGAGAGCCCATCAGCAAGCCCGCACCCGGATACTTGAGGCGGTGGCAACTGTTGTTGGAGCTCAAACTGCGCTTTTGGCGCAAGTGGTCCAAAGACTACCTCCTCAGCCTGCAGCAGCGAGCCCAGTGGAGCAGAGGCGAGGCCAATCTGGCCGAAGGGGCGGTCGTCCTGGTGCACGACGACAACACCCCCCCGCAACGATGGACAACAGGGCGCGTAACGCGCGCAATCACGGGAGAGGACGGCAAGGTGCGGGTGGCCGAAGTCAGAACGCCGGCCGGCGTAATTAAACGACCAGTCCACAAGCTGGCACCACTTCCAACGTGCTGAAGACCGGAGCTCTTCAGCGGGGCCGGAATGTTGGAGAAGAAGATAGAAATTTAAGAGAGTATCGTACGCCAAGAGTCGCTACATCTTCGGGTGACCCGCAAGCCGATCTGCACGATCGCCGACGGCGAATTGGGTTGCGGGCGGCCGACGTTGGGTCGCGCAAAGAGTGGAATGGGGCGGCACTTCACTTGTCGAAGTACGCCCAAAGCCACTGCATTCGTTTGTTGAATAAAAAACCATTAAATTACAGAAAACCCGCGTCTTTCTTAGTTGTTTGAAAATTGTTTGAAATTCTAAAAAATATTATATTATTAATTTTTTGGAGAAGAAGATAGAAATTTAAGAGAGTATCGTACGCCAAGAGTCGCTCCATCTTCGGGTGACCCGCAAGCCGATCTGCACGATCGCCGACGGCGAATTGGGTTGCGGGCGGCCGACGTTGGGTCGCGCAAAGAGTGGAATGGGGCGGCACTTCACTTGTCGAAGTACGCCCAAAGCCACTGCATTCGTTTGTTGAATAAAAAACCATTAAATTACAGAAAACCCGCGTCTTTCTTAGTTGTTTGAAAATTGTTTGAAATTCTAAAAAATATTATATTATTAATTTTTTGGAGAAGAAGATAGAAATTTAAGAGAGTATCGTACGCCAAGAGTCGCTCCATCTTCGGGTGACCCGCAAGCCGATCTGCACGATCGCCGACGGCGAATTGGGTTGCGGGCGGCCGACGTTGGGTCGCGCAAAGAGTGGAATGGGGCGGCACTTCACTTGTCGAAGTACGCCCAAAGCCACTGCATTCGTTTGTTGAATAAAAAACCATTAAATTACAGAAAACCCGCGTCTTTCTTAGTTGTTTGAAAATTGTTTGAAATTCTAAAAAATATTATATTATTAATTTTTTGGAGAAGAAGATAGAAATTTAAGAGAGTATCGTACGCCAAGAGTCGCTCCATCTTCGGGTGACCCGCAAGCCGATCTGCACGATCGCCGACGGCGAATTGGGTTGCGGGCGGCCGACGTTGGGTCGCGCAAAGAGTGGAATGGGGCGGCACTTCACTTGTCGAAGTACGCCCAAAGCCACTGCATTCGTTTGTTGAATAAAAAACCATTAAATTACAGAAAACCCGCGTCTTTCTTAGTTGTTTGAAAATTGTTTGAAATTCTAAAAAATATTAGATTTTTCATTGGCGCCCGAGCAGGGACATCGGTTTTTTGTGATTCGAACTCGTTTCGCTCAGTAGTGGCTTAGGCTTCGCGTGTGAGAAAATTGGAGAAGTTGCCGATTTGGACCTTGCCACAGACGTGCCCTTTTGGACCCTCGCCATCTTGGACGCTGCCGAACTCGACGTGCTGATGGACGCCAAAACAGGACGATTACTTTCTATAGATTCGCTAGAAAGTCTCCAGGTATTCTGTGCCAAAAATTGAGCATCACCGGTTGAGTTTCGTTGTGTCGCTGTAAATTGCTCGCTCGTCCGACCAAAACGATCAACTGCAGTGATACGCATATGTGCGTGTGTATGTGCTAACACAGTCATACACAGAGAACACAGCTCAATTTCTGGCACCTTCCTTATTTTATCCCTTATTTGGCCAAATCAATGTACATAAAGTGAAAGTGTCGCAGTTATACGTGTGTACAAAATACATAAGTTCGGTAGAATTGTTCGAACATACCTACGCCATACATACATACGTATACTCATGCTGACCACCACTTAATGTGCATAACCAAAACGGCAACATATGTACATATTTAACATTTAAAACTTTATATAAACATATCAACCATATATAATATATGTACACATAAACGGTGGTCTATTTATTGCATTCCAATAATTCTGGTCGTGTGTTTGTGCAATCGCAAAGCGTCGCAGTGTCTTTCGGTTGTCCGCTTTCGTTTTAACCGCTACGTACAATACGCGTACATATATACATACGTACATTTGTACAGACATCGGCTTGCAATTGCACATACACGCAACGCTTGGTAAAGGTTCTTGGGCACCAGCGGCTGATACATATTTCGTGCGTTCGTTAACCTTGCTCGCTCTGTGCTTGCATCGGTTATATATTAGTTTGTGTGTGCGTGCGCTCGCGCCAAATTTACCGCTTGCTCTCTTCTCCCCCGTTTTGGCATACCATACAGGTCAGGCTTGGTTCGAGCGCCTGTATTACTTTCGTCTTGTGCGTTCGCTCGCGCCAAATTCTCTCACTTACTCTTTGATTCCCCGCACCCCGAATTCTATCTCTGTTGCCCACAAAGTGGCAGCAGCGAGCAGCAACTTGCTTACTTTCGGTCGCTTGGACCACTTTCGTTTGTTTGTTCACATATTGCGCCAGGGCGTGTGTGTGTTTGGGTAAGCAAGCTTAGCGTTTCTCCGTACATAGCTGCAGTGCGTGTGCGAGGGTAGCTTGAAAAGTTTGGCGAACTTTGGGTACGGTATTGAAGGTAGTTCCTTTTTCTCATTTTAATTATGTCTGAGTCCGATAGGCCAACTGTGGAACGGCCAACAGCTGAACGGCCAACAGTACCTAAAACAAATACCAAGTTGGCATTGTGTCAACAAAGGTTTGACAAAGTCAGTGCTGATATTGCGCGAGTGCAAACAGCCTTTAGATTGAAGCAAACTTCATCGGACAAAACCGAGTTAGCTTGCCGCCTAGAGCTTTTAGAGGGTTATATCGATAAGGCTATGAACCTACAGGCAGAGTTGGACATTTTGAGTCCAACCAATGAAAGTAGAGGACCGTTGGAGGATCTGTGTGTCGTCACTAAAGCATTGTTTATGAATGCAATCAAACCAAGATCCGACACACATATGCAGCATGACTGCTCAGTGAATCCACGGTTCGACACACACATGCAGCATGACTGCTCACTGAATTCGAGCCAGCGATCGCAGCTGCCGAAAATGCGTTTGCCGAAGTTTAGTGGCAAACATTCGGAATACAAAAATTTCATGTGCCTGTTCCAAAGCCTCATTGACGACGATGCTTCTTTGACAAACGTAGAGAAGTTTAATCATCTCGTATCGTGTTTGTCAGATGAAGCATTGGGTGTAGTAAAACCATTTCAAATGACAGACTGTAATTATCCTAAGGCCCTTGCCAGTCTGAAGTCAGTGTACGACAATAAATGTTTGATATTTTTCGATACCATTGCTCAATTATTCGATTTGCCAACCATGGCCAAGCCATCTGCATCGAGTTTAAGATCGATGATAGACACGGTGTCTGCGATATATTCATCGCTGTCGTCTGTAGGTGACGACAAAGATATTGCGAATGCAATGATCATTCACATGGTCATGGCAAAGGTCGACCATGTGACCAAATCTAGTTTTGAGGAGCAGCTTGTGCAGCACTATTACTGGCCAAACTCTGGCAACAAGTGTCGACCACAATGACCAAATTCACGATAGAAAGCGTAAATTTCTGGTCAGATTCGCAGGTCACGCTATATGGCGTCACGTTCCAACGGATGCTAATCCAGCAGACTTGGTTTCAAGGGGAACAGATGTTGACGACATTGTGAGCTCCTTGTGGTTCAATGTGCCAAGCTTTTTAATGGCAGAAAAAGACCGATGGCCTCAACTTCACCAGTTCGAGATAGCGTCAGAAGTGAAAACTTCTGAAGATAAGTGTACGATTTCAAGTAAAGTACTGAATCGTATGGTTCGACCTAAGTAAATAACTAGCTAAGAATTTCCATCCGTTTACCTAAATAAACATGTAAGATGCACCGCTGACCCATATACTAGTAAGTTCCATTCAGTGACCTAAATAAACATGTAGGATGCACCGCTGATCCATGTGCTGGTAAATACGATCTGCATTGGGTAAAATGTCACACAAGAGGATGACATAATCTACAAGATTAAGCACAACAATTCGTACAACAAGCTACTGAGAATTGTAGCTTACATAATGCGCTTCCGACGAAAGAAGACGTACGCAAACCACACGGTCCAATTCGATGAGCTAAAGGAAGCTCAGAAAATTGTAATTCGTCATATACAACGAAATGACTTCAAAGAAGACATAAGGCACATCATGAGACACAAGGGAACCCAAAAAGGAAGCTCGATAAACTCACTAACACCATTTTTAGATCAAGATGGAATTTTGCGAGTTGGAGGGCGATTAGAAGCTGCAAATATCGCATTTGATGCCAAACACCCAATGCTGTTACCTTACAACGATCCAATTGTCAAGATGATACTTGGCAAAATACATAAGGATAACATGCATTGTGGTCCCCAGGCTTTGCTAACAGCATCACGGCAGCAGTTCTGGATCTTAAAGGGAAAAAACATGGCAAGGAGCATCGTGCAGAACTGTGTAAGGTGCACTAAAGCGAGGCCAAAGTTACAGGAACAAATCATGGGAAACCTGCCACCTCTTCGTGTCACACAAGCGAGGCCATTCTTAAATTCTGGTGTGGATTACTGTGGACCATTCAAAATCCACTATAAAATTCGAGGCAAGAAACCAAATACAGCGTATATTGCGATATTTTGTTGTTTCGCGACTAAAGCGGTACATCTGGAGTTAGTCAGCGACCTCACCACAGAAGCATTTCTAGCGGCACTTCGACGCTTCATTTCGCGTCGAGGAAAATGTCAAGTGCTCCATTGCGATAATGCGACGAATTTCGTAGGAGCCAGGAACAAACTGCAAGAGTTGGAAGATGCAATATTTGCTGACAAGGCGAAAATACAAATTGTACAGGAGTGCAACAACAAAGGAGTACAGTTCAAATTTATACCTCCTCGGGCACCTCATTTTGGCGGACTATGGGAAGCTGCAGTAAAGTCTGCCAAACATTTGTTACTAAAGAATGTTACGACGGCAAACTTAACATATGAGGAACTGGAAACGGTCATAATCGAAATAGAGGCGATTTTAAACTCTCGACCGTTAACACCGATATCGGATAACCCGAATGATATCACGGCCTTAACACCAGGACATTTCCTAATAGGAGAGCCGTTGACTGCACAAGCTGATAGTGAGCCATCCCAGCAACCGAAGACGCTCGGCCAACGATGGCAAGCTGTTTCTAAGTTGAAGCATTCCTTCTGGACACAATGGTCTAAGGAATACTTGCAACAACTACAACAGCGCCAAAAATGGAGGAAATCATCGGCGAATATCAAAGAAGGTTCATTAGTAATACTAAAGGAAGACAACACACCAGTATTACAATGGCCATTAGGAAGAATCGTTCGAGTATTCCATGGAAAGGATAATTTCGTACGAGTGGTTGAAGTCAAAACGGCCAAGGGAACGTTCAAGCGGGAAATTCAACATGTAGCTCCATTGTTCAACGAAGACGAACCCACACATAAACATCCAATAGATGATCCTACAGAAGATCCAGAATCTCCAGAAGACAGACAACCGAGAAAAAGGACACAGCCTCATAAGTTGTCATTGTCAATGGCACTGATCACAATGTTGCTACTATTGCCACTAGCAATGGCTCAGTCAATCGACATAACCCAGTTTGGATCAAAACCGGGTATATATTTCGAAAGAGTAGGAACCAGTCAACTCGCGACAACTGACTGGACCATAATTGTTTATTACAATTTAAACCCCTACTGGAAAGATTTGAACACCTTTACCATGGGAACAACGAAGATTGCACACTTATGTTCACAACTCAAACAAGTAGACGCATGCACCAGTATGTATCAGCACTTCAGACATATAGAAGAGGACCTGCAAGCTGAAAATATGCTACTAACAAGGACAAGGAGGCAGAGAGCGCCGTTGGACATTGTTGGAAATATCGCAAGCAGTCTATTTGGCGTATTGGACTCAACATATGCCCGAAATATGTCGGAGACCATAGCAAAGGTTAAAGACAATGAGGACCATCTATTAACATTGCTTAAAAACCAAACATCATTGATTGACTCAACGATCAATGTCATTAAAAGGGATGAAATTTCAAATTCCAAGCGACTCCATCGCATTGAAGAGTTCATCACCGAGTCAAAAGGAAGGGCTGATCATTTCGTCGCATTCCAATGGTACATAACATTGTCGACTCAGCTAACATTATTATCCGCCAATCTGCAACGAATGCAAGCGGAAATCATCAACGTCTTGACAGAAATCCGACACAACAGGATAAGCCCTATGCTGATTTCTCCCCGACAACTCAAGGAACAACTAGAACAAATACGGGATCATCTAAAACCAGGACAAACATTGCCAGTAACTCCCGACAATTTGTTAATGGTCTACCACATGATGAAAGCTGAAGGCACGATCGTAAACGATCATGCTATCATCAAAGTTACCTTCCCATTAGTATCAGCAAACGAGCTGGAAATATACAAGTTAACACCCATCCCGCAACCAACAGAAAATGGAATAAGCATGTTTGAAGTCAAGAGACCATACATGGCAATCAACAGTCACCGAGACGAATTTATTGAACTGTCTGAGACTGAGTTAAAAAACTGCCATCAAAGAGCAAACGATGACTTTGTATGTTATAATAAACAAACAATGTTCTCAGCTGAGACAAGTTGTGAACTACAAATGTTTCACAACAAAACCGACGCATCATGCAACCTAATCAAAACAAAAAAATCATTTATGTGGTTGAGCATGCATAACAAAAATCAATGGATTTTTGCCACAAAGTCACCGTTAAAGTTATCAGCGGTATGTACTGATGGCATTTCGGATATTACACTGCAACGGTCAGGAATTTTGACCGCAAAACCAGGATGTATTATTCGGAACTCACTCATAACCGTAACAAGTCAGAGCACCCTGGAAACCACGTTGCATTTATCATACGCTCGCTTTGGAGAAAGTGACGTCAATGAAACAGCAACCGAACATACTACAACTACAAGTACAGCTACAAAGAATGATGAACGACTAAACTACAAGGAGCTGTATCAAATGGAAACGAAGCTGTTACCACCTAATAGTTTCAAGCTACCCCACAATCTGGAAAGCATCGATCATCATCATGTTGCCATGTACATTGCATTGATCTTTATAATGATTACTGTAATAATTATTCTGGTAAAAAGGTGGCACAAGCCCAAACCCACATCGCAGCAAAGCCATACACTCAGCACACTGGCAAACGGAGACATTACACCAAGGCACCCGTTCACAATCAATATTGATGATGGTTGAACCTACTATGTTCAACGGCCGGGAGGATGTACGATTTCAAGTAAAGTACTGAATCGTATGGTTCGACCTAAGTAAATAACTAGCTAAGAATTTCCATCCGTTTACCTAAATAAACATGTAAGATGCACCGCTGACCCATATACTAGTAAGTTCCATTCAGTGACCTAAATAAACATGTAGGATGCACCGCTGATCCATGTGCTGGTAAATACGATCTGCATTGGGTAAAATGTCACACCATCTGTAAGACATCCTTTGCGACCCTCATAAAATATCTTAGACCCGACCCATACTTGTGGGTATGATCTGCATGGGGTCAAATGTCCCAACATCTGTAAGACGATCCTGTGCGACCGTCATAAACTATCTTTGACCCGACCCACACTTCTAAGTATGATCCTGCATTAGGTCAAATGTCCCAACATCTGTAAAACGATCCTGTGCGACCGTCATAAAATATTTAGGACCTGACCCATATAATTGTTTAGTCATAAATATAGATACTCTACCTAAGACCCTAAAATAAGCAATTGTTACCCACCAAAACTCTGTATATAAACCCTGCATATTTCACAATAAAATCAGTACGAAAGAAAACTCTGACGTATTCACATCTCCGAAGCCCAATTTGTTCAAGTACCGATTGCGGCGACACTTTGTTACTAGTACATGAACTGGTGGCATACACATTCTCATTTTCAGCATACGATTGTCAAATTGACAATCATCAAGAATCAAGCGAATCTACATCAACAGATTTGTTTGATTATTACAATAAGAAAAGTGCAGTGGTATGTGCGCTTGGGGTAGCTGATGCTGAATCTAATTGCATTGTGCAATTAATCAACCGGCAATCGAGGTTTTCTAAGTTGGTCCGCATAATGGCCTACGTGCTTCGATTCTGTTTCAAGCAGCTTAGAGGTGATTCGCACCTTGTATCTGCGGCAGAAAGGAACATTGCGTTTTTAAAGCTGATCGCAGTCGTACAAAGCACAACATACAGCGCTGAGTATAGACTACTGGACAAATCGGCAGCATTAGCTCCGATGCTGCAGTCGTTAAATCCATTTGTCCACGAGTTTGATGAAAATGGCATCAAATTTAAGTTAATTCGAGTAGGAGGGCGCTTGCTACACGGCCCTATCGCATACGACGCCAAATTCCCTCTGTTGCTACCAAAGGGATCTGAATTAGTCAGCCTTTTGGTCAGGCATTTGCACCTTAGGCACTACTATGCTGGTGCAAAGGTTCTTGTGGGATTGCTGAGGCAGCAAGTTTGGGTGATCAATGCCCGAAGCGTGTGTACAGCGCATGTTAGAAGATGCGTACACTGTTTTCGCTACAAGCCAAAGTTGTTGGGGCAAATAATGGGAAATTTGCCAGCTGACCGCCTTCGTGAGGGTCGGCCGTTCAGAGTATCTGGCGTAGATTTCTGTGGGCCATTCTACGTAAGCTATAGAATCAGAGGTAGACCACCCGTTAAAATGTACGTTGCCGTTTTTGTTTGTTTCGCCTCAAAGGCAGTCCATCTAGAACTTGTCTCAGACCTTTCAACTGACGGGTTTCTAAATGTATTCAAAAGGTTCGTTGGGAGACGGGGACTGCCGGAGAAGATGGTCAGCGACAACGCGACGAATTTCGTGGAGCGAGCAACGCGCTGAGAGAGCTCCAAGCGGCATTCACCCGGAGCAAGGAGAGCCTGCAGGACTACGCAGCGGAGAGAGCCGTGACCTGGTGCTTCATCCCTCCGAGAGCACCGCACTTCGGCGGGCTGTGGGAAGCAGCAGTCAAGGCAGCCAAACACAGGCTGGTGCGAGGGGCAGGCGACGCCAACCTCACGCCAGACGAATTGAGCACGCACCTGGTGGAGGTCGAAGCGCTGCTCAATTCCAGGCCCCTCGTGGCGGACACCAGCGATCCGAACGACGGGGAGGCCATAACACCAGGGCACTTGCTCATCGGCCAACCTCTGCTGGGCCTGCCGCACGGATCCACGCCCGGAGAGCCCAACAGCAAGCCCGCACCCGGATACTTGAGGCGGTGGCAACTGTTGTTGGAGCTCAAACTGCGCTTTTGGCGCAAGTGGTCCAAAGACTACCTCCTCAGCCTGCAGCAGCGAGCCCAGTGGAGCAGAGGCGAGGCCAATCTGGCCGAAGGGGCGGTCGTCCTGGTGCACGACGACAACACCCCCCCGCAACGATGGACAACAGGGCGCGTAACGCGCGCAATCACGGGAGAGGACGGCAAGGTGCGGGTGGCCGAAGTCAGAACGCCGGCCGGCGTAATTAAACGACCAGTCCACAAGCTGGCACCACTTCCAACGTGCTGAAGACCGGAGCTCTTCAGCGGGGCCGGAATGTTGGAGAAGAAGATAGAAATTTAAGAGAGTATCGTACGCCAAGAGTCGCTACATCTTCGGGTGACCCGCAAGCCGATCTGCACGATCGCCGACGGCGAATTGGGTTGCGGGCGGCCGACGTTGGGTCGCGCAAAGAGTGGAATGGGGCGGCACTTCACTTGTCAAAGTACGCCCAAAGCCACTGCATTCGTTTGTTGAATAAAAAACCATTAAATTACAGAAAACCCGCGTCTTTCTTAGTTGTTTGAAAATTGTTTGAAATTCTAAAAAATATTATATTATTAATTTTTTGGAGAAGAAGATAGAAATTTAAGAGAGTATCGTACGCCAAGAGTCGCTCCATCTTCGGGTGACCCGCAAGCCGATCTGCACGATCGCCGACGGCGAATTGGGTTGCGGGCGGCCGACGTTGGGTCGCGCAAAGAGTGGAATGGGGCGGCACTTCACTTGTCGAAGTACGCCCAAAGCCACTGCATTCGTTTGTTGAATAAAAAACCATTAAATTACAGAAAACCCGCGTCTTTCTTAGTTGTTTGAAAATTGTTTGAAATTCTAAAAAATATTATATTATTAATTTTTTGGAGAAGAAGATAGAAATTTAAGAGAGTATCGTACGCCAAGAGTCGCTCCATCTTCGGGTGACCCGCAAGCCGATCTGCACGATCGCCGACGGCGAATTGGGTTGCGGGCGGCCGACGTTGGGTCGCGCAAAGAGTGGAATGGGGCGGCACTTCACTTGTCGAAGTACGCCCAAAGCCACTGCATTCGTTTGTTGAATAAAAAACCATTAAATTACAGAAAACCCGCGTCTTTCTTAGTTGTTTGAAAATTGTTTGAAATTCTAAAAAATATTATATTATTAATTTTTTGGAGAAGAAGATAGAAATTTAAGAGAGTATCGTACGCCAAGAGTCGCTCCATCTTCGGGTGACCCGCAAGCCGATCTGCACGATCGCCGACGGCGAATTGGGTTGCGGGCGGCCGACGTTGGGTCGCGCAAAGAGTGGAATGGGGCGGCACTTCACTTGTCGAAGTACGCCCAAAGCCACTGCATTCGTTTGTTGAATAAAAAACCATTAAATTACAGAAAACCCGCGTCTTTCTTAGTTGTTTGAAAATTGTTTGAAATTCTAAAAAATATTATATTATTAATTTTTTGGAGAAGAAGATAGAAATTTAAGAGAGTATCGTACGCCAAGAGTCGCTCCATCTTCGGGTGACCCGCAAGCCGATCTGCACGATCGCCGACGGCGAATTGGGTTGCGGGCGGCCGACGTTGGGTCGCGCAAAGAGTGGAATGGGGCGGCACTTCACTTGTCGAAGTACGCCCAAAGCCACTGCATTCGTTTGTTGAATAAAAAACCATTAAATTACAGAAAACCCGCGTCTTTCTTAGTTGTTTGAAAATTGTTTGAAATTCTAAAAAATATTAGATTTTTCATTGGCGCCCGAGCAGGGACATCGGTTTTTTGTGATTCGAACTCGTTTCGCTCAGTAGTGGCTTAGGCTTCGCGTGTGAGAAAATTGGAGAAGTTGCCGATTTGGACCTTGCCACAGACGTGCCCTTTTGGACCCTCGCCATCTTGGACGCTGCCGAACTCGACGTGCTGATGGACGCCAAAACAGGACGATTACTTTCTATAGATTCGCTAGAAAGTCTCCAGGTATTCTGTGCCAAAAATTGAGCATCACCGGTTGAGTTTCGTTGTGTCGCTGTAAATTGCTCGCTCGTCCGACCAAAACGATCAACTGCAGTGATACGCATATGTGCGTGTGTATGTGCTAACACAGTCATACACAGAGAACACAGCTCAATTTCTGGCACCTTCCTTATTTTATCCCTTATTTGGCCAAATCAATGTACATAAAGTGAAAGTGTCGCAGTTATACGTGTGTACAAAATACATAAGTTCGGTAGAATTGTTCGAACATACCTACGCCATACATACATACGTATACTCATGCTGACCACCACTTAATGTGCATAACCAAAACGGCAACATATGTACATATTTAACATTTAAAACTTTATATAAACATATCAACCATATATAATATATGTACCAGAGCTGCAAACCGGTCCGGAACCGAACCCCGTGGAACCGGTTCTCTGCGGGTTCCTTGCTATGTCGAACCGAACCCTGAACCGAACCCAAGAAATGTCTCGGAACCGTGAACCGAACCGGTTCCGTTTTTATTTAAGGGTTCGGTCCAAGAAAATATAAATATGAAATATGTGCCGGATCTGATGTCGTCATGTTCGGCTCATGGCACGAGCCGAACGAACTCTCATTTTCTGCATGCTTGTTTCTGGATCTGTTTTGTTTTGTATTGTTTCGTCCCATTTTAATGTATGTGTGCACATGCATTCTCACGTATTTTGCGTGTTTGCAATAGTATGGATGCGTGCTAGAACTGAAATTATGTGTGTTCTTCTTCAGCTTGTTGACGAACTGACCTACCGCCACAAAATATATGAAGAATTGGCAGGGTGGGTGAAAGTGAGTGTTGGTGGGACACTTGGGCGAAGAAGAAGTACACCTATGAACATACCCTGCAGTACGGGTCATCGCTTACAAATGTGCTCACCCATCGATGTCAGCGTGAGCACCCCCGCTGACATAAGTGATGTCGCGCGGAACGATGAACTGCTGACATTAACATTGCGATGTCCTAGGAGCATAGGGGATGACATGGTCATCGAGAAATACGAAAAAATAAGGCATACAATAGGTGATGATTTTCTCGACAAACAATATATTAATTTAATAAATTTTTATTTTGTATTATAAATTGTTTAGGATTGTTCCAAGGAATTCCCCCTGAATTTTTTGGCCCTACAGCACTTTTGAAAACTGCTATTTTTTATATTGTGTATGGCCCTCCGTATGGCCTTATCCGTGGGCTCGTCCGGGTATTTGAACTGCACCGTCACTGAAATAATATGTATTAATTTACAAAGTTTTTCTATTCTGATTGTTTTGACTTACTTTCCAGGACACCATAGAAGTTTTTCAAGTTTTTTAAAGAGCTCTTGCCCGCCGTTCCATCGACATTATAATCGTAAACGAGCCGCTCATGTAGGACGTTTTTAAAGCATTTGGTTAACGATGTGCCCGTTCCCATTACTTTTCTTAATTTATTAATCTAAAAGAAAACAATTAAAAACAAATTTACTCGGTGCCACTGAGATAAGCTATAACTTACATAGAACTCGGTGAGGTCCGGAGTAATGGTGGAGTTGAACTGCTCCAACTCCACCTTCGTCCTCAGAGGAAATGCAAATTCCTCAGGTGCCTCTGGTTCTTTTTTCAAGTTTAATTTTAGCAGAGCCATCACCTCCGCCAAAGCATCTGCGACGACATCTAATTTGGTTTGCATTTCTGCAATTTCCTTCTTGATGTCTGCATTTTCTTCTGAAATATATCATAAAAATAAAAAATACAGATTAGTATAAATGAGAATACAGAAGAGCTTTAATTTTTCAAATCATATTTTAACTTACTTTTCACCGCAGCAATTATTTTGTCTTCCGTTGAGTCTGTAACCAAATTTAAATCATCAATAATACACAAATTAATCAAAATTGAATACACTTACGCGACATATCTTTTTGCCGTGGATCAGGTTCCGTAAAAACAATGATAATTAGGTCAGAAGTTATTTAATATATAAAAAACACAAATAATATACTTACGTTCTGCACCGAAGAGGAAGCGCTTTACCTGGTTGTACTTATTGAATTCCATTCTAGAAATACAATTAAAAAAGGTTTTTTTTTTTTTTTTTTTTCGAAACAAGGCCGGTAAATCTTCCAAAGATATCTATAACGCCGGCGCTATAGATATGCCCGATTCGTTATTCAATAACGCCTACGGACTAAACACCTCCTTTTCTTGCATTAAACGATAATAAAACAATTAAGCAAATTAAAATAAGTAATGGGAGCAAAAAAAACCTAATAAAAATGTAAAAATGGAACTAAAACTATTTCCACCTTATCCGGCATGGCAACGGCTTTGCGTTCGAATTCATCTACAGGAAACTTTTCTCGCACAGTTGGCGCTTCTAAATTTACTAAATATATACCTAACTCAGTCGAACATAAAGGTTCACTATAAAAACTTCTAAAATCTCTTAAAATTCTTCCTATAATAAAAATATTTCCCGATTCCTCTTCAAATGACTCGATTTGAATGGGAATATCTCCTTTTACAAAACAAAAATTATCTGGCTTGCTATCTCTTAGGATACAGTTCTGAATCTTTAGAACCTTTCCTACTAACAATATTTTTTCGTCAGTGGGAGCCGCGTACCTATCTTCAACTGTTTTCCTGAAAATTTGTTCTAGGATATGTGTTGGTTTACGGACAACATTTTTGAGGGTTTGTAAATAATTTTCGAAAGCGTAAGACGATCCTGAAATCGGGTTTCCGACTTGCTTTATAGTCTCTCTTACGTGAAGCAATCCGTGAACATTGTAGGACACACTGTTTTCCCCGAAAATAATAGGAAAATTCTCAACAAATAGATTTAACATTTGTTGAGCATTTTCTATATTAGTTTCGCGCTGTTTTTGGGAGCAGAGCAGCCTATATGCATAGTGCAGCAATAAAAATACATAGTACTGCTCTTCATGGATTGTATCCTTAAGAGCTACAATCCCAGTATACAATAAAAATTGACTAAACTCAGTGCTTTTCCAGTTCGGAAGCTCCAACAATGTTCTCGGCTTGCGAGCAAACTCCCCAGGTATATGACTTCGCATTGATGTTAATATTTCGGAAATCGTATATTTGTTTTGTTTAGATATTTTATTTTTAACTTTATTGTAGAAAATTCGTTCCAAAAATTTACGCATTACACCCAATTCTATAAGATGCATGCAATCTAGGGTAACTTGGGTTACCATTAGAACGCCAAGCTTTTCAAAAGCGGACTGAGCTGTTAAATACTCACTACTATGGTGGCTTGGGTATTTTCGGCTGGAAAAAGCTTCATCTGTTATTAACTCAGCACAACATGTACTGTAAGTTAAAGTAGATTCCACTTTACGCGCTACCTGTATGCATTTGGTACAACCGTGGCTGGATGTATGCCCAGGGGTGCCTGTAACAAATGCTCTTGCAGGAGCATCGCAAACCACAGCTCGAATTTCCAAGTTAATATTTTTATTTTGAATGGTGAGGCCATTTGCCTTTAAATCGGACAACTCATTTGTGAATTTTGATAAAAATTCTACAGAATTTAATGGTTTATTGTGACCTGAAAAAATTCCTATCGGGAAGACCGGACATTTCTTTACATTATTTATTCTAATTAAAATAGGCCACAATTGTGCACGAGAACTTTTAAATAATGGAAGCCCGTCCACATTAACATCAATGCTTAATATATCGGGAAGATTCTGAATCACCGATAATTTGTTTAATTGCTTTGATAAACCAATATGCAAATAAGAGCCGCCTCCTACTTGCACAATTTCAGGCTTTTCAGAGCAATTAAATTTATAAAAAGGCCTAACGTTCAAATTTTCTTCATTTAATATCTTAATTAAATCTAATACGCAACTGCGCTTTGGTTTGTGCTTAACAAACCATTTTTGTAATTTTGAATTTAAATCTTCCTGTTCTAACTCCATGCCATCCTGCACTATCTCAACATTGATTTGCTCAAGATCAATATTGTCCTGGTCTACTTCTATATCTTCCTGCACTACTAGCTCTGCGCTATCTAATTCTCCTTGCCGATCAACAAGTTTAAATTTTCTAGCTAGCTCATCTTTTTCTTTCCTAACTAATCTTCTCAACTGTCGATCACCAACCATTTTTCTATCTTTATTTATTTTATTTTGCTTAATTGTATTATATTATTATTTTTGTAAAATATTTTGTAATGAAATAAGTATCTGTAAATTAAAAAAAATTTATAAATAAGTACATAAGTATATGTATGGTAAAATAATGGTAAATGTTAGGTACGTGGACAACCTCTCTAAAATTAACGAAATTTGTTTCCTAGATAGACCCCGATTTATCATGAATTTATGGAAAAATATTTCTTGGCGGTCGCTTCTAGTTTTTTTTTGAATGTTTAAAGTTAAACTTTTCTCAAACCAAAAATGGCTTGAGCCGGTTGGCGCGCCAGCGAAAATAAGTTAAAGAAAAATCGCTCTTCTCTATTAATCTATGACACATCTTATAATATATTTATTTCTCCCACTGGATTCTTAATTTGAGGAGTAACTAAAATAACATGCCGTTTACCGTTACACTGACGCGCCAATAATAACAAAAACAACAACAAAACCAGCAAAAACCACACAAAAATCAACAGCAACAACACAAGCCATTTTTGGCTTGGGAAAAGTTTAACTTTAAACATTCAAAAAAAAACTAGAAGCGAACGCCAAGAAATATTTTTCCATAAATTCATGATAAATCGGGGTCTATCTAGGAAACAAATTTCGTTAATTTTGGAGAGGTTGTTCACGTACCTAAAATGTACCGAAAATTCAAATAAAATAAAAGAAAAATGTAACTTTTTCACTGGTAACATTGAGCTACCCGCTACTGTATATGTACCATATTCCATATTCTGCCTTATTTTCTTCTATATTTCTCAAAGCTACAACAGCACAACACAATTTTATACAAAGAAATAATCCGTTCTATTTGTAAAACATTTGTTTAAGCACAAAGCAACGCTCACTGTAGATTAGCGGTGGGCTGTGCATTTACTCCAACAACAAAAACAAAAACCGCGCCAAAATATGTACCTGCTTGACTCAGGCCTTGCATATAAAGGGTTGATTTTTTGTTTTTGTTATTGTTATTTGCATAAAATTGAAATTTCGGGCCCACCGCAGATTATGCATTCACATTATGTTTTCTTATTCTTCTTTTATTCTTTCTTTATTAGACGGAGCATAAAGAAACATATAAGAAAGAAAAGAAGAATAAATAAATATAATGTGAAAGCAGCGATACATTGAACACTGTTTTTTCACAATTTAAACAAATTTAGCATTATATACAATTATGATTGCAATTACGACGCGCACAACACATATTTTTATTGAAAAACTCAACTTACCTGATGATATTTATTTATAAATGCACTTCACTAAATGATCTTACTTGATGCCGTAACAATTTACAATTGTAACAATGCAATGCGAGAAAAAATGCAAAGCGAACAAAGAAAGAGAGCTCTGCCGACGCAGGCGCAAAAGAGACGAAAAGAAAACGAGGGGGAACGTTGTGAGCCGCGGCAAAGGCCGCGGCTCTACCTTATACCCGGTACTCAGTCAGTATACACATATGTACATATGTACATATATGAGCTTGCGATTTATGCAATTTATTATATGTTCGCAAAAGGGACAAATTAAATTTTGGGCAAAAAATAATATTTCAAAAAATGAAGTCAAATCATTTTTGGAATATTATACATGTTTTCAATTTTGTTTGCATATGCTTTTTACATCTGCTTCTACATTTCTACATGTATAACTACATATTTGAGACGTACAAGTGTTTGCGACAGAGAGAGAGGGAATGAGTCAGCGCTTGGCAGGCGTTGCGTAGCCACTGAAATTTAATTTGTTTCTTCTGGCCATAATATTGATTCGACATGATCCATATTCGGCAATCTGGTAGATATGGTAATTTTCCATGATTCTGCGTTTTTGGTTTTCTCGTACCTTAAAAATTGTGGATTCCACAGATTTTCGTTTTTTGTGGGGGCGGAAGGAGGCGTGGCAAAATTTTGAAACAAACTCGTGCTGGTTTGATATCACAGGAGCTTGGATAGAAAGTTTGGTTGCTCTAGCTCTTATAGTCTCTGAGAACTAGGCGTCAAAAAATACGAATGGGCAAAGCAGATGGGGCCGCGTGTGAGAGAGAGCGAGAGGGAACGATGACTTTCGAAATGGTTTTCTTCATTGTAGCTATAATAATGATCCAACCTGATCCAGATTCGACAATCTGGTAGTTATGGTCATTTTCCATGATTCTGCGTTTTTGGTTTTCTCGTATCTTCAACACTGTATACGCCACAGACTTTCGTTCTTTGTAGGGGCGGAAGGGGGCGGGTCGAAATTTTGAAATACATTTGGAGTAGTGTGATCACATAGGAGACTGGATACAAAACTTGGTTGCTCTAGCTTTAATAGTCTCTGAGATATAGGCGCAAATGAAGACGGACAGACGGACGGACGGACGGACGGACGGACGGACGGACGGACAGACAGACATGGCTATATCGACTCGGCTATTGATGCTGATCAAGAATATATATACTTTATGGGGTCGGAAACGCTTCCTTCTGGGCGTTACACACAACCGTTATCCCCACAAATCTAATATACCCCTATACTCTTCGAGTACCGGGTATAAAAAACCAAATTCTCTTCTACTGCGCACGATCGGCAGAGCCGATCTATTACGGCACGCGCGGAAAAGAGAAAAACAAAGAGAAAACAAAGGGTTCGGTTTAGCGGGCGTCAACGCCTAGATGACATTGTCGTTGACATTCGTCATCGCTCACGGCTGGTACTGCAGGGATATGATCCCATCATATACACACAATGCATACATATATATGTATGTATGTATGAGTCGCAATGAAGCGATGTTGACTCGTCTCCCTTTTGAGTTATATTCCGTCTGCTTTTAACGGACAGCTTCTTATTTTATTTATCCTCAGTCACAAGCAAAGCGTGTGACAGTGGGACAGCTTATAAATTCTATATCATTTTTTCATAATACTTAGTTCATAGCCATTATTATTTATTTCACTATAGCAACCAATAACTAAATAAAACATTCCATATCCTGATTCAATTACAAATTACTAAAATTTTTTTTTGTGTTTTTGGATGCAACCGCCCACTGTGCACTTCATTGTGTGTTTTTTTAGGGTTGCCAAAAATCGTGAAATTTACTTGTTTTGTGTATCATTTGTATGGCTCAAATTTATGTAAGAAAAACGTCATACGGTGGCAACTCTTTGAATGGCGTCAGTGCCGTTGTAACGGGACAGCATGCGCATGTAGCAATCTGGTTTGCATTATTTTTGGCATTAGCGAAGTGAAGGTTGTTTGACAATGAGTTCCATACGAGATTTTTTTGAATATAACGATCAGACGAAAGTAAGCCAGTGTAAAAACTGTAGTGTAAAATTAGTTGGCCGACATGCCACAAACTTGAAAAAACACGTTGAACGCAAGCACTCTGATATTTACAAGCAGATTACCGAATGTGAAAAAATTAACAAAAGAAAGCAACAGCCACCGATCAGTACATTTTTTGAAGATTCCAATTTAAAAGTGAAGTTATCTAAAGATGAGATAACAAATGCATGTGTTGAACTGGTCACAAAAAATGGCCGCCCACTAAAAATGCTGGAAGATTCTGGGTTTAAAAAAATTTTAGATCCAATATGCAAGGCATTTCCAAAGCCTTTAACAATAAATCGGCAAAATATTCAAAGCCTCGTTCAATCGAAAGCAAAAGCTATTCGGGATAATATCAAAGAAATTGTATCCAATCGGTAAGTGAGTTTTAAATTAACCAAAATTTGTTTATGTTCATGTGAAAAGACAATATAAATTATTAGATTTGTAACACTCATACAATTCTGTTTTGTATGTAGTGAGGTACAAAATACGCGCTGTCTCGCTCGCACGAACTCAAGTGCTCTCGCGGTTTTGAACATAGAATGAGCTTGCGTACAAGTGTGCGTTCGCACTGAACTGCAAATACACATGTGTGTGTACGTGTGCTCTACTTCACGTTCAGAGCGTTTGTCACTAGAGCGCTCTCTGTCTCTCTCGTATCAGTGAAGATTGCGTGGAACTCCACGCCGATAAAATCGAGCAGAAAATGTTGTATGGAGTGACACATCTTAGTGTTTATATTAACTTTGGTATGTGTATGTGGTATGTGTACATATACAGTGACGCACTTAAGTGATGGCACAGCTGCAAATTTCAACTTTAAATGCTATTTCCAGGCTAATGCTGCATGTTAATGATTAAATTTTTTTGTATATATTTAGAGTAAGCATTTCTTTATTGTAAGGCACTTTCTTTTTTTTATTTTCTATATCGAACTTCATAATATTTAAACTTAAAAAAAAAAGGAACTTATTTCGTGAAACAAAAGTCTTGGCACACTTAACCTAATAATGTTTTATTTTAATATTTAAAATTAAAATTAATATTTAGTAGGTAATCCTTTTTGCTGGATTACAGTTTCCAAACGCCTAGGCATGGAATGAACCAACTTTTTTGTTGTTTCAGTCGAAATATTGGTCCATTCCTCCAATAATGCCTTTTTAAGGTCATTTTTGGACGAAATTTGATGTTTTTTCAAGTTTCTCTCCAATTCATCCCACAGGTGCTCGATCGGATTAAGGTCAGGGGACTGTGGTGGATGTGGTAGTAAATGTGCGGTATTCCACGTGATCCACATTTTCACATCTTTGGCTGAATGCTTGGGATCATTGTCATGCATAAAAGTGAAAGAGCTCGGCATCTCAAGCTTTGAGGCACTTTTTTTTAGGTTTTGCTTCAAAATTTCGAGGTAATACTCCTTGTTCATTATGCCCTCGATGAACACGAGCTCTCCTACACCCGCCGATGAAATGCATCCCCACACCATGACTCCCCCGCCGCCGTGTTTCACTGTGGGCGCCAAGTTCTTTTTCTCCAATTCAGCGTTTGGCTTTCTCCATACGTGTTGACGGACATCGGATCCAAAAATGTTGAACTTGCTTTCATCAGAAAAGAGCACGGTATCCCAGAATGTAGTTTCCTTGTCCAAGTACTCTCTAGAATAGGCTAAACGCTTTTTTTGATTGACCTCCGAGATCAAAGGCTTTCGTCTAGCAGCACGACAATGAAAGTTAGCTTCATGCAGGGCCCTTCTAACAGTCATTGGGTGGATTTCCTTCCCAAACTCGGTCTTGACCTCAGCGGCAATCTGGGAAGAAGAAATTTTGGGGTCCACCTTGACTTTTCGGATCACCTGGTTGCGTTCACGGTCAGTTAAAGTCCTTGGACGTCCAGATCTGGGTGCATTTTCCAAACTTTCTTCTCCTTGAAAGCGCTTCACAATACTTCTTATGGAAAAACGGCTCATCTCTATAATTTTCGCTATTTCCCCATACGATTTGCCTTCATTGTGCAGGTGAAGGACAATTTTTCGCTGAGCTACATTCGATTCCTTGCGCTTATTCTCCATCTTGGTAAAACTCCGGCAAAATGCAAAATATCTTCAGAAAACAAACAATTTTTGTGACGATTTTGAGCGCACGAGGTTAAGGGGAAGTCCCGTTATAAATTTCATAAGACAGTATGACCAGATTGGGCTTAAGATAAAAATAAAACCAACGAGGGGGAACGTTGTGAGCCGCAGCAAAGGCCGCGGCTCTACCTTATACCCGGTACTCAGTCAGTATATACATACATACATACATACATATATGAGCTTGCGATTTATGCAATTTATTATATGTTCGCAAAAGGGACAAAATAAATTTTGGGCAAAAAATAATATTTCAAAAAATGAAGTCAAATCATTTTTGGAATATTATATGTACATGTTTCTAATTTTGTTTGCATATGCTTTTTACATCTGCTTCTACATTTCTACATGTATAACTACATATTTGAGACGTACAAGTGTTTGCGACAGAGAGAGAGGCGCTTGGCAGGCGTTGCGTAGCCACTGAAATTTAATTTGTTTCTTCTGTCTATAATATTGATCCGACCTGATCCATATTCGGCAATCTGGTAGATATGGAAATTTCCATGATTCTGCGTTTTTGGTTTTCATTTATCTTAAAAATTGTGGATTCCACAGATTTTCGTCCTTTGTGGGGGCGGAAAGGGGCGTGGCAAAATTTTGAAACAAACTCGTGCTGGTTTGATATCACAGGAGTTTGGATAGAAAGTTTGGTTGCTCTAGCTCTTATAGTCTCTGAGAACTAGGCGTCAAGAAATACGAATGGGCAAAGCAGATGGGGTCGCGTGTGAGAGAGAGCGAGAGGGAATGATGACTTTCGAAATGGTTTTCTTCATTGTAGCTATAATAATGATCCGATCTGATCCAGATTCAACACTCTGATAGAAATGGTCATTCTCTATGATTCTGCGTTCTTAGTTTTCTCGTATCTTCAAAATTGTGTACGCCACAGACTTTCGTCTTTTGTGCGGGCGGAAAGGGGCGGGGCGAAATTTTGCAACACATTTAGAGTAGTGTGATCACACAGGAGACTGGATACTAGCTTTTATAGTCTCTGAGATATAGGCGCTAATGAAGACGGACAGACGGAAAGACGGACGGACGGACAGACGGACGGACAGACAGACATGGCTATATCGACTCGGCTATTGATGCTGATCAAGAATATATATACTTTATGGGGTCGGAAACACTTCCTTCTGGGTGTTACACACAACCGTTATCACCACAAATCTAATATACCCCTATACTCTTCGAGTACCGGGTATAAAAACAAACCCAAAAACAAAATATGCCTCTCGAACAATAGTCCACAAGCTTCTCTAGAAGATGCTCGTGATCAAGCCTCAACCCAGGCAGCATCTACCAATGCTTGTGCTATTTGCAGCACTCTCATGGCTGATACTTAGTCCTGCTTGATAACGCCCTGTAAGCACGTCTTTCACAAAAACTGCTTGGAATCTTGGTTAGAAACCCGGCAAGAATGTCCCAACTTCAATCAGCCTATATCTTTGAAAACTATAAAAGTAGTTGTAGGAAACTGCTCCCCTGGCGAAACGGATGTGTTTGGAATGTGAAGGAAGCGTTTCCGACCCCATAAAGTATATATAGCCGAGTCGATATAGCCATGTTTGTCTGTCCGTCCGTCCGTCTGTCCGCCTTTATTAGTGCTTAGATCTCAGAGACTATAAGAGCTAGAGCAACCAAACTTTCCATCCAAGCTCCTGTGATATCACTTCAATACAAGTGTATTTAAAAATTTGTACACGCCCCTACAAAGGACGAAAATCTGTGAAATCCACAATTTTTAAGATACAAGAAAACTAAAAACGCAGTCAAACGAGTCTAATACCTTAGTGCCCATGTCGCGACATGACTTTATTGAAGACTTTCTTAACCTGTCTTTGTCTCAAGTTAACCATGTCAAAAATTCCTTGGTCGACTGCTTGATCTGTGCTTTGTAACAGATCCGACCATAGCGTTGTTAGTTCGAGTCCCTCCGCTCACTATACCTGAAGATGCCCACCATTCTACCTTCGAAGTGTCACTCAATATTGGACCAACTGCATTGGATCGGTCGGGTAGGCTACCTCAATGTGTCCTCTGCTTTCATGAGGCTGGGTTTGCGAAGCTTAATAACCTCATTAGGGGTTTTGATTGGTCTGCTTTATATTTGTGCACTGATGTGACGATACGATCGTAACTCGGCACTTTATAAGGTCCTGTAGGAAATGAAATTCCCAACGGTTTCAGGCTTTTTAGCACAACGCTTTCCTCAAAAAAAGGTAGAAAAATGCTGTTAGCATTCGGCCAATGAAGGGGAAATGGAGTAAATGCGATATACAAGTTAACAACTGACACGCCAATATTGGCCAAAAGAAGCCCACACACAAGTTCCCACATATCTGGCGCTGATGCAGCGGTTCATGGTGGACGACTGGGTGATGCAATGCGTCCAACGCAAGTGATTAGTAAGCTAACAACTCAAGCTAAAAAAAAAACCAAAAAAACACTAAGTTGTATTCACAAGCACGCCCACACTGGGAGCACATGATGGAAGCAGGAATTAAAGTTCAGTCAACGGATTCCTCAATGGTTGGTGTGGAGAACACCAAAGCAGCAGTTGGCAGATTTACTGCTAACGACGAGGCATGACCTACCTGAGTAGCAAATGATTCCGACGCATGCAGGTGAGATGCAGCGTTTCCAATCGGTTTATGTTTTGGTTGCAAGAGGTTGCTGTTGTCGTTATGCGAAATTTTCCGCCTGGAAGATTCGCTCAAGAGTTTGAGGCCAAGAAATTGTGATTCCAAATCCAGGAACTTCTCTTTGAGCGCGATAAATTGCGTCCCGACATCCAGAAACTGAGTTTGCTTCATAAATGTGCTCATTTCGGCGTCAACTTTCCCGGCAACAAAACATGACCAGGACAGACCCATACGTTTTGATAGGAAGTCGTTTATCCGACCAAAATTGCATTAGAGAACAACATCAGCCTAAATAACAGCAGCCATCTATTTGCAAATGTCTTACAAAAATCCTTTGAAGAAGCAACGGAACTAGATGAAACAGTGAGGACATGCAAAATGATTGTTCAATATTTAAAAAAAGAAAATTTGCAACACAAGCTAAATACTATTTAAAAAAATGTATGCCCCACTTTATGGAATTCTAACTATAATTGGGTGGCTATTCAGACAATATTAATCGAGCAAAAGGACGAAAGCATGTTAATACATCTACATTAAAAATGTTAGTAGGGTTAGTGGGAAGAAAGAATATTTAAGGAACTTCAAACTCGCAGTTCGCCTCCAATTTTTTTTGTTCTGCCTTAAATTACAAACATTTTTGAGCTATGTTAACCCAATATCTGGGACCTTTCATCAATTGCCCTAATTAAAGAAAAAGATCAACATAAAGAAAGTAAATTAAGAACGTTTGTGAAACAAATCTGAACATATGGCACAAAGCGGCGTTTTTTTGCTCATTCTGCACATTTGCAGAAAAATACCGAATTGATATTCAAATTTAAGAAATCGTAAAATTAAATAATTGTTTGACAGGAAGCAATATTACAGAATACGTTTCAAATTCAAATTGAATGAAACGGCTAAGGTGGAAACCTTATTTTACCTGAAAAAAAACCGTTCGTTTTTTTGCTGGTCCAACTGTTGAAATGGGATTACAGGAAATAGGTTAGGTTAGGTTAGGTGAAGGCGGCTGCCAAGCTCCACAGGAGCCCGTCATGCTTGGGCCGGTTTCGGCCCGTTGTGGTACCGCATGAGGTATTCCCCTCTTCCATCTCGTGAGACCCGAACATGTCAGCAATTATCCCATCCTGATGCTCTTATGAAGTTTGCGATCTTTCTAGGACATATTTTGGACATTTCTGAAATGTCTGAGACATAGAGCATGCCCAGGTATTGTAGCCTTCTTCTGCTAAGAGCTGGACAGGAGCAGAACAGGTGTTCTACCGTTTCCTCCTCCTCCTCGTCTCTACAGCTTCGGCAAAAATCGTTGTATGGGGCGCCCAGCCTGTTTGCGTGGGAGCCTATTAGCCAGTGCCCCGTGAGGGAACGGATGACAACGCTGCACCTTTTTTTACCGAGCTTGCATAGCTCTGATGTGCGTTTTCTGTCAATGTTCGGCCATGTTTGCCGAGTTATGCGACATAGTGGGGCTGACTCGTCTGCCCTGCAGTTGTCTTCAATGTCCCGGTGTCCCGGGACCCAAATAAGGCTGATAGCAATCTTGTTCAGCCATGTCGTGAAGAGATTTGCGGCAATTAGCCACTGTGGCCGAGTTCGAGGAAATCGCATGAAGTGAATTGATCGCAGCTTGGCTGTCGCTGTATATGTTTATAGTTGTTGCCAGTGAAGCCTTAGTGGCGCTTTGAAGGTGCTTCAGTGCTTCCCTGATCGCAATGACTTCCGCTTGGAATACACTGCAGTGATCTGGGAGCCTGAATGAGTGCCTGATTTCGAGCTGTTCGGAGTAGATTCCTCCTCCGATCTTGTTGTCCAGCTTCGATCCGTCTGTGAAGATACTTATGGCCCTGTCTGGACCTGGTGGTCCCTCAAGCCATTCGTCTCTGCTAGGGATGATTATATTGAAGGGGGTATCTGTGTGTTCCCTTGGGACGCACTAGTCCGTCTTCGTAGGGACGGTACTGCTGGTAAGTATCGATGAGTGACCCATGAGATGTGATGTCCATTGGTCGGAGTCTCTCAGACGTATTGCTGCAATTTCTGCCATCTCCTTTCCCGCAAGCTCGAGGCTCTGGAGACCTAGGATAGCGTTTAGTGCATTGTTTGGAGTGGTGCGTAGTGCTCCTCTAATGCATAATTCTGCGGTTCGCTGAACCTTGCCCAGTTGTTTGGTGATCGATCCTTTTGATAGGGCCGGCCACCACACTGTAACTCCGTAGAGTAAAATTGGTCTTACTATTGCTTGATATGTTCAGGTTGTTCATTGGTTACTATTGCTTATGTTCAGGTTCCAGTTAAGCTTCTTGTCAATTACCAACCCTAGCTAACTGGCACTGGAGCTGATGGAGAGCCTGCATTCATTTAGTATTGGAGGGTTAGGGGCGGAACCTTGTATTTATTTGTGAATAACACGAGTTCCGTTTTTGAGGGATTTACTCCCAGTCCGCGCGATTTTTTCCATTTTGACAGTTTCACGAGCTTTGTGCTCATAAGGTCGCAGAGTGTTTGAGGGTATTTCCCCGAGAATAAAATTGCGACGTCATCCGCGTATGCCACTACCTTGCAGCCTTTAAGAAGAAAGGACGATAGACTGATTGGTCTAAAGTTCTTTGGAGTCGAGTGCGAGGCCTTACCGGCTTTGGGGATGAAGACTATTTTCGCCTTGAGCCACTCTTGTGGTATATTCCCCACCATTAGTATTTTCCTGAAGATACATTGTAGCCAGTTGATGGCCGAGTCTCTGGCTTTTGGAGTTGGGCCGGAATAACCTGGTCCGGACTGCTCTTTACTGCCCAGCTTATGTTCCGTTAGGTAAGAATATGGTCCATCGCAGTTGTCGGGCCTTCGCTATGGATTTGCGCCGGCTTGATGGCTGTGCACCCAGGGAAGTGGGTGGATCGACTCCTCACTAGAATTGGTCCACGTTCCATTGTTTCTTTTAAGATACCCTACCGAGGGGGTGGTTTTTGAGAGGATCTTGCGCAGCCTTGCGGCTTCTGACGTTTTCTCTATCTCCGAGCAGAATTTTTGCCAAGAGGCCCTTTTTGCTTTCCGGGTTTCTTTTTTGTATAGGGCAAGACTGACTTTGTAGTCTGCCCAATGTTTCTCTGTCTGGGCACGTTGGTGCTTTGTTGGGAAGTAATTCCTCCATAGCTGAACTATATTTTACCCAATTGGCTTTCCTGGGGTTAGTATAGTCGGTGGGTTTTGGGCTCTCGAGGGATAGAATCGTCTCCATGTACCTATGGTCAGAGAAGGAATGGTCCTCTAGGACTTTTCAACTCTTCACTTTGTCTGACAAATTGTGATACACTAGAGTGAGGTCAATAACCTCCTGTCGTTTTTATACCCGGTACTCGAAGAGTATAGGGGTATATTAGATTTGTGGTGATAACGGGTGTGTGTAATGCCCAGAAGGAAGCGTTTCCGACCCCATAAAGTATATATATTCTTGATCAGCATCAAAAGCCGAGTCTATATAGCCATGTCTGTCTGTCCGTCCGTCCGTCTGTCCGTCTTCATTTGCGCTTAGATCTCAGAGACTATAAAAGCTAGAGCAACCAAGATTTGTATCCAGTCTCCTGTGTGATCACACTACTCCAAATGTGTTGCAAAATTTCGCCCCGCCCCTTTCCGCCTGCACAAAAAACGAAAGTCTGTCGCGTACACAATTTTGAAGATACGAGAAAACTAAAAACGCAGAATCATAGAGAATGACCATTTCTATCAGAGTGTTGAATCTTAAACAGATCGGACTATTAATAAAGCCACAATGAAGAAAACCATTTCAGAAGTCATCGTTCCCTCTCGCTCTCTCTCACGCGACCCCATCTGCTTTGCCCATTCGTATTTTTTGACGCCTCGTTCTCAGAGACTATAAGAGCTAGAGCAACCAAACTTTCTATCCAAACTCCTGTGATATCAAGCCAGCAAGAGTTTATTTCAAATTTTTGACACGCCCCCTTCCGCCCCCACAAAGGACAAAACTCTGTGGAATCCACAATTTTTAAGGTACGAGAAAACAAAAAACGCAGAATCATGGAAAATTACTGTGTCTAACAGATTGCCATATCTGGATCAGGTGGGATCATTATTATGGACAGAAGGAACAAATTAAATTTCAGTGGCTACGCAACGCCTGCCAAGCGCTTACTCATTCCCTCTCTCTCTCGCAAACACTTGAACGTCTCGAATATGTAGTTATATGTACATGTACATTATGAAATGTAGAAGCAGATGTAAAAAGCACATGTAAACAAAAATGAAAACATGTATAAAAATTCCAAAAATGGTTTGACTTCATTTTTTTATTTTAAATATTATTATTTGCCCAAAATTTAATTCGTCCCTTTTGCGAACATATAATTGTTTATTGTTTTTTGTTTATTTTGTTTAAAGTTTAACAATGAACAGTTAAATTGTAAGGGTAAAATTACATATCAACTAATTAAACTAAAGGGCCAATGCCAATACTCAGACCCGGTGGGGCTGATTATCGGCTCTGTAGCCGATAAGATCCCACCAAAAGCCAAATTTAGGTAAGAGAAGAGCCGGTAGCCGAACAGTTCCCAATTAAAGCTATTTAAATTAATTTAAGTTATTGAGTAAGATAATTTTGACCATATTAGAACTAGTATCAAAGGAAAACAGATGGAAAAATAGATTATAGTTACGGCAAAGGCTACGGAAAGATTAATAATCCGAGTAGTTAGAAAGACAGAGTTGGAGATGAAGAGGAGAGTAATGCCTAGTCGGGCGGAAAGGAACAGCAATACTGATAAGGTTGATGAGGGCAGTCGATTCGACCTCACCAGAGAGAAGCTTATGGAGGAAGAGAACTCCTTGGCAGGTTCTACGGGATTTAAGAGAGTGGAGGTTAATTAAGCGCAACCTACTTTCATAAGAAGGAAGATGGATCGAAGGGTCCCAATTGAGTCCCCGAAGGGCAAAGATGAGGAACTGTTTTTGTACTGATTCGAGCATATCCTGAAATTTTTGGTAGTGAGGAGACCAGACACAAGAACCATATTCCAAGATAGGCCGGACCAGAGAAACATACAGAAGTTTTGTAGTATACGGGTCTGTAAATTCCTTAGACCATCTTTTGACAAATCCAAGGACTCCTTTAGCTTTGTTAGAGATAGTAGAGATATGAGAGTTGAAACATAGATTGGGTACAAAGGTAATTCCCAAGTCGTTAACTTTGAAAAGGCGTTGAAGGATAATGTTATTAATAGAGTAATCGAAAAGGTATGGCTTATTGCGGTGAAAAGTCATTATATTGCATTTAGAAATGTTAAGAGGTAGAGTGTTAATTAGGCACCAGTTGTTAAGGGCATCAAGATCTGATTGCAAAGATAGTGGACAAGGGGTCACTGTAAGAAAAACATAGCTTAACGTCATCAGCATACATTAGGACGCGGGAATGAGATAACATTTGTGGAAGATCGTTAATAAATAGGTTAAATAGCAAGGGACCCAGGTGGCTACCTTGAGGAACCCCCGATGAGACAATAACAGGCTTAGAGAGAGAGGAGTTGAAGCAGACACGTTGAGAACGGTTACAAAGGTAAGAATTAGTCCAGTATAGAAGCTTAGTCGGAAACCCTAGAAGAGACAGTTTATGAATAAGTAGATTATGATTGACGGAGTCAAAGGCTTTACTAAAGTCAGTATAAACGACATCAGTTTGACACTGTTTAGCAATTCCAGAAGTTACAAAGGTGGAAAATTCAAGGAGATTAGTAGAAACTGAGGGACGTTTAATGAATCCATGCTGTGAATCAGAGAATACAGAACTACAGAAATGTTGCAGCTGAGAAGTGATGATTTTTTTGAAGAGTTTAGGAATGGCAGATAAATTGGAAATACAGCGGTAGTTAGAGACATCAGATTTAGATCCCTTTTTATGAAAGGGAACTATATAGGATTCTTTCCAGACGGTGGGAAAGTCACCAGTCTTGAGAGACAAGTTGAAAAGTTTTAGGAGAGGCACACAAAGAGATTCTGCACAAAGTTTAAGAACAGCACTCGGAACCGAGTCTGGCCCAGTGGAGAACGAAAACTTGCACGATTTTAAATTTGTTAGGAGACCATCATAGTCGATGAAGGGGGGAAGGATACAGTTAGAACTATTGATAGGGATAGGATAAGAGTAACTACTACTAAAGTCATTCGATGAAGCTAGGATAGAGGGAAAGTTAATAGACGGGACAGAGTAGCAACGTTGGAAAAAGGAAGCGAACAGATCAGCAATATCGCAATCCCTATCAGCACAACTACCATTTAAGTGCAAAGAAGAAGGAAATCGGGAAGATTTACGTTTAGAATTAACAAACTTGAAGAATTGTTTAGGGTCGCGTTTAAAGTTAAGCTTGCATTTGGTCAAGTATCTGTTGTAGCACAATGTATTAAATAAGGAAAATTTCGATTTTGCAATTGAGTAATTCGAAAAGTCTGATTGCAAACCGGATTTTTTAAACTTCTTGTACATACGGGATTTTAAATTCTTCAGATTTATTAATCTCGGGGTGAACCAGATAGGACCAGAAAGATTTCTGGAGGGAGTGACTAAAGGAACATGCATGGGAAAGATGGAAAAAATAGTGCTATAGAATGCATTCGTGGCAGACTCAATTTCCTGGAGATCGTCAAGGAATGATCAATCCATCTGAGATAGGGCAGTAAATAAATAAATAGCATAAAAAAAATAAATAGTAAATAAATAATAGCATAAAATAAATAAATAGTAAATAATACATTTCATAAATCGTAAGCTCATATATGTACAGTGGCTCAAAGCTGAAACTGGGCAGTGTCAAATAAAAAGTTTAAGGTGGTACAGATTTTAAACTAGAGGAAAAACAAAAAATGTTTAAACGCCAATTTGTTGTATGTTTTATCACATTTAAAAAAATAACTTTATTTGCTGATTAAATATTGCTCAGTTTTAAAAATAAAATAAAAACTTAAAATATATCTCAAATACAGGTCAAAGCCAGAATGATCCATCCACAAAAAAATTAAATATTAGTCGAATAAAAGGTTAAACAGGTATTTTAATACTTAGTATGTAATCCCCTAACCTTTATTACGGCTTTTAACCTACTATTCATGGAAGAGACCAGCTTCCGAGTGCTTTCCGGGCTTATTTTGCTCCATTCCTCCAGCAGAGCTTTTTTAAGGTCGTTTTTGCTAGAAATCCTGTGTTTCTGGATGTTTTTCTCCAGCGCAGCCCACAAATTTTGAATAACATTTAAGTTTGGAGACTGGGCTGGGGGAATCATCAAGTGGGGGCAGTTCCAGATACGCCAGGACTGTCCTATTCTGGACGAATGTTTCGGGTCATTATCCTGGTAGAACCGGAAATCAAGTCGGATTCCTAGTTTCTGGAAGCTTTGGTGCAAGTTATCGGCCCCAAAACTTACCCACTAGGTAAAGGACAAAATGGGGAAGGAGTGCAGAGTGGAAACTGTGCGCCGGGTTCTGCGCAACCATGACTTCAATGCCCGAGTACACCGAAAGAAGCCCTTCATAAGCCTGAAGAACAAAGGGACAAGGTTGGCGATCGCAAAAACCGACTTTTACAAGGATTTGGTGTTCTGGAATACCGTAATTTGTGCACACGAGACCAAATTCAACCTTTTTGGGTCCGACGGAAGGAATTTTGTGTGGCGAAAGCCCAATACTGAGCTGGATCCCAAACATGTAAAAGCGACAGTCAAGCACGGCGGAGGAAGTGTCATGGTATGGGCATGCATGTCGGCAGCCAGCGTCGGAAACTTGGTGTTTATCGAGTCTACGATGGATACACACATGTACCTCAATATTCTCAAGGAAAACTTGCACCAAAGCTCCGAGAAATTTGGATTCCGACATGATTTCCGGTTCTACCAGGATAATGACCCGAAACATTCGTCCAGAATAGGACAGTCCTGGCTTATCTGGAACTGCCCCCACTTGATGATTCCCCCAGCCCAGTCTCCAAACTTAAATGTTATTCAAAATTTGTGGGCTGCGCTGGAGAAAAACATCCAGAAACACAGGATTTCTAGCAAAAACGACCTTAAAAAAGCTCTGCTGGAGGAATGGAGCAAAATAAGCCCGGAAAGCACTCGGAAGCTGGTCTCTTCCATGAATAGTAGGTTAAAAGCCGTAATAAAGGTTAGGGGATTACATACTAAGTATTAAAATACCTGTTTAACCTTTTATTCGACTAATATTTAATTTTTTTGTGGATGGATCATTCTGGCTTTGACCTGTATTTGAGATATATTTTAAGTTTTTATTTTATTTTTAAAACTGAGCAATATTTAATCAGCAAATAAAGTTATTTTTTTAAATGTGATAAAACATACAACAAATTGGCGTTTAAACATTTTTTGTTTTTCCTCTAGTTTAAAATCTGTACCACCTTAAACTTTTTATTTGACACTGCCCAGTTTCAGCTTTGAGCCACTGTATATACATATATACTGACTGAGTGCCGGGTATAACGTAGAGCCGCGGCCTTTACCGCGGCTCACAACGTTCTCCCTCGTTTATAATAAGTGTTTCGAGTTTAGGATAAAGCTAAAAAGTGACTCACCCTTTACGTTACAATCCGAGCTCCCCCATTGGGTGTGGTGAGCATTGGCGTCGAAGCCTATTAGTAGGCATGTATTGGACCTCTCGCTGTCGCTGGCCAGCTTGCAGACGAGGTCGCTTGGAGGATCATTTTCCTCATGGGCCATGTAGGACGACATCAGCCTTAGATGTGTCCGCTGCAGCTCTAGGCTTACTGCTGTGTTGTCGCCATTGCTAAAGTTATGGAGCAGAAATACATTTAGGTGCTTTCCTGCAAGAATGCAGGTTCGAGTTCAAAATCTTACACAGAAAGGGAGCTGACAATACAGTCCCCGATGGCTTGTCCCGTGTGCACACTGAAGACTTATCTTCCTTGTCGATGAATAGCACAATAGCACAATAGAACATTCCGATGAAGCTTAGATCACAGACGATTCCTACTGGAAACTTTGGGTTCTACCATCTCTGGTAGAAACCGCTCTTAATGGAATAAATTGTAATGTTTCGTTTGGAAGAGATGCCCAGACCGCCGGAAAGTAGGCACCAGCACCTTCTTATCAAGCGTAGAACAGTTCGACGGCGAATTCGGGAGGGCTAGCTTTAAGCTTTTGTCTATTTAATAAAAATTGGTGTCGCCGCCTCTCGCTCAAGCTTGGACGAGGGCAATGGCCGAGTAAGGCCTAAAAGACGGGATCTGGGTTAGGGCCGAAATTAAGGGTACTACCAAGGGAAAAGGGTTGACCCCGAATATGCAGTAAGGCGCCCCGAGCGGTGGTCAACGGGTACTAATCAGCGAACAGCTGTTAGGGGGCAAATGTCAGTGGGTGAAGGAGAGAAATTTGGTACCCAGGCAATAGTTTCCGGTCAGGGTCTCAATCTTTTCTCCTGACGACCAGCAAGCCAACAAGACGTGTGGCTCCGAAACGATCAACTCCACTAAGAAGATCGGTAGTAACCCCCATCCACCCCGTAGTGACGGATTCCAGGCCAAAACGGGCTTGTAGGGCTCAGAGCCAGAGCGGTGTCTTCGAAGAAGGAGATATCATTGGGCAAGGTGCCGTTTTGGAAATCCAGGTAAATCATTTGTCAGGCTGTTTAATTAGAGGCGAGATTTGCCATGCACATGGCCACCGGAGGGCACTCTGTAATTTCTTTTTTTTTTGTGTTCTGTCGACTTTCCTCAGGAACGGCACCTAGTTGCCAAATTTAAAAAGGAGAAAAGAACAAAGAGCGAGGGAAAAAGCTGCGCTCTCACCAACGCCCCCGCACCCCGCTTCAAAGCTCGGCATTCGAGAAAAAACTGCGGCTGGCATCGGCGCAGCTGTTCCGTCGCCAAGCTAACCGCTAAGCTCAGCCAGAGGATCCACGAGAAAGGGCATGGCTAGACCCCAAATGGGAAGATCGAGTGCTCTTTTTCTTAATTTCCCCCCCGAACGACCATACCAAGAGACAGTGAAAAGTGCGAGAGACAGGGGTCACGTAACCAACCTGTATGGAACTGTGTGTGTGCAAAGTGAAAAGGTATAGGGACGACCCCCCTTTTTTTTTTCGTCATCGTTTGTGAAAAGTCGAAGGGTCCGCTAATATAGGCATGAACCCCGAATAAAAATTCAAACACTCGAAGAAAGAAATAAATAAATATAAAAGAAAAAGAAAGAAAAAGAACTTTCTAACCTCTAAGTGCGGTGACCCCAAAAGCTCTCAAAAGAAAAAGAAAAAAAAAGCTCTCTCTCGCGATTTTGTTGTTGTTATAGTGGTTAACCTTCTGTTGCAGCCACAGTCCCCCAGCGAAAGATCTTTCGGCGATGGACCCTGGCGATTCATGTGAGTAGAAAAAAAAAACTTATAAATTTTAACACATTTGGTTTGTGCGAACGAGAGGGGGTTTCAAAAAAAAAAAAAATAAATAGCAAACGGAGCCCGAGAACTTGGAGGAAAGCTCGCGCTGAGCAAAGCAGAGCAAGAGTAAAAGCTCCCAAAAACCAAGATCAAAAGGGAATCGCTGAAGATTCTTGTATACCTATTAAATAACGCACGGCCGATACAATGGGCCAAACGTAACTTTTCGGGGGTCATGCTTTTATAGAGACTTCTTCTACTTTAGTCTTATTAGTTTATCATCATTACCTTATAGTATGTTATATTATATTATCTTTATGCTTATACCAATTTGCCTACTCCCCTTGGATTTTACAGCACATATCACTTACACATATAATCTATAACACAACACACCTATTACTTTCACATATTTTTATAAACTTACCTCATATACCACTATACTTTTTTTTTGTTACTATTAAGCGTAGGTCCCAAATGAATATAAATGAAGTCACTGAAAAATTTTCTTTTTTTTTATAAATAAATGTAGTTAAGATAAAATGAACTAAGATTTATATTTTTGTTGGACCCATGCCCGACCTGAAGCAGCGCCCTGACCCCTGAACGGTCTTGGGAGGTATCCCTGGTGATGAGTTGGAATGTGAGGGATCATGGTAGGGTGGGCATCTGTGCAGCTTTGCACTTGCAGCCCGAGACTGAGCATCACCTTCTTTTTTTTGTGTCCGTGTCATGATTGAGTCTTCCTTTTAGTGTCATTCGGTTGCCGTACCGAACCCTTCCCTCTCCGTTTCCCTTCCTTTAGTACGCGATTTTCCTTATTTATTTCAAACACAGTGAGAATAGTAACCGGCGGCTTTTTCCCCAATAACCCACCCCAGCCGACCAGAGAAAAGCCGGAAGCAAGCGCGTACCCCGCCGAGTTGTACCAACACCTCCTCACAGGTTATATGCTACAAAATAAAACCCTCGAAAGACTCAGGCCATATTATTATTGGCCGAACTTGGCTGCAGATGTAATTCATAATTCATAAATAATTGCCATATCTGTAAAGCTTGGTTGCTTTGTGGCTTTAACCCTTAAAACCTCCGATGGGAAATACGGGACTGCCTTCTCGGTGCTTTCAAAAATTATTTGTAGATTTCTTAGGCCCTTATCCGAGAAGCAGGACTGGAAATATTGGAATATTTGTCGTCTTAGATCACCTGTCGAAACTTTCGTTTTTGAAGCCGGTGCGCAAGTTCAAAAGCCGAATCAATAAAACGATATATGGAAGAAGACATATTACACTGTTCCGGCATTCCAGAAACCATCGTATCAGATAATGGAGTCTCCAATTTAAATCCCAGTCATTCAACTCGCTGCTTGATAAGTATAACATTACTCACACGTATACTGCCTTCTATTCGCCCCAAGCAAACGCTTCGGAGAGAATAAATAGATCCATGCTTGCGGCTATTAAAAGTTATGTTGACCCGGATCAACGTAATTGGGACAAAAAACTTAGCAGCATTTGCTGTGCGCTTCGGTCGAGTCATCATCTGGCCATAAACACTACTCCGTATCGGCTTGCCTTCGGACAGCATATGGTGACCGATGCCAGCAATTTTAAATTGATTCGTATCCTAATTATGCTAGAATATCGCGGCGTCCAATTCTCTCGGGAAGATTCCTTCGACATAGTTCGAAGCAGAGCGAAAGATTCTATACAGGCTCAGCACTCCCGAAATGCGAAGACTTATAATTTACGAACAAGGTAAATTTTCTATAGGGACGGACAAGAGGTGTACAGACGCAACTTCCAGCAAAGGGATTTCGCTAAAGGCTTCAGTGCGAAGCTGGTACCAAACTTTATCAGGTCCCGAGTGCGAAGAAAGTTAAGATACTGTTATTATGAACTTGAAGATCTTCAAGGCCGTCTTGTAGGTAAATTGCATGCGAAAAATATAAAACCATGACTAGAATTATAACAAGCGCGGATCCCACTTTGATGTGTTTCACCCCAAGTGTAATCTTGGCAGGGGGATTTATAGTGAACGCTTGTCCGAAGGATGGAAAATTTTTGTTTGTGCCTGAAAGTAGGTAATACCATTTTTATCTTATTTCGCTGCAGTTATAGTCAGGCCAAAGACAATATAAACACTTAGATGTGCCGCGCCATACAAAATGTTCAGCTCGATTCCTGACGGGCTGCAATTTAAATGTATTCCTGCTTGAAAAAGAGAGAGACAGATAGACGGAGAGACAGAGAGCGCTTTAGTGGCAGACGTTCTGTACGTTAGGCTGAGCTTTAACTGTATGTGTGCACATATTGTAAGGCTGCTTATTTGTATTGGTTGTTGACGACGCCGCTGTCGAAGAAAACACCCATTACTTTCGAATTGAATGGAGATTATGATTTTCCGATGACGCCTGCCCAAAATATAAAAAAATTGTAATATATATACAAAATTATCCTTTATATGCTAATTTTGTTTAGTGTACTATAAACGAATATAATGAACGAATTTAAATATTGTATAAATTGTGAGGAAGTGTTCCCTCACAACGGGGGAACGTCCACCTTCGCCCAGGAGGCGTAGGGTGATGGCCCAGAAAAGGGGCGAGAGAAAGCGGGCCAAAGTCCGCCGATCTCACAATTTTTAGTTACCTTCTTTGTTACCAGGCCGGAGCCTGGTTTTTTATTTTTTTTATTTTTTAGTACATAAGCCTGTTTTTCTTTTGACCCCTTTGATATTTTGTAGTAGTAAGTTATGTAGATAAATAAAGTAGCGATTAAGGTGAAAAGACGCAGGTTTCATTAGGACAAAGAGGGGGTTCACACAGCCCAACGCCCCTAATCCCCCTTCGAAACAATACGACGACGCCCCAGAAAAACTGCAACGAAGAGAAAACGACGACGCCACAAAGCAACAGCAGCAAAGAGAAAATGACGACGCCTCAGAACATGCCAGTGCACGTTTGCTTGTCAAAGTGAAAGGTTGGTTACGGACGATTTTTTCTCGTTTTATTTTTCGCATTAACCCTAACGTGTCCAAAAAAAAGAAAAAAATGAACTATTGCTATTTTTGCCGCAAGAATGTACCGGGCGTAAAAATCATTCATGCCCCGAAATGTGATATGAAGAGAAAGCTGTGGGAGGAAAGCCTGGGGTGCAGCCTAAGCAAAAATTCCCAAATATGTGATACACATTTTAATGCGTCTCAGTGGAGGACTGCTCCCAAGGGGAAGATTTATAAGAAGAGACGCTTAAACAATGATACCGTTCCGCAAAGAGAGAAAGAGGATGAAAGTGTTAAAGTAGGCTATGCTAATGCGAGTACGGAAATTGAGTAAGTTTAGCATGTTAAAATATATATGTACATATATTTCTTTTTGTACATATGTATGGATATGTAAACATAATGAAACTGTCTTGTAGGGACACAGTGATAAATCATTCAACGTCCATAGAAATAAAGACTCTGAGGCAAAAGATTCGTGCTTTGCAGATGACATATCATGGGCTATGTGCCTCCATACCGCAGGTCCTAGGGCATATAACCATCTGTACAAAAAAGGATTTCCATTACCTTGTCGGGCAACATTATACAAGTGGTTGTCAAACGTGGAAATACAGACTGGTTGCCTGGATGTGGTCATCGATCTTATGGACAATATGGACATGGATACGGCAGATAAGCTTTGCGTATTAGCATTCGACGAAATGAAGGTTGCTGGTACATTCGAGTACGACAGCTCGGCGGACGTTGTATACGAGCCAAGCGAATACGTGCAACTTGCGATGGTTCGAGGATTGAAAAAATCGTGGAAGCAACCAGTGTTCTTCGACTATGATACCAGAATGGACGTGCCAACTCTTTATGAATTAATAAAAAAACTACACAGAAGAGGATATTTTGTGGTATCAATTGTCTTCGATATTGGTGCTGGAAACCAAAGATTATGGAGAGAGCTCGGTATATCTGAAGGTAAAGTATATGAATAATTATTATTATGAATGAAATCAAAGATAGTTGTTAATTTTTTTAAACTTACAATTAGAAACGAGGGGGAACGTTGTGAGCCGCGGCAAAGTCCACGGCTCTATCTTATACCCGGTACTCAGTCAGTATATACATACATACATACATATATGAGCTTGCGATTTATGCAATTTATTATATGTTCGCAAAAGGGACAAATTAAATTTTGGGCAAAAAATAATATTTCAAAAAATGACGTCAAATCATTTTTGGAATATTATACATGTTTTCAATTTTGTTTGCATATGCTTTTTACATCTGCTTCTAAATTTCTACATGACATGTATAACTACATATTTGAGACGTACAAGTGTTTGCGACAGAGAGAGAGGGAATGAGTCTGCGCTTGGCAGGCGTTGCGTAGCCACTGAAATTTAATTTGTTTCTTCTGGCCATGATATTGATTCGACCTGATCCATATTCGGCAATCTGGTAGATATGGTAATTTTCCATGATTCTGCGTTTTTGGTTTTCTCGTACCTTAAAAATTGTGGATTTCACAGATTTTCGTCCTTTGTGGGGGCGGAAAGGGGCGTGGCAAAATTTTGAAATACACTTGTGGGGCGTGGCAAAATTTTGAAATACACTTGTGCTGGTTTGATATCACAGGAGTTTGGATAGAAAGTTTGGTTGCTCTAGCTCTTATAGTCTCTGAGAACTAGGCGCTCATTTAAACGAATAAGCAAAGCAGACAGGGTCGCGTGTTCTGCGTTTTTAGTTTTCCCGTATTTTCAAAATTGTGTATGCCACAGACTTTCAACCTTTGTGGGGGCGGAAGGGGGCGGGGCGAAATTTTGAAATACACTTTGAATAGTGTGATCACAGAGGAGACTGGATACAAAACTTGGTTACTCTAGCTTTAACAGTCTCTGAGATATAGGCGCTAATGAAGACGGACGGACGGACGGACGGACGGACGGACGGACGGACGGACAGACGGACGGACAGACAGACATGGCTATATCGACTCGGCTATTGATGCTGATCAAGAATATATATACTTTATGGGGTCGGAAACGCTTCCTTCTGTGCGTTACACACAACCGTTATCCCCACTAATATACCCCTATACTCTTCGAGTACCGGGTATAAAAACCTGGTTTGGCCATCCCGAGGATGAAGATCTGAAAATTTTCGTGTTTTCAGATGCACCACATCTAATAAAGCTGGTTCGTAACCATTATTTGGATACTGGTTTACATATAAACGGACAAACATTGACCAAGTCGACTGTCGAACAAACTATAACTCACTGTTGTAAAACAGATGTAACAATATTGTTCAAAGTAAATGAGAGCCATTTAAATGTTCGCTCCTTTGCCAAGCAAAAGGTCAAATTAGCAACACAATTATTTTCGAATACAACCGCCAGTGCCATCAGACGCTGCTACTCTTTAGGCTATCAAGTTGAAAATGCAGTCGAAACCTCGGATTTATTATACCCGGTACTCGAAGAGTAAGGGGTATATTAGATTTGTGGTGATAGTGGATGTGTGTAACGCCCAGAAGGAAGCGTTTCCGACCCCATAAAGTATATATATTCTTGATCAGCATCAATAGCCGAGTCGATATAGCCATGTCTGTCTGTCCGTCCATCTGTCCGTCTGTCCGTCCGTCCGTCTTCATTTGCGCCTCTATCTCATAGACTATTAAAGCTAGAGTAACCAAGTTTTGTATTCAGTATCCTATGTTATCACACTACTCAAAGTGTACTTCAAAATTTCGCCCCGCCCCTGTCCGCCCCCACAAAGGACGAAAGTCTGTGACATACACAATTTTGAAGATACAAGAAAACTAATAAAGCAGAATTATAGCGAATGATCATTTCTATCAGAGTGTTGAATCTGGATCAGATCGGATCATTATTATAGCTACAATGAAGAAAACCATTTCGAAAGTCATCGTTCCCTCTCGCTCTCTCTCACACGCGACCCTGTCTGCTTTGCTTATTCGTTTAAATGAGCGCCTAGATCTCAGAGACTATAAGAGCTAGAGCAACCAAACTTTCTATCCAAGCTCCTGTGATATCAAACCAGCACAAGTGTATTTCAAAATTTTGCCACGCCCCTTTCCGCCTCCACAAAAGACGAAAATCTGTGGAATCCACAATTTTTAAGATAATTGAAAACCAAACCAAAAACGCAGAATCATGGAAAATTACCATATCTACCAGATTGCCGAATATGGATCAGGTCGGATCAATATTATGGCCAGAACAAACAAATTAAATTTCAGTGGCTACGCAACGCCTGCCAAGCGCTGACTCATTCCCTCTCTCTCTGTCGCAAACGCTTGTACGTCTCAAATATGTAGTTATACATGTCATGTAGAAATTTAGAAGCAGATGTAAAAAGCATATGCAAACAAAATTGAAAACATGTATAATATTCCAAAAATGATTTGACGTCATTTTTTGAAATATTATTTTTTGCCCAAAATTTAATTTGTCCCTTTTGCGAACATATAATAAATTGCATAAATCGCAAGCTCATATATGTATGTATGTATGTGTATACTGACTGAGTACCGGGTATAAGGTAGAGCCGCGGCCTTTGCCGCGGCTCACAACGTTCCCCCTCGTTTAAACTCCTTAACGATTGGTTCGACGTTTTCAATTCAAAGCTGTCAACGTCCAACTGCATCGAAACTACTCAGCCTTATGGCGATCAGCTCGAACTGCAAAGAGACATTTTAAAACAGATGTCTCACATTATGAGTAATAGGATATGCGGCAAGACCCATAGGCTCCCATTCCAAAAAGGGATACTAATAAACAATGCATCTCTTGATGGACTGCATGCCTATTGCAATGAAAATTACAGAATGGAGTATATTTTGACAAGTCGGCTGAATCAAGATATTGTTGAACATTTTTTCGGAGCCATGCGGGCGAAGGGTGAACAACATGACCATCCGTCACCCTTACAATTTAAGTATAGATTAAGAAAATACATTGTAGGTAAGACAAAACTAAAACAATTTGTTAATTAGCAAATAATTGATTTTAATAATAATAATTGTCAAATGTCTAGATTTATGTTTCAGCAAAGTTTGAATTGTGAATGTTGGTAGTTATGTGTAGTCCTGTTTTATGTGTTTATTTGATTATTTTCATTTATTAATAACCCTTAAATATTGTTCAGCCAAGAATACAGAGTTGTTAGCCGGTAACGGAAATGTTGGCGAGGACAACTGCGACAGCTGGCTCAATCTCAACATAACTCCAAATGGCAATAAGGAGAATGAGCCCGATGAAGGGAAGTGGAAAGGGTGGTCGAAAGAGTTCGAAGAGTTCGAAATAGAGATTGACAACAACAAAGCTGCAGAGTACATCATGGATGAACTAACGGAGGACGCTATGGAATATCTAGCAGGTTATGTTGTTAGAAAATTAAGGTTGTCTAATGAATCAACGCAATCTGGATTTACGTATGTGGATGAGGTATGGCACGGCAGGCTTATAAAGCTGTCAGACCAGTTTACTGCTACATTAAAATACTTAAAATCTATATTTATAAATAATATTCACAATACTATTGAAATAACTAGACATAAAAAAAAAATTATTAATTGCTGCTAAACATGTACAAATTGATAATAATGTAAAACAATTTTATTTTAAAACTAGAATTTATTTTAGACTTAAATATTTAAACAAAAAATTAGCTTTTAAGAATCAAAAACAACGTTTAGTTGGAAATTCAAAATTATTAAAAATAAAATTATAAACACAAAAATAACATCGTCTCAATTCATTATTGTAGGCTATTTTCCACCCCAACAGGCAACAAGGGGTTAATCAACTCACATCAGTGCCTTTCAGTCGCACTCATGTACTATGTGCCATTTCACTCGCACTCACTGCAATCATACAAGAGCTAGTTTGGCAGCCGAGTAGACTACCTTATAAACAAGCACTTATTTTGCCATGCCCCAGAACAACAGCAACGAAGAGAAAACGACGACGCCACAAAGCAACAGCAGCAAAGAGAAAATGATGACGCCATAGAACGACAGTAGCGGCAAGACAACAACAACGCCGCAGAACGACGGTGCCCAGAGAAAAACCAACTACGCCGCCAATGTCAAAGAGAACGCAGAAAAGGAGGACCAACCAAGGTATACTAAACAAGGTAGGCTTATTGGCTCGCTCGCTCTCTTGTTTTGCTTCTTTCGACTCAGTCTGTTGTGAACAGTACAACGCATTTGTGAGAGTCTCTCTCTCTTTCTATCTCTTTACCTTCTTTGCTGCTCTCTATAAGCCTACCTTGTTTAGTATACCTTGGGACCAACAGCCGACCCAAAAGAGAGCGGGGCTCTCGCCGGCGCCCTCGTAACGGTAAAACTCCAGACGACAAAACTGCAAAAGGCAGAAAACCACCACCGAATACCGAAAAGATGAACGCTAAGGCGAGTGATCGGTCGCGCTATCTCTCACGCACTTATAGCAGCGTAAGCGAGCCGACGCGACAGAGCCGAAGCGCCGGCAGAGGCCGGGAGCAGAGGTGAGGCAACGAGGTTTTTTGACGCGTGCCGGTCAAGAAAGGGCTGGAGGAGTGCGAAATTAGGACCAGAGGCGAACAGTCGAGTGCGCGGATTTTTAAAAGTGCGAAGTCGAGGATAAAATCTAGGACGAAGGCTACGTGGCAGGATCACTGAAGCTGGATCTGGAGTATACCAAGGACTCCTGCAGGAAGGGAAGGGGTAAGCTGAGGCCGTAGGCGATAGGAAGATTAGAGAGATGGTGCAGTAGTAGGAGGTAGGGCCCGTAGTATAAGAACAAAATCCAACTGTTTCTTCCCCCCCCCTACCTGTTCTTGTGTCAGAGTCATACGCACGTAAAGGGAAAACCACCCCCGACCCCGCTAGTAATAACGTGTACGTTAAATGCACAATTGTTCGCGCTGCTGGTTACGGTGCGTGGCCACACACGCACACCGCCGACCCATTTTGAGACTTTGGTTTTCCCCGTCCCCCGTTCACTAGAATATTGAGCAATAAAGTGCCCAAATAAGTATTGGCGAGATCGTCTCTTTTATTGTATTTCAAATGCATGCCTTGGTTCTCGGTGGGCCTGAGGTGGGGCGTGGTGGCTTCGCGATCGGAATAGAATCCTTTCCTCTTCCCTCGGGAGTCGAACGAAGCGACACTGTACGCGGGAAAGCCTAAGGCTGGCACGGCGTTCGCGACTTCGATACCCCCTCCCCCGTGTTCTTCTCTTGTATTACTTCCTATATTCTGGAGATCTCGCAAACGGTATTGTACGCGGGAAAGCCTAAGGCTGGCACGACATCCGTGAGCAGTGATCCCCCTTCCTTCAAAGCCCTCTTTCCCAAAATTCGCGCCTGTCACCACGTGGGCGCTAGGCAGGGGTGTGCCGCGCGTCACTCCGCGCTCCTATCCACCTCTCCAGGTCCCTTTATACAAATTCTCTCTATACGGACCGGATCCTGGCGTGACTGAGAGTCTGTACCCCGGCCAATAGACAGGAACTTCCTTACAGATAGTGCCCGAGCAGGGACGGTGAGAGATAGGATCAGGAGTAAGAGTAGAGCGGGTGAAGGGAGAAAGATTTTCACCGAACGGTGCCGTGAGAAACGAGCCTCCATTTCCTAACGGTGGAAACCGACCCGTCACCGCCCCGTGTTTGCCCCTAATATCAGCAGTGGAAGCAGAGCAAGCGATCCGTTTTCCGACTTGGAAAGAATCCGTTGTAATTTGACGCTGTCCCTTAGGAACGAAATAACAGGAACAATAAAAATCAATCAACAGGAACAGAGTGCACCGAATCTTTGACCCTCCGACTCAAGTACGGCTGAGGCTGGTTCTCTTTCCACTCCCTAGCAACAGCGTCGACCCGCGCCCCTCACACGTCGGTGAAAATTGGCAACCGCGCATTAGCAGACGCGTGGGCGAAAAAGAGACGGCAAGTGACGCCAAGCATATTCGCTAACGGTTGTCCGAAGACACGCGAAAATCGGCAACCGCGCATCAGCAGATACGTAGGCGGAAAAGGGACGGCAAGTGACGCCAAGCATATTCGCTAACGGTTGTTCGAAGACACGCGAAAATCGGCAACCGCGCATTAGCAGGCGCGTGGGCGAAAAAGAGACGGCAAGTGACGCCAAGCATATTCGCTAACGGTTGTCCGAAGACACGCGAAAATCGGCAACCGCGCATCAGCAGATACGTAGGCGGAAAAGGGACGGCAAGTGACGCCAAGCATATTTGCTAACGGTTGTCCGAAGACACGCGGCCACCGGCATCAGCAACGGATGCGTCCGTGAAAATCGGCAACCACGCATCAGCAGACAAGTGGTCGAGAGAGAGACGGCAGGTGACGCCGAAGAATATAGCCAACGGTATATCTGACGACACGCGGCTGCCCGGCGTCGTTAGCGGACGCATCGGCAGTTTGGGCGACGCTCAGGAGGAATGGGCAGCGACACGGCTACGTACGCGCCGACGCACTATGGTTTTTTTTCCGTTAGTTTTGGCATAAAGTCAATTTTTGTTTTGTTTAGTATTTTAAAAATTTGTTGATTTTTTATTTTTAAAAACCCTAGCCAGATAAAAAAATATTAAACTATAACATGTGGAGCAATACTGTTCTGCTTGCGCGCTGTTAAAGTCAGCTGATTATGTACCACCTGTTTTGTATGAAATTGGCGGGAAAAATTTTGCGACTTTGATTGTTTGCTCTGGCGAAAGTTTACACAAAAGTGAAGTGAATAAATATGGAAAACAATTGTCCAGGTATGTTAAACTATAGTTTACCAATGTTTGTGTCGTTGTTATGTGTTTTTGTCCAATTGTACCGGGTTTTGTTTATGTGTATTTTTAGAACGAGCTTAACAAGTCTAGTTGTGTTTCGTGGATCAGTACTTTTGCATGGCAAAGCGTTGCAAAATGTTGTAAGTGATAAACTATTAACCAAATTGTGCAGATTAATGAGAAACTAATCCTTTTTGTCCGAATCAACACGTTTTCGAAAAAATCAAATTTTTCTAGTACCATATGTGTTCAGTCGTGCTGAGCTGGTTGACATTTGGAGCAACAACAATCGCTCAGGAGACGCTGTACATCAGTACATATTGAGTGTCATCGCAGAAAAACATTTAGATAACGAAACCATAAAGTCGATAAATGGAAAAGTAAAAGACTTTGTCAATTATTTAAAAAAACACTTGCCTAAATGTAATTCAACTGTAGAAAGATTTAAGAGAAAGCACGCAAATTGGCTTGGGAAAAGCCTTTTCATAGAAATCACTGGTCATTATGCATTGACAAATAAAGTGGGTCACCCAAAATGTGATTACGAAAGCGCTGGTCCTCGTCTGAAAAGAAAATTAGCCGCGGAACTTTCAGAGGAGAATAACAACTTATCTCCCTTACTCATACATGCTGCCACAGTTTCAGCTAAAAAATCTAACGAAAAAGACTTGGCTGTTGTTTTAAAAGCAGCTGCGAGTTGTGAGAGTATTAATGAAATAAAAAAGAAGCTTTTTGCGGATGAGCCCAAACTAATGTCAGCTGACAGTGCGCTTGCATTTTTAATGGAAAATGGATTCACAAAACGACAATATATTATATAAATATACAAAGAAATGCAAAAATCCACGGATGTGGTATATACCCGGCATATCCGGCCGTACTTAGTTCCAAATTAAAACTCAGGCCAAAAGGAATTGAATATTTTGAAAATAAGGCACTTGTATCATTGCAAAATCTTTTGGATCACACATCATCCCGCATTCTTCAATTGCAACACGAGGTCTTAGAAACACTTTCCAACGTGGTACATTGCAAGCTATTCTTCAGCTATGGATATGATGGTTCGTCCGGCCAGAGTTTATACAAACAGCGTTTCCAGATCCATGATAGTCCTTCAACTGACAGTTCACTGTTTGTTACTACAATTGTCCCATTGAAATTGATAAATGAAACGCAACAAATTATTTGGCTCAATAAGACTCCGCAATCTGTTAGATTTTGCCGCCCATTGAAGATTGAGTTCATTAAGGAAACTACCTCCCTGATATTAAAAGAAAAGGAAAATTTGGATGCCCAGATTCGCAACATGCAAATATATTTGTATAAATTTAAAGAAAAATATATATATGTCGAGTATATTGGCCACATGACACTAATAGATGGGAAAGTCTTAAACATATTGTCAGGCACCAACTCTTGTCAGTCTTGCCCAATCTGTGGAGCGAAGCCAAAACAATTGCTCAACATTAAAGATATAAACTCGAAGGCTTTTATGGCTAACGCACACGCTCTTCAATATGGAATCCGTCCTTTACATGCTTGGATCCGCTTTTTCGAGTTTGTTTTAAAAATCTCATATAGAATTGAGCTTAAAAAGTGGCATGTCAAGGACTGCGATAAGCTTAAATTAAAAGAACGAAAAAGACTTTTACAATTAAAAATGATGAAAGAGATGGGCCTAAATGTGGACAAGCCTCTTTCAAATGGCAGTGGAAACTCCAATGACGGCAACACAGCGAGAAGAGCATTTTCCAATGCAGCTTTACTGTCATCAATTCTTGATTTTGATTATGATATTTTACAAAGTTTTCATACAATTCTAATAACAATTAACTGCGAGTACGAAATAAACTCGGAAAAGTTTTAAGACTTCTGTGCTAAAGTTTTTGTGGCATATCAGAAAAAATATCCTTGGTATCCGATGTCGCCTACTGTCCACAAAGTCTTAGTGCATGGGTACCAAATAATAGACACTTGTTTAGTTCCTGTTGGATGCCTTGGGGAACATGCATCAGAATCCCGAAATAAATTATATAAGAGCGATAGAAGAGGCCACGCTAGAAAATGCAGTCGATTAGACAATATTACAGACGTTTTCAATAGATCAATGGATACTTCTGATCCGTTGCTGTCCAGTACCTATTTAAAAGAACGACCAAATACAATCAAAAAGAAAAATATACCAGCAGAAGCTATATCTCTACTACAAGCACCACATTTAGAAATTCAATGTGAAAATGATGATCCAGATTCCACACAGAACTCGTCCGACGAAGATTATGACGAACTGGATGGACTTGAGGTTATTGCTTCAGAAGATGAATACTTTGAACTTGAAGAAAATTGAGTAACTTCTATAGTAAATAACATAACCAAACCTATTTAAAATGTTGTTAAATGTATCTTTTCTTTCAGAATGAAGCACTAATAATGGAGATGAATACTAAAATGTGAATTTGAACAATAGTTATTGTTTTTTTTTTTTATTAAATATAATAGAAAATAAAAAAGAAAAATGTTTAATAAAGCCTTGTTGCATGACGGACAGATCGCTTATATGGCAGCTATATGAAATAGTGCCCGAAATTATTTAAAACTTTGTAGGTCATCTTGGGAGCCTAAAATATGAATTCAAACCATATTTCAATTCAATTGGTTTTAAATTAGAGTTTATGCCAAAAAAAAACGAAAAAAAAACCATAGTGCGACGGCGCGGCAGCGGCAACAACGACGAATGTTGGATCGTGGGGCAGCGGCGACACGACCACAGCCACGCGGTCGATCAAGCGTCGACGGTAGAGGACGGCGCCCAGGAGGGCAGCAGCGACGTCGTGGCCAGAGAGGAACGCCGTGGCTGCGCGGCGGCAGAACAGTCTGCCCGTAGCCAGGCCGAAGACCATATAAGTCGGAGCTCAAGCTGACATCGAGGAGTCAAGTTCGAACCTTCACCGTGACAACATCGAGAATAAATAAAAGTCAAACCCGAACCCTCACCGCGAGAACATCGTAGAACAAAAAGCTAGCAAAGATCGAGCCTTCGTCACGACCCATCTAAAAGTGTCCCGTCGCGAGTATCCTTATTACGCCCCGTGTCCTATACCAGGATCTGGTGAACCACTACCACGTCGCGTATCCTGCCGCAGGATCAACCATAACCGATCGCTCTACGATTACATAGCAGCGAACGCCATCACACTGTGAATCCTTTCGCAGGACCAATTGCCCCCGTAGCCGATCGCGATATCCATCCGTAGGAACCAACGCAGCCTAGCCGCTTAAGCCAACCGTCGCCGTACCCACACGGGCTATCCCTTCAAGGATCAACCACAGCTTGAACCGTGCCTGGCAGCCTTTGGTAGGCTTATCCGAGTTTCAAGGACCAGGATGGGCACCCGTTGGATATCCTATCGCTGGAAGGACGAATTGCAGGGCTTGGCCCGGGAATTCAGACTCGAGGACGCGGGAACAGTGGAGGAACTGCGCGGTCGCATCGCTGGGTTCATATCTAGAGGAGGCCATTCCGAAACCGTGCAGGCAAAGATCGAGGAACTGGATGCTCATTTCGGCAACATTCCCAGCCCAAGGAGCCCGGCCGTGTCTCCAGGAGCGGCAGGGATAGCGAAAGAGGAAGCGAGCGTCGAAGGGAAGCCATCCCTGTTGACGATCCCCGAACCAGCTAGGACCACCCGGACGACGGGCGCCAAGTCACCTGGACGCCAGGAAGAGACAGGCGGCGTATCACAGGCCACTGAGGACCAGGAGTCACAACGTCCATCCCAGGGTCAACGCCGGGTAACGATCCCGGAATACCCTACCACGGGCCAAGTACCAATGTCACAGGACAACGCACTACTGCGGCCGAACCCCAGATCGAAGAAAAGCCCCATCAACAAAACTCTATCCGAGAGCCCTTGCAGGTGATCATCACGGAACCCTATAATATGCATCGACGACCAGGTAACGGCATCGCCGGGCCACGCGGCCCCGAAAGTGAACTTTCAACTGCGTGTAACGATCATCAGCCTAGCTTCCTCCAGAGTCAGCGAGCCTCACGCCCCGGATACGCAGAAATTTCGTACTCCCCACTGGCAGACAAGCTCCGTAAATGGGGACTCCCCTTCGACGGCCACGCCGACCCGTTGGCGTTCATCGAGCGACTTGCGACTGAGCCCTAAGAAACTGCCGCGGGCCATATCAAGTCTCCTGACAGGAAAAGCTGAGGGCTGGTTCAGGACTTTTCACATGCAGGGCCAGAACTGGACAGACTTCCGCAAGGAATTCCTGGAGTTCTTCTTGCCTCCACGGTATTTCCAACGTCTGGAGGACACAATCCGAAGCCGGCAGCAGAGATCCAGGGAACCCTTTAGAGATTATATGATCGACCTACGTTTGATGATGCAGCGAGCCCGATACACTGAGGATCAGGAACTGGATAGGATCTACGAGAACCTTCGTTCGGAGTACCAGATGTACACCCGGCGACAGGATTTTCGATCCCTCACGGAGCTGACGCAGCTAGTGTCCGCATACGAGACCGCCAGGGACCGTGACGCACCGCGCCCCACCGGAGCGGCGCAGGCCAACAGGATCCGAACCCAGCTTTCGGACAACGGAACAACGGCTCAGCGCACCCCAGCACCTGAGAAACCAGACGTCGCGAACCGAGTGATTAGTCAAGAGAAGGAACGACCGATAGATGTGCGACGGGCCTGCCGGAACTGAGGCAAAGATGGACATTTCAGCAGCGCGTGTTCCAACCGGCAGAAGCTATTCTGTTGGGAATGCGGCCGCCGGGACGTCCGAACGATCAACTGCTGCCGCAAGAACGAGTCGGGAAACGGGTCGGGTCTCCGTTCGACCGGGATCCGGACGGAGACGCGCACCCAATAACAGGAGAGCCCCACCCATTGAGAATGACTGGGGGCAGGATCGCAGCGCTGTTAACCATCGATGGGAAGATCTTTTCAGCGACCCTCGACACTGGCGCAACCCGATCATTCGTCAGCCAACGGATGGCTCAAGAAATGGGGACGCACGAGAACAGGCGGACAGTGAGTACCCGAATCTGCCTCGCAGACGGAACGAATAAGGAGATCAACCAGGCCTACCATCCTCGACGACATCATCTTGGGACTCGACTTCTTATGTGGCATCCGAGCCAGGATTCACTGCGGACGAGCTTATTTGCAGCTAAAGTTACGCCAGGACCCTCCGCGTATTCGACCCGAAACCACCGCCTCACCGTACCGGCGATCGATAACCTTCGCCGATCCTCTAATCACCACAACGACGCCTACAACAGACCCCACGGCTTCAACTGCGCACGCCGCCCCAGAACCGATATTCAAAACCTACCAGACGAAACACAAGGACCCAGCCAAGAACACTCTGTCTTCCCTCCAAAGGAAACCAAGCCCGGCTGGGACGGTGGAGACCGCACCCATGATGAGTGCCATCATGACCAGTCCCCTCGTTCTTGGCCAGGCTGCAACGACAAAGCAACGACAACCGATTTCGGCAGAGATAGCTGCGACTCCGCTGGATCAATCCAGGGCCAGCTCATCTAACCGGGAATCTTCTTCATCGCCACGACAAGAATCACCGATTTCGGCAGAGATAGCTGCGACTCCGCTGGATCAATCCAGGGCCAGCTCATCTAACCGGGAATCTTCTTCATCGCCACGCCAAGAATCACCGATTTCGGCAGAGATAGCTGCGACTCCGCTGGATCAATCCAGGGCCAGCTCATCTAACCGGGAATCTTCTTCATCGCCACGTCAAGAATCACCGATTTCGGCAGAGATAGCTGCGACTCCGCTGGATCAATCCAGGGCCAGCTCATCTAACCGGGAATCTTCTTCATCGCCACGCCAAAAACCACTGATTTCGGCAGAGATAGCTGTGACTCCACTGGAGCGATCCAGGGCCGGCTTATCGAACCAGGAGTTGCCTTTCGACCACCCGCAAACTACAACCAATCGCGAGGGCCCAGAAGCGACCAGCGGCAACAGATAACAGCGTTGACAATAACAGGGACAACCAGGCGTTAACAAGGAAACCAACGAAGCCTCGCCCGGACACACCGGAGGGAACCGAGTCAAGCGAACCAGCCAAGAGACGCCGAGCCCCGCCGCGATCAGGTGATCATGGCGGAGACACAACTCCGGACTACCGGTTGGAACCCCTCGCTGACGCCGCCACAGCACGGGAACGGAACCCATTCCGAGCAGTGATACCGAAGGACTTCGACGAAGTAATCCTGGCCCACATCACAGCATCTCAATTGGAGGAGATCTCGCCTCTTCAACCATCCTCGAATTGTACACAAGCCCCTACGCCCTGGGCGGCAGAATTCTTAGAAATGGAACTGGCCAAGATCGAAGGACTAGCTGGAGTCTCGCACATCGCCGAGCACACGATTACCGTGCGGGACAGCAAACCAATTAAGCAGCGGTACTTCCCCAAGAACCCAGCGATGCAGAGTATCATCGACGCTCAGGTAAACGAACTTCTGCGAGCCGGGCAGATCGAACCTTCTAAGAGCCCCCACAGCGCACCCATTGTGCTCGTGGGGAAGAAAACGGGAGAAATGAAGATGTGCGTGGACTTTCGCCAACTCAACGCCCGGTCAATACCCGACGCCTACCCGCTGCCGAGGATAAACCACATCCTCGAAAAACTCCGCAATGCCAGCTACATCTCGACGTTGGACCTAAAGAACGGCTATTGGCAGATCCCCATGGCCCAGGGAAGCAGGGAGTACACGGCGTTTACTGTTCCAGGCAGAGGACTTTTTCAATAGACGGTGATGCCATTCGGCCTTCACTCCGCGTCAGCAACATTCCAACGAGCACTCGATAGCGTCATAGGGCCGGCCATGGAACCTTACGCCTTCGCTTATCGCGACGACATTATCGTCATCGGGGCAACGTTGGAAGAGAACGTCGAAAACCTACGAGAGGTATTCCGTCGCTTATGGGAGGCCAATCTCCGTCTGACTAGGAACAAGTGCAGTTTCTTTCAGAAAAGCATTGTTTACCTTGGACACGTCATCAGCGAGAAAGGGATCCACACCGATCCCGACAAGATAGCCGCGGTACAGAATTTAACACCCCCGAACACGATCAAGAAATTGAGGCGCTGTATAGGAATGGCCTCGTGGTATCGACGTTTCGTACCAAACTTCGCCACGATGGTCCAGCCTATGACCAGTCTTCTCAAAAAGGACAAAAAATGGGAATGGACGGAGGAGCAACAGCAAGCATTCGAGGATCTAAAAGAGAAGTTGACCCAAGCTCCAGTGTTAGTTAGGAAAAGTTCACCCTGCAGACCGACGCCAGCGCCTACGGTATCGGAGCCGTACTGACTCAACAGATCGCCGGAGAAGAAAGAGTCATCGCCTACGCCAGTCGCCGCCTGTTAAAAGCGGAGGAGAATTATTCTGCAACGGAGAAGCAGTGCTTGGCAATAGTCTGGGCGATCAGGAAACTACGCTGCTACCTCAAGGGGTTTCACTTCGATGTCATCACGGATCATTTAGCGTTGAAATGGCTCAACACAATCAACAACCCGACAGGCCGTATCGCGCGCTGGGCTCTGGAGCTCCAGCAATACCGCTTCGACATCCACTACAGACGCGGAAGTCAAAACGTCGTAGCGGACGCACTGTCACGCCAGCCTATAGACGCGTTGCAACGAGTCCACGAGGCTGCACCCGCGTGCTCTTGGCTACGCCGCCTGCTGAAACGGATCCAGGAACAACCAGAGAGGAGCTCAGAGCTTATCATCGAGAGTGGACAGGTCTACAGGCGATCAGGCAATCGCCCGGAAGAAGAAGACCCCATACAATGGAAGCTCTGTGTAGACAGCGACCGACGCCAAAGAATACTCCAAGAGTGTCACGATCACCCCACGGCAGGGCACCTCGGGATTCGGAAAACAGCGACCCGTGTGACACAACGGTACTACTGGCCAGGACTCTACAGGGACGTGACCAAGTATGTTCAACGTTGCGAGAAGTGCCAGAAGTTCAAGGTGAGCCAGAAGAAACCCGTCGGATACATGCACACCCGTCAAGCTAAGGGCCCCTTCGACATCTTGTGTGCGGACTTCGTAGGACCCCTCCCACGGTCAAAACACGGCAATACAATGCTGCTCGTGTTCTTTGATGCCTTCAGCAAATGGGTGGAACTGGTGCCCATACGTAAAGCCACCTCTGCCCAGCTGGAGAAGGCCTTCAGGGAGCACATCTTGAGCCGGTTCGGGACGCCTCGAAAGTTCGTATGTGACAACGGGACTCAGTTCACCAGTCGATCCTTCAGAAACTTCTGCAAGTTAGCAGGGATGGAGCTCGAGTACACTGCCCCCTATACTCCGCAACAAAATCCCACTGAGCGGGCGAACCGCACCATAAAAACTATGATCGCCCAGTATATTGAAGGAGACCAGCGGACATGGGACGTTCTTCTGCCGGAGCTGAACCTACCTATCAACACGAGTACTTCCGACACCACAGGGTTCAGCCCAGCTTTCTTGGTATTGGGCCGGGAACGACTCCCAGGAGCACTCTACGACGAAGTAACCACGGGACCAGGAGAGGAGACTGAAGCAGCCAACAACAAAGCAACGCGTCTCAAGGAAATCTTCAAGGTGGTCCAGGAAAACAAACAACGAGCAAAGCAGGCACAGCAGACACAGCAGAAGACCTACAACCTTAGAAGACGCGAATGGCGGCCCCACATCGGAGAGATGGTCTTATTAAAACAGCACCACTTGTCCGGGGCGACGGACAATTTCGCCGCCAAGCTCGCTCCCAAGTACGAGGGGCCGTACACTGTAACCAAATTTCTCTCTCCCAACATAGTTCGCCTCCAACAACGCCACGGAAGACAACGGAAGACGGCCAGCCTGGCTGACCTCAAGACATATTATGCCGGGGATCCCGACGACTGCCAACCTGTGGCCAACGAGGAGGACGCCAGTCCGACGGCGCTACCGATACCCGGATAAACTCCAATTCGCAAAGGCCACTTATGGGGGCGCGCTGCCATAGCGTCCTTGCCCCCGTAAAAGGTATAAAACAACATCGTACGACGCCGTAAGCTACGCTTAGATCCCCCTTCGGGATTAGTTTTAAGTCAGTTCCCCCCAATGTAAATTGCACCATCAGGCAGGCTAGGTAAACGTAGGAAAGGTCATAGGCAGGTATTAATCTTTTGAGGGTTCTCCATCCACAGATAAGCAACGATGAAACGAGCACTCAACGACGGCGTCCCACCTCCGAGGGCCGAGGGACTGCAGCCACGCTTCCAGAGCGGGACTCCACATCCCGTACGTCCTGCCGGGAGAGACAAGAATGCCATGGGTGGAGTACGACCAGCCGTCGACGTCCCAAGCAGCACTGAGACGGGTATTCAACGCCAGACCAACCCTGCCGCCGGTAGTTCCGATCACACCACCGGGAGCCACAACGGCCTCCGGCCGAAAATCAATGCCGCCCAAAGTAGATGCTCGACGGTATAGTCAACTCCATTTCGGGCAGATACAAGAAGGGTCGAGCGGCAACGAGGGCTTTGATGACGTCCGCCCCCTGTGCGCCGATTCGCGCTGGGACCAGGACACCACGGAGGGCACGGAAGAGAGTGAGGAGGAACTCTTGTACGATGGAAGGTTCGGCAAACTACCGAGCGTAGCTCCACCCCATCATGACATTGCGGCACTCAACGAGGCCCTGAAAAGGATGACCGGATGACCTCAGCAGGATGCGGTACCACTAGGTCCATGGATCGCGGCAGCCGAAGCCTTTCAAGTGCTGCTCACGGCACGCGCGCAACAACGGACTCCAGCGACGCCCGATGAGCCCGCTTCCGGTCCAGATTCCGCTAGCTTCGAGGCCAGCTCGAGCGACACAGAGGACGTCTCAAGCACCGAGGACCTTTTCGAGGTCAACTCGAGCCAGCTGGGGTTCTCCTGGTCGGCGGAAGATTCCCAAGAGGATTTTGATAGTGGTGTAGACACCGCAGAAGCAGAACAGCAACGGGAGGAGGCCCAGAGAGCGAACGCCGAAGGAGACGCCGCGGGCCGGGATGGAGCCGTGAGTAGCGACGCCTCTGCTGAAACTGATGGGGTACGGACACCGTCATTTAGTCCCCAGAATTGGATATTTCCCTGGTTGCTCATGCCGGATCGCAAGGACAGCCGCAACGAGGAAGAATGGTCCAACGAAGATCTATCTGTCATCATTGTCTCCAGCGAAGGAGAGGAGAGCAGGCCCGCTTCAACGGGCGACCAGACCGCGTCGGGAGACGGCAGCGAGGACATATCCCTCATCAGCGTTTCCAGTGACGAAGAGCAGAACAGTCTCGCTCCAACGAGGAACCGGAGCACACCAGCAGAACTCGGCAGGCACCAGTCCATCGTAATCCTATCCAGTGACGAGGAAGACGACGACCTCGGGTCTCGCCCGGACACCAAGCCGCCGGCCGCCCGGCGTAAGCCGCGGAATGCATCGGAAAGGACACCGATCGTCGTCCTCTCTAGCGACGAAGACGAGGCCCACAGGAGGCTGGCGACCACGGCCCAGGAGGAGCCAAAGCAAGCCGACTCTAACAAAGCGCCGAACGGGCAAGCCGACGAGAGCGACCTCTCCTTCGAGCTCGAAGAACCGGCCGCTGGAGTGTTGATGGCCATGTTCGACGAAATACCGGGAGCGTTGGACGTCCAGGCCGAGTCCGAGTGGCCCCAGGCACCCGCCGACTGGAGGGTGGACACGCCCGCCCGACGTCTCCCACAGGGAATTATCGACCGTGTGGAGGCGATGGAGGGAGGCAGTCGTAGACGTCGGCTGATATGGACAGAGGAGGAGCACCGCTTCCGCGTGTCCCGCAACACATGGGGCCAGGTAGACATCACAACTCGTCCCCCCCGAGGAAAGAAGGCAGTGTAAGGAAGTGTTCCCTCACAACGGGGGAACGTCCACCTTCGCCCAGGAGGCGTAGGGTGATGGCCCAGAAAAGGGGCGAGAGAAAGCGGGCCAAAGTCCGCCGATCTCACAATTTTTAGTTACCTTCTTTGTTACCACGCCGGAGCCTAATTATCATTTTTTATTTTTTAGTACATAAGCCTGTTTTTCTTTTGACCCCTTTGATATTTTGTAGTAGTAAGTTAGATAAATAAAGTAGCGATTAAGGTGAAAAGACGCTGGTTTCATTAGGGCAAAGAGGAGGTTAACACAGCCCAACTCCCCTAATCCCCCTTCGAAACAATACGACGACGCCCCAGAACAACAGCAACGAAGAGAAAACGACGACGCCACAAAGCAACAGCAGCAAAGAGAAAATGACGACGCCCCAGAACAACAGCAACGAAGAGAAAACGACGACGCCATAAAGCAACAGCAGCAAAGAGAAAATGATGACGCCATAGCCTACGCCAAAGAGAACGCAGAAAAGGAGGACCAACAGCCGACCCAAAAGAGAGCGGGGCTCTCGCCGGCGCCCTCGTAACGGTAAAACTCCAGACGACAAAACTGCAAAAGGCAGAAAACCACCACCGAATACCGAAAAGATGAACGCTAAGGCGAGTGATCGGTCGCGCTATCTCTCACGCACTTATAGCAGCGTAAGCGAGCCGACGCGACAGAGCCGAAGCGCCGGCAGAGGCCGGGAGCAGAGGTGAGGCAACGAGGTTTTTTGACGCGTGCCGGTCAAGAAAGGGCTGGAGGAGTGCGAAATTAGGACCAGAGGCGAACAGTCGAGTGCGCGGATTTTTAAAAGTGCGAAGTCGAGGATAAAATCTAGGACGAAGGCTACGTGGCAGGATCACTGAAGCTGGATCTGGAGTATACCAAGGACTCCTGCAGGAAGGGAAGGGGTAAGCTGAGGCCGTATGCGATAGGAAGATTAGAGAGATGGTGCAGTAGTAGGAGGTAGGGCCCGTAGTATAAGAACAAAATCCAACTGTTTCTTCCCCCCCCCCTACCTGTTCTTGTGTCAGAGTCATACGCACGTAAAGGGAAAACCACCCCCGACCCCGCTAGTAATAACGTGTACGTTAAATGCACAATTGTTCGCGCTGCTGGTTACGGTGCGTGGCCACACACGCACACCGCCGACCCATTTTGAGACTTTGGTTTTCCCCGTCCCCCGTTCACTAGAATATTGAGCAATAAAGTGCCCAAATAAGTATTGGCGAGATCGTCTCTTTTATTGTATTTCAAATGCATGCCTTGGTTCTCGGTGGGCCTGAGGTGGGGCGTGGTGGCTTCGCGATCGGAATAGAATCCTCTCCTCTTCCCTCGGGAGTCGAACGAAGCGACACTGTACGCGGGAAAGCCTAAGGCTGGCACGGCGTTCGCGACTTCGATACCCCCTCCCCCGTGTTCTTCTCTTGTATTACTTCCTATATTCTGGAGATCCCGCAAACGGTGTTGTACGCGGGAAAGCCTAAGGCTGGCACGACATCCGTGAGCAGTGATCCCCCTTCCTTCAAAGCCCTCTTTCCCAAAGATCGCGCCTGTCGCCACGTGGGCGCTAGGCAGGGGTGTGCCGCCCGTCTCCGTCTCCAGGTCCCTTTATACAAATTCTCTGTATACGGACCGGATCCTGGCGTGACTGAGAGTCTGTACCCCGGCCACTAGACAGGAACTTACTTACAAAATGCAAAATGTATATCAGATATAACATCAAATTATATTAATTGTCTATAGGGAATTAGTGCGTCGCGTCAATAAGCAACACTCAGCAAATAAATTTGTGTCTCAAGAAATCTTCGCAAAAGTATTTTGCTGGCAATTTCGGCAGCTCAGCACGCGTACACACACACATACGTACTTACAGTTCCGTGTGTACTCATACAAGCAAGCTCATTCTATTTTTAGATCTGCGAGCGCACTGGAGTTCGTGAGAGCGAGATAGCGCTCTTGGTAAAAACAACACCCCTACAAAACAGAATTGTATGAGCGTAAGACATCTTAGTGTTTATATTGTCTTTGGTCAGGCCATGGTATGGAAAAAAAAGAAGCGGTTATACCATTAGATGCTCTTGGTTTGTGTTAAGTAGAATACCCCATAATTAATATATCTGTATGTCGGTTTAAATTGTTGTTACCTTATATGTTACATGCTACATACCCCTATACAGTAGCGCCATCTAGGGGCGGAGTCAAGAATGGAGATGAGCCAGCCAAAAATCTCCCTGCTCTTCAGCCAACCGTCCGGGGTGAATGGCGAAGGATTGAGAAAAGGAAGATCTGGAGAACCCAGATTTTTTGTTAACCGGTAGGTGAGACCCAATCTTTCTTTCTCCTCGTGGCCTCCGAGCCGCACCGTAAAAAAACGAGAGGGAACGTTGTGAGCCGCGGCTCTACTTTATACCCGGTACTCAGTCAGAATATATGTGGTCTTATGATTTATGTAATTTATTGTTGGATAACATAACATTACTCATGTTATATTAACACAAAAATAACATTAAAGAAATCCATAATCCCTCATGTATGGGCACACTGGCATCCCCTAGTGCACGGGCACACTTGCTTACACTCTTCCTCTTTCTTCTTGATCTCTTGAGTGACGTGGCTGGCTGTGAAATTAACAAAGAATTAAAGCTTAAAATATAAATGCAATCAAGCAATATAAAACCAAAACTGTGCTGAATTATTTTAAAGAAGGATACTGACATAACAACTAAGTGAATATTACAATAGGTTATGGGCCCAGGCTACATTCTATTTAAATAGTTAAAAATAAAAATAAAAAATAAGTTTATAATAATTTTAAATTGTCGAAGCGTGTCTTGTGTATACACATACACATACATACACAAAATGGACAAGGCGAAGCGCAATATAAAACCTTTTGACGGTGAGAAATACGCGATTTGGGAATTTAGATTGAGAGCACTTGCTGAACTAGATGTGTTAAAAGTTATTGATAATGAGACACCAAAGGAATGTGACGAAAGCTGGGTAAAGGCAGAGAGGTGTGCTAAAAGTGCATTGATTGATAATCTAAGTGACTCTTTCTTGGGTTTCGCAACGGGCAGCAGCACGGCACGCCAAATTCTTGTGAAGTTGGATTCTGTATATGAGCGAAAAAGTCTGGCGTCGCAGTTAGCTGTGCGCAAGCGGTTGTTGTTGTTCAAATTAAAGAGCGAGATGGCGCTAGTGAACCACTTTGTTATTTTTGATGAACTAGTAGGTGAACTTTTGGCATCCGGAGCTAAAATTGATGAAATGGATAAGATTTCTCACTTGCTATTGACTTTGCCAGTATCTTATGATGGGGTAATTACAGCTATAGAGACTTTGTCAGAAGAAAATATAACTTTAGTCTTTGTTAAGAACCGTTTAATACATCATGAGGTAAAAATAAAGAACGCATGTAATGACACAAGTAAAAAGGTGATGTATGCTGAGGTTTTTAATAAAAATTATAAAAACGAATTTATAAATAATAATAAATATAAATTTAAAAAGCCAAATTATAATAATAATAACCGAAAACCATATAATAATAAAACCAAACAAAATAATCAGTCTTCAGTCAGCTCTCACTGCGTTCGGTCGTGTTTTCGCTATGTTGTATCAATGCTCGGAATGCGATTTGGATGTTACGGCCGCTCAGCTTCGTGGCTTTGATGCCGTACGCTGTTCGTCGTTGTGCCGCCGTGCGTTTCATCTGTCGTGCATTGATTTGCATGCTGATGCGGTGAAAATGTTGGTTAATCTGCCTAACCTTATGTGGCAGTGCGACAATTGTGTGATTGCGAATGACTCGCACTCGAAAATTGACGAACTCAACGACAAGGTTTTGAAGCTTGAGAGCCTTTATCGGGAGCTCAAGTCGGAGTTTATGGCTGCCCTCCCTGTCACTTTGAATAAGAAGGTGAAGCCGGCTGTTGCAAGGAAGAAAGCCGACAATGTCATATCTGTGGCTGAGTTGCAGTCTCCGCGGCTAGTGGCCGCCACATCGACTGCGGTTATTGACCCTGGATCAGCTGCTTCAGATGGCTTTGTCACTGTGCGGAGAAAAGTGAGAAAGACCCGCACAAAGAAGACGAAGCGTTTGCTAGGCATTGCGCCGAGCTGTGAGCAGCTAAATGTATTGCAGAGCAGAAAATACCTGCATATTGGTCGATTTTCTACTGCAACGGAGCCAGAGGCGGTGGTGAGATTTGTTGCCGATAAACTCAAGGTGTCTGAGACGGAAATTTTTTGTGCGAAATTGGTCAAGCGGGACGCTGATCTATCTGCATTGAAGTTTGTCAATTTCAAACTTGGTGTACCTGAGCCGCTGTTCCCTGACGTCTTTGAGGAGAAATTCTGGCCAGTGTCGGTAAGGGTTTCCCGTTTTGTGCATAGGCAGAGGCCGGAAGCAGATATTACGGCAGTTAATCTGTTGACAGCTGTGCCAGTACGGACGTCCACCCCGACTACGGAAGCTCCAGATCCAGTTCCTTCCACTTCAAAAAACCCCCAGTGAGCGGCGCCCATGGTTTCTGGTTCGCCGCCTCCTTACGACATATTCTGTATGCAATTTCTCGCCTCTACGCAGTCAGCAATGGCTCGCTGCATCACTTCTGGCGTACCTCTGCGGAACAACAACACAGTACCGCTTCTTCGCTCTGCGCTTTGTGCGATATTCGCACGGCTGCTGCTGGTATAGGCGTCGACGCTCTTGCTTGCGCTCTATTTCAACGAAGTGCGCCTCTGACATCGTCGTTACAACAACATTCGACAACGCATGTCTTCGTGTGCTTGGCTTGCGCCGTTGCTGCACTCGACACTTGGGGAGAGTCAGTAGCCCGTCGTTCGCTCGCAAATGGAGAACTCTCTTCGCCCACAGTACCCAGTATGGATCTCCCGCCGCTGCCCCGCTCAATCGTCTGGTCGAGGAAGGTGTGCTGCGGTTTCGGACTACGGCGTTTGGGCGTTTTTTACGCACGAGCCGCGCCCCTCTTGCTGATTGTGACATGCCAAGCCCTTCTCAGGATTATGCTTCCGTGCCCTCGGGCCGTTCAGCGCTGCTACCCTCCGTGATCATGCCTATGGAAGGGACCAAATCCTTAAGCATCTACTTTCAGAATGTAGCGGGCATGCGCACTAAGGCTCAGGCTGTATATCTGGCAACCGCTGTGTGCGATTTCGACGTCATCGTCGTGGTGGAAACCTGGCTCAACGATAGCTTCTTCGACAATGAGTATTTTGACCCCAACCTTTTCCAAGTGTTTCGTAAGGACAGAGATTGTGCCAAGACGAATCGCTGCAGAGGGGTGGGGTCATTGTGGCCGTTAGACGCACGATTCAATGTGATCCCATTTGTCTCTTGGATGGAGACACTATGTTGGATCAGATTGGTGTGTTGGTGGCCGGACAGTCGGAGGCTCTGGTAGTCAGTGCTTCGTACATTCCGCCTTGTAGTAGCTATGAGGTCTACAAGGCGCATATGCGAAATATTACCAGCATGCATGCCAATTTAAAAGACCGTCAGCATCTCTGCGTTGTTGGCGACTTCAATTTGGGGTCGCTGGTGTGGTCCGCCGATCCGCAGTCGTCGGCTATGATCCCGAGCAACGTGCACTTGCAGCAGGAAATTCTTTGCTTGGATGATTGTTTTAGTGTGGGCTTATCCCAAGTCAATAATGTATTTAATAGGTTAAATAAGATTCTAGATTTAGTTTTCGTTGGACCTGATGTTGACTGCCGTGTAACGCGCTGTGAACAGCCGATTGTAGAATGCGATATGCATCATATGCCATTGCTACTAGCAGTTAAATTCATTTGTTACTCGCCTCGAGCGGAACTTGATTCTCATTATTATTTTACTGATGTAAGCCTGAATGCTATACGGGATGATATGTTTAATGTAAACTGGGCGTCTGTTCTATCGCATCCTAGTGTTGATACTTGTTATAGCGTTTTCATTGAAACTGTTCGTCATTTTGTTGGTAAAAATGCTTCCAGAAGAGTGCGTGGCTCCTATAGGTTACCGTGGTATACGAAGGGGCTCGTTAGGTACAAAAATCTGCGCAATAAGTTTTTTAAGCGTTTTAGTAGGACCCGGGACCCTGGTGATTGGGACAAGTATGTGCAGCATAAACGGGAGTTTTCGTTTCTCAACAAATTTTTATATAATCAATATATTGCCGACGTTGAGAGGGGGCTCAAACTTAATCCCAGGTCATTTTGGCACTTTATAAACTCTAAGAGGTCAACGAGTGGTCTTCCCTCAGCTATGTATCTTGGTCTCTGTAGCGCTAATACTGACAGTGGCATAGCAAACCTTTTTGCTTCTTTTTTCAGGTCTAATTTTGAGCCATGTGCGACGTGGCATGATTCGGATATCCTTGACTCCATCCCTTCGGTTGTCAATATTGGCACACTTGATATATTGGAGGGGGACATCTTGGAGGCTATTGCTGACTTCGACAATTCTAATAAGCCCGACAGTGATGGTATTTCTGCCTTCCTGCTTCGCAATTGTTGTGATGCTTTTTGTGCGCCGCTGAAAATTCTTTTCATGAATTCCTTGTTAGCGGGTCGGTTTATTGGTAAGTTGAAAGCTGCCACAGTCACTCCTGTTTTTAAGAAAGGCTCGAAGAATAATATCTCTGATTATAGACCGATTGCCAAACTCAGCAATATCTCAAAGCTTTTTGAGCGTATCATTGCCAAAAAGATTACTTTCCTCACGAGGTCATACATCAGCCCAAAGCAGCATGGTTTTATGCCGGGTAGATCAACAGCTACGAACCTGATCGCCTTCAGTAATTTCTGCACACGTGCCTTTGAAAAGTACTCCCAGGTCGATGTTGTGTACACTGACTTTGCTAAGGCCTTTGATAAAGTCTCCCACTGTGCTCTAGTAGCCAAGCTACATCGGCTGGGTTTTCATTCGAGCTTGCTCAGTTGGCTCATATCATATCTGGAGCAGCGAGAGTATGTTGTATGTGTGAATGGGAAGCAGTCGGACCCATATTTGGCTACTTCCGGCCTTCCACAGGGCAGCGCTCTTGGTCCGCTGCTGTTCTCTATTTTTATTAATGACATATGTTTTAGCATTCGAGCCTCTGAGTATTTGCTTTACGCTGATGATCTCAAGATTTTTCGCTCTGTCAAATCATTAGGCGACAGTATCCTTCTTCAGCATGACCTGGATGAAGTTGCTCGTTGGTGCACACGTAATTTGCTCCCACTTAATATTAGAAAATGTTATTTGGTTTCGTATGGCAAGTGTACATTTAAAGTCCAGACCTCGTACTCGATAGATGGCCTTCCGCTCTTAAAGCAGACGGAGATACTCGATCTAGGCATCTTGTTTGATTCCAAATTTTTGTTTGTGGAACATCTGAATTACATTTTGCCGAAAGCTTATGCCATGTTTGCCTTTGTTAAGCGCAACTCATCCCAGTTTAACGATCCATACACGAGGCTAAGTCTATATTCTTTCCTCGTGCGCTCGCGCCTTGAGTATGCTTCAGTGGTTTGGAACCCTACTGGGGTTGTTCAGATTGCGCGCGTCGAGAGACTGCAGAGGAAGTTTTTGAAGTTTGCACTCCAGCCTTTGCAGTTTGCAGTCCCATTGCCATCCTATGAGTGCAGATGTCGCCTTGTGCATCTCTCCTCTCTCGAGGATCGTAGGACCATTGCGGCTCAAATCTTTATTTATGACTTGGTAGTGGGGAATATTGATTGCCCTGACCTGCTTAATAGGATTGGCTTCAATACGCCTGCCAGGAGCCTTAGGGACCACGCACTCTTTGCTATTGATCTCCACCGGAGCAATTACGGAAGTAACGAACCTATATGTAGGGCTCTTCGCCAATATAATGCGCTGCCAGCTGGGATGCGGTTCGACTTCTGCCATGGGAAAGCAGCCGTTAGACGATTACTGTCTGATTTTTTCATGTTTCATTGTTAATTGTTTTTTTGTTGATTTCTTTGTATTATTTAAGATAGATGTAAGCTAGTTTAGCCAGTTAAGGTTCAACCGTTGGCCAATAAATAAATAAATAATAATAATAAATAATATAAAATGTCATTATTGCGGAAAACTAGGGCATATAAAAAAGGATTGCTATGGTTATAAAAGACAAATAAATAATTTAAATAATAAAGAAAATAATAAAGAAGTTCACACTGCAATAGCCAAGCCAGGTTTCGCGTTTATGCTCAAGAGTTTAAGTGACAAAAGTAAACAAGAAAACAAAAATTTTATTTTGGATTCGGGTGCTACAGACCACCTGATAAATGATGAGACGCTGGTTGCTGACTCCATAGAATTGAAGACTCCAATAAAAATTGCTGTGGCTAAACAAGGAAAATACATCTCTGCAACTAAGCGTGGAGTCGTACGTCTGGAAAATAATTATCAGATAACGCTCGAGGACGTCTTATATTGTGGAGAAGTTGCAGAAAACCTTATTTCTGTTAAGAAGATGCAAGATGCTGGAGTTACAGTTGTATTCGACAAAAATGGAGTTCAATTGAAGAAAGGTCATGTCATTTTTGCCGAAACCTCAGGTGCGTACAGCACCGATTATTGAATTTAAGGCGTATAAAATCAATGCAAATAATAATTTATATAAATTATGACATGAGAGGCTAGGCCATATTAGTAAAGGAAAAATGATAGAAATAAAAAGAAAGAATTTATTGAATGATAACAGGCTACATGATACTGTTTATCCTACAGACGACATATGCGAAGCTTGTTTAAATGGGAAACAAGCCAGATTACGATTTGATAAATATAAAAATAAAGAGAACATAAATAGAGCCCTTTTTGTTATTCATTCCGATGTCTGTGGTCCGATAACACCTACAACAATTGATGATAAAAACTATTATGTGATTTTTGTGGATCAGTATACACATTATTGTGTTACTTATCTTATTAAATACAAATCGGATGTGTTTAATATGTTTAAAGATTTTGTGGCCAAAAGTGAAGCACACTTTAATCTAAAGGTAGTGAATCTATACATTGACAATGGTAGGGAGTATTTATCTAGTGACATGCGTGAGTTCTGTGTTCAGAAAGGAATAAGTTACCATCTGACTGTACCATATACTCCACAGTTAAATGGAGTTTCAGAAAGAATGATCAGAACAATTACTGAAAAGGCTCGTGGCATGGTCAGTCGTGCAAAACTAGAAAAGTCCTTTTTGGGTGAACTTGTGTTAACGGCAACATATATAATTAATAGGATTCCAAGTAAGGCACTTGGAGATCGAGCAACCACGCCATACAAAGTAGAAAGGATATGTCCTTATGGGAAGAAGCTATTCAAGTAGAACTGTCTGCCCATGAATTAAATAAGACATGGACTATTGTTACAAGGCCTGAAAACCAAAATATTGTAGATAGTAAATGGGTACTTACTCTAAAACAGAATGAGATGGGAAATCTAGTGAGATATAAGGCAAGATTAGTTGCACGGGGTTTTACACAAAAGTACCAAATAGATTATGATGAAACGTTTGCGCCAGTTGCAAGAATTTCTAGTTTCCGGTTTATATCATCTATTTCAAACCACTATAACTTCAAAGTACATCACATGGATGTTAAAACTGCGTTTCTTAATGGTACGCTGAAAGAGGAAATATATATGAAAGTTCCTCAAGGAGTTGTTTGCAAAGGTGATAATGTTTGTAAATTAAATAAGGCGATTTACGGGCTGAAACAGGCAGCTAGATGCTGGTTTGAAGTATTTGAATAATGATTTGATTTGATTTGATAATGGCGATATAAAAAGAAATTTGTATGTATTGTTATATGTTGTGAGGAATCGATATTCCTCACAAGACCCTAGTAGGGGATGCGGCGAAATGGCCAGCGAAGAGCTCGGGGCGATCCCGTTAAGCGAGAGGATGGAGCGGGCCTCGCTCTCAGAAAAGGGAAACGGCGGAATTGGGACAGCGGCGGGCCCAAGAGCCGAGGACCGGGAGGCGCCATGTGGATCCCATGTAGGCCATGTAGAGCCCATGTAGGCCATGTGGATTCCATGTAGGCCATGTAATCACATGTAGGCCGTGTAGGCCGATCCCGGTGCGGAAGGCTTGGGAAGACGAAGCGGTCGATGGAAAAGTACCAAGGGAAAGGAACCGTTGCGGATGGGCAGCGACGCGGATGCTGTGCCACAGGGAGCCTATAAGAGGAGGTCCGCGGCAGTCAACGGAGACAGTCAAGTGCGGGAACCAAGAGCGTCACCAAGCTAACGCGGTACAAGTGTGAAACGGAATTAGTGCAGCCAAGAGGAGCAACGACTACCAGTGTCGACAACAGAGAAGTGCACGGCAATCGAAACCAAGAAACTCACCGCGTAAAGGTGAGACCAGTGACCAGGTGAACCCACTGGGTGCGGAGCAGTGCGAGCGGCGGACGAGGCGGTAGCCAAGTCAGAACCCCCACAGCCGTAGCCCAACGGAGCTACACCTGAGGTCAGCCTCAACAACGGTCGAGTCGGGTATTGTGCCACATAGCACACGGAGACATCCGCGCTACGGTGAGAGGATTCACGACCAATTTAGTTAGAGATACCATAGCCGTAAGATAGTTTTAAGATACTCAATAAAGAACCGCTATTCAGACCGAAATCCACCCAAACGCATTACTTGCTTGTCGCCGAGGCAACAAATAAATTCGTTGCATCGATCCACCGACCGCTGAGCCAGCTCTGCTGAATCAGACGGACGCAAAACGGTTCGTTAAAACTGGCGCCCAACGTGGGGCCTCAAGACAAGCAAGAAAAGGAGAGTGCATTGGGAAGGACGGTGCTGAGCGGGGTATCAAGAGGAGTATCAAGATGAGGAGCCGGCAGTGGATTCATTCGCTGAGGAAGGAGGAACTGATGCGGTGTGCCAAGGCATGCGGGCTTCAGTTGGAAGGATCAGTGGACGAGATGCGAAAGGCGTTTAAGATCTGGGTCGAGAAGCATGGGACGGAACCGGAGTTTGCCGACGTGGTCCTAAAGGTCCAGACACCCGGTCGGCAGCGGGCCAGTAGTGGGGAGAGACCGGCCGGGTCGGAAGCCCGGGATCAAAACGCGCGTCGGTCGGAGTATGAGAGGACGGAGGAGGATCGACGAAGGCCCCAGGAAGAGGCCGCGAGGCAGCCACGAGTCAATTCGGCCGTCGTGGCCAAACAGGTGAGAGAGTGGTCGTTTCGTTTCGACGGGACGGAAAAGCCACTCGAGTTCCTGGAGCAGGTGGAATGGTCGGCCGACATGTACGGGTTGGATGTAGACCAGATACCGAGGGCGATGCCAGAACTGCTAAAAGGGCGAGCGCTGATGTGGTTCCTCGCTAACAATAGGCAGTGGCAGACGTGGAGGTCGTTCGTGCAAAGCTTCCAGGACTACTTCTTGCCCAGGTACTACTTTGAAAAGTTGCTCCAAGAGGTGAGGAATCGCAAGCAGAAATGGGGAGAGTCCTTCAAGGACTACATGGTGGACATGCAGACCCTAATGCGTCCCCTCAAGCGCACTCCGGAGCAACAAGCAGAGGCTATCCGGGAGAATAGCGTGCCGGATTTGCGGATTTTCATGCGGCCGCACCGATGTCAGGATCTGGACGAGATGATGAAGCTAGCTGACGAGTTCGAAGCCCTGGAAAGCGATCGGGCGGAATTCCAAAAGGAAAGCCCGTCAGGCCGGGCCAGGGCAGCCAATCCCTTCACGCAAACGACTTCGACGGAGGTGTGCCGTCGGTGTAGAGACGACCCGGCAACCGGCTTTAACTAGAAGCCATCGATAACGCCTAGCGACCACCAAATGGAAACCAATGTGGTGGAGGGATATGTGCTGAACCCCGAGAATGCGTGCCGGCGGTGCGGAAGCAATAGACACTGGGCCCAGGCATGCACGGGCCGGCCATTGACGTTCTGCTGGAGATGCGGCAAGGTGGGGTTGCCGACCTGGCAATGCTGTTAGCCCGCGGGAAACGCACCGCGACCCAAGCCGCGGAGGGCCTTGCCAGGGTCGCAATTGGTGGCCCCGAGGTCCGAAGACACTCGAGAGAGGCCCACGTCGGCCTAGTCGGTGGACTGACCGATGAGGAAGTGCAGCTGTCCGCCGTGGTAAACATCGCCGGGCGAGAGTGGAAGGCCACGGTGGACACAGGAGCGACGAGTAGCTTCGTTAGCTGCGAATTGGCGGACAAGCTGCGGGGAGTTGGAGTGGAGACGAGGACTCGCAAGAGGGTGCGACTGGCGGACGGTCATAGCCAGGACGTCAACTCTCAGCTTGAGGTAGTGGTGGCGTTCGGAAACAAGGCGATCGCAATGACGCTCCTCATATTGCCCGGAGTGATTCACGAGCTGGTTCTGGGGTGGGACTTTATAGCCGCAGTCGGAGCAGAGGTGACCTGTGCGGGGCACAGGGTGGTGATCCCTGCGAGAGGTCGACGGAACAGGCGGTTAGAGGAGAAGTTGTCGGTGGCGGTACTGGCCAAGGAGGAAGCCCCAGAGCCGGCAAGCGAGTCAACCCCGGCGGCCTGCGAAATGAGAGGCATGGAGGGCGGCAGGCACAGCGAGAAGGAGTCAACGGATGAGGAGTTTTTGGACAAGGAACTAGAGGAATTCCGGAAGATGAAGGGAGTGTCCCAGGTGGCAGTTCATTCCATCACCATGAAGGATGCTGAGCCGGTCAAACAGCGGTACTATCCCAAGAACCCCAACAGGTGGACGAGCTGTTGCAAACGGGACGCATTGAACCATCGAGGAGCCCGTACAGCTCGCCGATCGTGATGGTTAAGAAGAAGACGGGAAAATGGAAAATTTCCGCCAAATAAACGCAAAATCGATTAAGGACGCGTACCCGATGCCGAGAATAGACTACATTCTAGACCAGCTCAGAGAGGCGCGGTTCATCAGCAGTCTGAACCTAAAGGACGGATATTGGCAGATTCCACTGGAAGAAAGGAGCCGGCAGTATACCGCCTTCACGGTGCCGGGCAAAGGACTGTTCTAGTGGAAAGTGATGCCGTTCGGGTTGCACTCGGCGTCGGCGACGTTTCAGAGGGCGTTGGACCAAGTGATCGGGCCAGAAATGATGCCTCACGCGTTCGCCTATCAAGACGATATCAAAGTCATCGGGCGGACGAGGGAGGAACATCGACGGAATCTGGAAGAGGTGTTTCGGAGACTCAAAAAGGCCAACTTGCGCTTGAATGTGGATAAGTGCCAATTCTTCCGGACGGAGCTACGGTATCTGGGCCATCTGGTGACAGGAGAGGGAATATGCACCGACCCCGAGAAGGTGGCGGCCATCGTGGAGCTTCAGCCGCCGACAAATGTCAAGGAGTTGCGGCAGTATTTGGGCGTAGCCTCCTGGTATCGGAGATTCGTGGACGGATTTGCCACGTTGGTGCAGCCTCTCAGCGCGTTACTTAGGAAGAAGGCGAAGTGGGAGTGGACGCCCGAAAGGCAGCAGGCATTTGAGGCCGTGAAAGGCCGGATGGTGGCGGACCCGGTGTTGGCCTGTCCCGATTTCTCCAAGAGATTCGTACTCCAGACGGATGCCAGCGATTACGGATTGGGGGCCATCCTGACTAAGGAAACTGAAGAGGGAGAGAGAGTCATCTCATATGCCAGCCGATCACTGAATGCAGCCGAAAAGAACTATTCGGCGACGGAGAAAGAGTGCCTGCCGATTGTATGGGCTGTCCGAAAACTGAAGCCATATTTGGAAGGGTATCACATTAAGGTGGTCACCGACCATATGGCATTGAAGTGGTTGAACAGTATAGAGAGCCCCACAGGAAGGATTGCGAGATGGGCACTGGAACTCCAGCAATACGACTTCGAGATTGCCTACAGGAAAGGGCAGCTGAACATCGTGGCGGACGCGCTATCCCGGCAGCCAGTGACGGAGCGGTGCCGGAGAATGAACGAGGAAAAGGCCAGCCAGAAGCGGGATATCGAGTGCACGTGGATGAAGAGGATAGAGGAGAACATGGAAAAGGAGCCATTGAAGTATCCCGACTACGTGAAGGAGGCGGGCCGAATATACCGACACATACCCCACCGAGCGGTAGACGAAGAAGTGGCATCGTGGAAGCTTTGCGTCCCAAGGGATCTCCGGGAGCGGGTCATAAAGGAGAACCACAGCATCCCAGAGGCTGGGCACGCGGGAAGCCGGAAAACGGCAACGAGGATAGCGGCCAGATATTACTGGTCCGGGATGCACCGCGACGTAAGAAGATTCGTGAGGAAGTGCGAAGCTTGCATGCGCTTCAAGCCGTGTCAGCGTCAGGCGGCCGGAAAAATGCTGACGCGACGGTTTGTGCAGATTTCGTAGGACCATTACCAAGGTCAAAGCATGGAAACGCCATGCTGTTGGTACTGGTGGATCGGTTTTTGAAATGGACCGAGCTGGTGCCGTTGAGAAAGGCCACTGCAGAAGCGTTAACGAAAGCCTTCCGGGAGAGGATTATCGCCCGGTTCGGGGTGCCAAAGGTGGTGGTCACCGACAATGGGGTCCAGTTTACCAGCAGGGCGTTTAAAAAATTCCTGGAACACAGCGGGGTGCGGCACCAGTTCACGGCACCGTACACCCCACAGGAGAACCCAACGGAGAGAACCAACCGGACGGTGAAGACCATGATAGCCCAATTCACCGAAGGGGACCAGAGGTGCTGGGATGAGAAGTGGCCGGAGTTAATGTTGGCGGTGCATTCGGCGGTGTCAGAGTCAACGGGATACTCGCCAGCGTTCATCGTGCAAGGAAGAGAGCCGAGGCTGCCGAACGCGTTGTACGACGAGGAGACACTCGGCACTGGGCAAGAAACCCACACACCGGACGAAAATGCGACCAAGTTGCGGGAGTTGTTCCAGTTGGTGCGACGCAACTTGGAACGGGTGGCCCAGGATCAAGCAAGGCATTATAACTTGCGAAGGAGATCCTGGAAACCTAAAATAGGAGAAGTAGTGTGGGCCAAGAAGCACCACTTGTCTAACGCAGTGGAGGGTTTCGCGGCGAAGCTGGCACCGAGGTACGACGGGCCGTATCGGGTGGTGGACTTCACCTCGCCTGTGATATGCAGGGTGAAGAAGGAGGGCGACAAACATACGCGGACAGTCCACATCGCCGACTTGAAGCCGCAAGCGGAGGAAGAGGCGACAGAGGAGCGTGGAGACGCGGCGAAGGACCCAGAGGAGTAGTAGGCTGAGTATGGCTATCAACGAGAAGGACCGACTCCAGGAAGTGTCACGCAGGACACGGAGTGGAGCCTGCACCACCACGAGGGAGGCGCGCGGAGGTAAAAGCTACGGGAGGACAAATCCCATTGGAATCGCGAACGGCCGGTGGCAGTGAGTGTCCTGAAAAGGGTAAAGATACAAATTAGTCAAGGTCCAACATGAGGGTAAGACTTACCTGTCGGCCAGAACAGGCATCGGCCGATCTCCGGGCGGGAAGATGTCCGGGCGAACGGGTGGGGTTCGAAAGATGAGTCGGGGGAACGCGCAGAGAAGTCCTGGTTCATGGTCCAGGATCCGTTGGCCATCTATAACCGTCGGGTTCGGCCGGGCAGAAGGCTCGCCCATGCGCTGCTTGTCGGCCGAGGAGTCGGATGATCCCCGGGTCCTGGGCGGCTGCATGGGGCAGAAGTCACGCCAGAAGCCGAACCGAAGGCCGGGAGGAGAGGGCGAGCCGGGGTCGTACCGCCGGGTGCATCCGGGCGGAAGGTCGTTTGATCTCATAGCGCCGGGGAATTTCGGCGGTCGACATCCGGGACCAGGGACGCAGGACGGGCTGTAGGAGGAGGAAATTAGTAGGAGAAGGACTCGGGTCTCGACACTCACCTGGGTTGCCGGGGGTTGGACCGGCCCGGGACCGGCGCCGCGTATGGAAGGCCCTGAAGAAGATGGAGCGAAAAAAAAAGAAAAAAATATTAAACAAATAAATAAACAAATCATGAAAAAGGAAACAAAAACAGAAAAAAAAAAAGGGTAGGGAATATGATATTAGACACGAACAGCCACAATCGGCCAGGAAAACGTTGGTCCCAGATAGAAAAAGGGTATCGCGGCAAACAACAGAGAGGAAAGCAACGGGATCACTCGAGAGGAATAGAGGGAAGTACCGTACGATGGAACGATGGAAATACAGCGAAATAGGGCTGTCGGTGGAAGATTGTTGGAACCATCGACCACTTTGTCGCCGTAGCCGCAGGGAATACCACGTGGAAGAAGTAAAGGAAATTTCGAGAGCAAAAAATGAAAATGGAGGAAGTGAAAAAGGTGATGGAAGAGCAGGACGAGAAGAAGGGAGGAGCAGAACGAGAGGTTGAAAGCCCGAGCCCATCGCCAGCGACGGGCGGAGCTCTCGCGTGGAGAGCGGTGGACTCAGAGCGAGACTCCGGAGCTCGAGCTGATGGCGTCGTCGCTCGACGGGTCATCCTGGTCCCCACGGGCAACGCCGACGCCGGAGGTGTCGCAAGGAGGAACAGAGGAAGAAGACAGCGACGACGTCATATGCGTGGCTACGGCCCCGGCGCTCACGCGCGCCGAGAAAAAGGCCCTGATGGAGGCGCAGCGGAGACGGACGGCGGCGAGATCGGAGCAGCCGTCGGTAGAGCCCACGCGCCCGGCATCAAGGCCAAGGCCACCGGTCCTGGCGCCGGCAGTGGAGGCCGCGCGACCGGCGTCAAAACCACCGGCGAAGGCATCGAAGATGGCGGAGGCGGAATCGAAGCCAGTGGATCTGTCGGCCAAGTCGGCGGCGAACCCGGCGAAAGCCGCCAGCCCGGCAGATGCGCCGTCAAAGCCAGCAGACGCGTCGGACAAGTTGTCGTCAAGGCTAGCGGAAGTGGAGTTGACGCAAGCGGAGCGAGAGGAGGACAAGGTGTATATCCGGAGCATGCCGGAGGTCCTCGTCCGAGAGGGGAGGGAACAACGGTGGAAGGAAGCGCGGCGTCGGGAAGAGGAAGCGCGGCGTCGAGAAGAGGAGGCACGGCGACGTCGTGAGGAAGAGGCGCGGCGGGAAGAGTAGGCGTCTCGGCGATGAGAGGTGGAGGCGCGTCGACAGAAGGAAGAGAGGCGGCGGCAACGGCGGAAGGAGGACGACCGGCGGAAGGAGGACGACCGGCGGCGCGAGGAAGACCGCGAGCGCAGGAGGACCCAAGGCGAAACCGGCAACCACGAGGATGCACGGCGAAAGGCTCGCGAGCAGCGCGGACGTCGATCGGAGGCGCGAGCAGGGAGCGAGGGCGAGGCGCCGCCGCCCCCAAAGGTTGCGCGGGGAAAAACACCAGCGGAGAAGTGCGGAGGCGGGCACCGGCACGCCCAGCCGCCGTCGCAGCAGCCGTCGCAGCCGCAGTCACCGTCTCAGCCGCAGTCGCCGCCGCCGCAACCTGAGGCCCAGCCGCCACCACAGGCGCAGCAGGAGCAGCCAGGGGGCCCGGAGCCGCAGCCCCAGTGGCAGGGGCCCGAGAAGGCGGTGGTGGGGCCGTTCGTGTCGCAGAGCGTGCACACGGCGGTCCGGGATGGGTTGGTGTGGCATCACCAGACCATCCACATCACGTGGGCGTCCGGAGCAGCGCCGCGCGAGGCCGAGGAGCCCCAGTTATGGGAGGAGGAGCCGCCGCGCAGCGGCAACGCGCGCGACCCGAGGCGAGACCGGCAACCAGGAGGAGGACCAGTACCGGAGGGGCCAGTACCCCGGCAGGACACACCGGCGGAAGGCACGGGACCGGCGACGGAGGAGCATACGGGAACGACACCGGCAGGGATGAGTCAGCCCGACGAGACAAGGGCCGAGGAGCCAGCCGCGATGCCGGCAACGGAGGCAACCGCGGAGGAGGAGATACTGGAGCGCGGTCCGTGGGAGTGGCCCTCACCGGCTAAGGCGCAGGAACGGCCGGTCCTGGCAAGGCAGGCCTCCTGTCCGGAACCGAGGAGTGAGGTCGGCCGGCCGCGGCTTCAGCGACAGCACTCCATGCCAGAGCGGCAGCCGGCAGAGCCACAGCGCTGGAGGCGGGTGGAAGCCGAGGAGTGGCCCGAGGTGGTGAGGCGGGCCGTGGAAGACACCCGTCCAATAGGGCGGCGGGTGAAGCGGCTCGTTCGAGTGCGCGGGGTACGATACCGGGTGTCGGTGGCAGAAAGCAGCGCCGAGGTGTTTATAGAGGCTTGAAGGGAAAGCATGAATTAAATAATAAAAGTTGAATAAAACGATAAAACGTACCTGGGTAGGTGTTGGGCCTCATTGGGTGGGAGGAAGGCAGACCACCGAGAGGGGGCAAAGCGCGGTCCACGCCTAGATCGAAGGTGCAAGTGCTGGTGGTAAGAAATCACACGCGGGCGGCGGAAATTTACGCGAGATACCGGCGGAAATTTTTCGTGAGCCGTGAGTCGTGCCGTCAGCTCCAAGTCGAGCGCGCACCTATCGTGCACCGCACGATCGGAACTGGTTCCAGAGCCCTATCGATATAGGTAGATCGATAGGCCATCATCGCCATCCGCGGTAAGTCGCAAGCGATGGAACCAGCTCAAAACACCGATAGAGGGCGCCACGAGAGGGGCCGTTAAGGTGAAAAGCGCGCCGAAGGTGGAGTGGCAGGGCCGACAGGCTCCCGGGGGGAATTCTCTGACCGGTGGTATCCGGGAGTTTTGAGAATGAAGAAAGGGGGAAGTGTGAGGAATCGATATTCCTCACAAGACCCTAGTAGGGGATGCGGCGAAATGGCCAGCGAAGAGCTCGGGGCGATCCCGTTAAGCGAGAGGATGGAGCGGGCCTCGCTCTCAGAAAAGGGAAACGGCGGAATTGGGATAGCGGCGGGCCCAAGAGCCGAGGACCGGGAGGCGCCATGTGGATCCCATGTAGGCCATGTAGAGCCCATGTAGGCCATGTGGATTCCATGTAGGCCATGTGGATTCCATGTAGGCCATGTAATCACATGTAGGCCGTGTAGGCCGATCCCGGTGCGGAAGGCTTGGGAAGACGAAGCGGTCGATGGAAAAGTACCAAGGGAAAGGAACCGTTGCGGATGGGCAGCGACGCGGATGCTGTGCCACAGGGAGCCTATAAGAGGAGGTCCGCGGCAGTCAACGGAGACAGTCAAGTGCGGGAACCAAGAGCGTCACCAAGCTAACGCGGTACAAGTGTGAAACGGAATTAGTGCAGCCCAGAGGAGCAACGACTACCAGTGTCGACAACAGAGAAGTGCACGGCAATCGAAACCAAGAAACTCACCGCGTAAAGGTGAGACCAGTGACCAGGTGAGCCCACTGGGTGCGGAGCTGTGCGAGCGGCGGACGAGGCGGTAGCCAAGTCAGAACCCCCACAGACGTAGCCCAACGGAGCTACACCTGAGGTCAGCCTCAACAACGGTCGAGTCGGGTATTGTGCCACATAGCACACGGAGACAGCCGCGCTACGGTGAGAGGAATCACGACCAATTTAGTTAGAGATACCATAGCCGTAATATAGTTTTAAGATACTCAATAAAGAACCGCTATTCAGACCGAAATCCACCCAAACGCATTACTTGCTTGTCGCCGAGGCAACAAATAAATTCGTTGCATCGATCCACCGACCGCTGAGCCAGCTCTGCTGAATCAGACGGACGCAAAACGGTTCGTTACAATGTGGACGATTTAGTTATAGCGGCATCAGACATAGATATCCTAAACAGATTTAAACAATACCTTATGAAAAAGTTTAGAATGACTGACTTGGGTGAAATACGGTATTTTATTGGAATAAAAATAGTGTAACGAACCGTTTTCCGTGTCCGCTTGCGGTAGCTGGGCTCACTCAGCGGTCACTGGGCTCAATGCAACGAATTTGTAAATGTTGCCTCTACGACCAGTAATAAGACGGGGTTTTCTGTGTGACACTTGTTTATTCTTAAGGTTTTAAGCGTTCTTAGGGCTACTCTACGGACTATGGCTTATGGCTAGGGCTTATATTATTGTTCTTATATCGTACTGGGGAATCTGTCAGACGCGTGGCTGTCTCCAGGCGTAGCGGCGTCGATGCCAGTGCTCAGGGGCCAATGATCTCGGCCACTGCTTCGATCCGCCACTCTGAACTCGCACTCAACGGTTCGCCCTTCACTTGTACCACCACTGACTGCCCTTGAATCCCGTTCTCCGTACTCGACTCACTCGGTGCTCCTGTGTAGGACTTGTTCCTGTCCTGATTTTCCTTGGTTTCCTTGGTTGACTCTCCTCGGTCACTTTTCACTCGCGGATTCGACACTGTGTCACTACTGCCCGACGTCGATCACTCCCGTACAGTCGCGCGTGCGTAAAAAGAGACCCGCTGTAGGCGCCGGCCTCCTTATATAGGCCGAACCTAACGGGACCTCCGCCGCCAGTGACTTTCCATCGGGCTTCTGGGGGTCCCCACGCCCTTCGTAACGGGATCTGGGCGGTGACCCGTCGACATGTCCATATTTGGGCCTGCGTCGGGCCGCTGTTGGTCCGATCCCGTGGTTCCCGGTGAGAGCCGCTCCGTCTCACCGTTATTTTCTCTCCTCTGCTTGTGGCTTATCCGCCCCTCTCTGAGCGAGCGCCCCTCTCTGAGCGAGCGCCCCTCTCTGAGCGAGCGCCCGCGGCGAATTGGCGGCCTCCGGATATCCGTGGCGACCGACCCGTCAGCCTTATCCGGTCCATCAGCCTTATCCGGTCCATCAGCCTTATCCGGTCCGTCAGCATTCTTAGTACTGTGAGGCACACGGTTCCTCACACTCCCCTCCTTCTTTCGGAAGCGGAAAACTTCCTTTTCCGCGGAACTCCGGTTGGCCCTCCTTCGCCCGAATTTGAATTCGAACCTGGTGGCGCGCGCGCCCTCTGCGATCGCTCGCTCCCTGGCGCCCTCTAGCGCCCTTTCAGGCCCGAGGTTGCCAGATGATGCCGGTCTGCGACCCAGAGGTGCTCTCTCACCCTCTCGATCCCGCGGGTCGTTTCGTGTATAGACTCCTTGCCTCGTGTCTGCCCAATTCGGATCGGTGTTCCGTCGGACGCCACGACCGGGGCTGGCCACTGCCATGGCCCGCGTTCCCACGGCTCCTTCGTCGCGGGGGCTGGCTCCGCCTCCGGGCTCGTCGCCGCCGGTACCGCCGCTGCCGGTACTGCCGCTGTCGTCGGTGTGGCTGGCCCTGTCGCCGCCGATGCCGTCGCCATCGCTGCCGCCGCCGAGGCCGCCGTCTCCGCCGCTGTTGTTGTTGGTGCCGCCGCCTGGCCCATATGGCTCGCTGCTGCGGACCGCCCTCTTGGGTCCCGAGAGTTACTCGCCCGCGCAGCCTCCTTCTACACCCGGGCCTCCTCCGATGATGGCTCGCCATCAGGTGCCTTGGCCGACGCCCACGTTATGTGGAGCACCTGGTGGTATCACACCATTCCCCCCCGGACCGCCGTTCGCACCTCTTGTCATACGAACGGACCGACCAACGCCCGTTCTGGCCCTGCCAACTGATGCTGGCGGTGCTGCTGCGGCTCCGGCCGTAGCTGCTGCTGCTGGTCCCACCGCGGCTCTTGCTGGTGCTGCTAATGCTGGTGGTGCTGCTGCTGGTCCCACCGCTGCTCCTGCTGGTGCTGCTGCGGCTGAGATGGCCGTGGGCCATCCCGCCTGCGCGTGAACAGCACCTCCTCGGGCTCAGGAACGGGGTCCGCTTCCCTTTCCTCGGTCTGCTCCGTTGGTGCCGGCTCCCACATCTCGTCCTCCTCTGCCTCAGCCTGTCGAAGCCTCCGCTGCGACTCCTCCTCCGGATCCACGACCGGCTCGATCGGTCGGGGCTGCGCTTCTTCCAGCAGTTGGGGCTGCGCTTCTTCCGGCGGTTGGGGCTCCTCCTCCTCCCGCTCCACGCTGTCGCTGTCACTGCCGCTGCTCACCGCCTCTCTGAGCCGCCTCGCTTCGCGGATCTCCTTAATCCGTTGCTGCAGCTTCATTGTGGCCTCTCGCACGCGCTGTTTTTCGGCGTGCTGCCGTTCTGCCTCCCGGCCCGCCTGTTTCACCGTCGCCCCTGACTGCCAATCAACGATGACGACGTCGTCGTCCTCGCTCTCTGGCACGGCCTCGCTCCCGCTCGTCGAGACCACCGGCGTTACCGTGGCCCTCTCTGTCGGCTCCGGTGATCCTCCCCGCCGCTCCTCTACGCGAGGGCATGGCCGCCCATCGCTGACGTGCGGGCCCGCTGCCGTATCCGCCGCACCTCAGCACAAAATTTTGGCTGTCCACGAAACGATATACGCGCTCCTCCTGGGAGAGGCTGCCATCCTGGGCTTCTCCGTGACGTCTCACATTCTCCACGGTTAGGGTCGCTGGGCGCTGGTCCATTTTCGGTCTTCGTTTTTTTTTTTTCCGTGCTTCACTTACCGCGTGGTTTCGCAAAGTGCTCACTTACCGCCGTGTGCCCGTTGCTATAGTCGCGTTGCCGGTTCCATCGTTCCCTGCAACGGTTAATCCGCTCTCACCGCTCTCACCTACAGGAATAACTGCTTTCTTTCTTGTGTGTTCTCACCGCTCTCATCTACAAGAATAACTGCTTTCTTCCTTGTATTCCTTCTCTCATTATCCGCTTTCGCCGCGCCGTGGTCGTGTCTGTTATTGTTTACAGCGCTATGTTACTTAAAATTTTTTTTTTTTTTTTTTGTTGTTGTGTTATCCGTCTGATGGACTGTGCCGCGTTATCCATCTCCTGATGGACCCACCTCCCGTTCGTGAAACAAATGAATGACGCCCTGATGGACCCACCTCCCGTTCGTGACACCAATGAATGACGCCTCTGGGCTCTTGACTCCCCATCTGGCTTGGCGAAACCCGTCCGCCCCGCACACTGGTCAGTTCGGCCCTTCTTCCCGGTGAGTATGCTCGATCGGTGTGACTTCTACTGACTTCCCCATTTCCAGCTCGCCCTCTGCCTTCGATTTGAGCCGTCCCTCATGTAGAGGCTCGGACGCGAGGATCATCCGACTCCTCGCCCGGTAGACCACGCATGAGCGACACCTGCTCCTAGTTGGCCTGAGTTCTCGCATAGAAGCGTGAGCCTCGATTCCTCCCTATCACCGCCGACCATGCCCCCACCGGGCCTCGGAACTCCCCTCCCAGCGCAACGCGCTTTGGGGCTCCCCCTCCCCTTCTGGTTTGTCTGGTTTATACATTACATTTCGTTTCACGCCACTCACCTGCGTTCTCTCTTCCAGGTATTTTCACCACCTCCGTCACCGCTTGCTCGAGCCGATTTTATTCCTCGGTACTCTTTAGACGGTGTCCTGCGTGACACCCCGAAATGTGTCCTGCGTGGCACTCCAACATGTGTCCTGCGTGGCACGGCTCCCACTCGTCCTGCGCGGCAATGTTCCTTATTCCTCCACGTCCTGCGCGGCGCCATTCTCTTCCCTTGGCTGCGGCTTCAAGTCCCCTATGTGCGCCGTCCTCTTGTCTCCTTCCTTTTTTAGTTTGCAGATCACGGGCGACACAAAATCCACTATCTGGTAGGGCCCTTCATACTTTGATGCCAGCTTGGCCGCAAATCCCTCCGCCGCGTTTGAGAGGTGATGTTGTTTGGCCTTCGCCTCAAGTTATAGTGGCGCGCCTGGTCTTGCGCGGCTCTTTCCAAATTACGCCGCACCAGCTGGAATAACTCCTTCAACCGTTGAGCATTCTCTTCGGGCGTCTGCACCTCCTGCCCTGTACCGACCGTCTCCTCGTCGTACAAAGCTCTTGGTAGGCGGGGCTCTCTTCCCTGCACGATGAACGCCGGGGAATATCCGGTCGATTCTGACACCCCCGTGTTCATCGCCAGCATCAACTCCGGCCAACTCTCGTCCCAGCACCTTTGATCTCGCTCGCAGAACTGCGCTATCATCGTCTTCACAGTCCTATTCGCGCGCTCTGTCGGGTTCTCTTGCGGCGTGTATGGTGCCGTGAATTGATGGCGCACTCCCATCTGCTCGAGGAATCTCTTGAAGCCCCTGCTGGCGAACTGCACCCCGTTGTCGGTAATGACCACCTTGGGCACCCCGAACCGGGCTACTATCCGCTCTCGGAAGGCCTTTGTTAGGGCCTCCGCTGTAGCTTTGCGCATTGGCACCAATTCTGTCCATTTAGAGAACCGATCCACCATGACCAGCAGCATCGAGTTCCCCTGTTTCGACCTTGGCAACGGTCCCACAAAATCGGCACACACTGTTGCCCACGGCTCCTCCGGGATCCGTGTCAACATCTTCCCCGCGGCTTGCAACTGACTCGGCTTGTAGCGTAGACACCACTCGCACTTTCGGACATACCTCCTTACGTCTCGGTGCATTCCCGGCCAGTAGTACCTTGCTGCGACCCGGGCTGCTGTCCTCCTCCCGCCGGCATGACCCGCTCCTGGCTCATCGTGGTTCTCCCGCAGCACCCTCTCCCGTGACTCCTTTGGCACGCATAGCTTCCAGGAGACGACCTCTTCGCTTCCCACCTGATGCGGGATATGGCGATATAGGCTCGCTCCCTTCTCCACGTAGTCCGGATACTTCTGAGGCTCCTTTCGAATCCTTTCCTGCAAGTTCTGGAGCCACTTACACGGCAGCTCCGTCTTTCCCTCGCCATTCTCCCCTCCCTTGGTCCTTAGGCACTTCTCCTCCAGAGGTTGTCGAGAGAGCGCGTCCGCTACGACGTTCAGCTGCCCCTTCCGATACGACACCTCAAAGTCGTACTGCTGCAACTCTAATGCCCACCGAGCCACTCTGCCCGACGGGCTTTCGATGCTGTTCAGCCACTTTAGAGCCATGTGGTCCGTGATCACCTTGAAGCGGTATCCCTCCAAGTACGGCTTTAACTTCCTGACGGCCCATACTATGGCCAGACAATCCTTCTCGGTAGCCGAGTAATTCCTTTCGGCTGCATTTAGTGACCTGCTGGCGTACGAGATCACCCTTTCTCCCCTGTCCGTTTCCTGCGTGAGGATCGCCCCCAGCCCATAATCGCTGGCGTCTGTTTGGAGCACGAACTTCTTGGAGAAATCGGGACATGTCAGCACGGGGTCATCCACCAAGCGATCCCTCACTGCCTCGAAAGCGCTTTGCCGCTCCGGAGTCCACACCCACTCCGCTTTCTTCTTCATTAGCGCGGTGAGTGGTTGTACCAAGGTCGCGAACCCTGGCACGAACCGCCGGTACCACGATGCCACCCCCAGATACTGCCGCAATTCCTTCACATTTGTTGCTGGTTTCAACTCGGCGATGGCAGCGACCTTCTCGGGGTCCGTGCAGATTCCTTCGCCCGTCACCTTATGGCCCAGGTATCGCAGCTCCTTCCGGAAAAACTGGCACTTCTCGGCGTTTAGCCTCAAATTCGCTCCCCGTAGGCGGTGAAACACTTCCTTCAAGTTCTCTCTGTGCTCCTTTTCTGTCCTTCCAATGACGATAATGTCATCCTGGTAGGCGAAGGCGTGAGGCATCATCTCCAACCTGGTCCAGTGCTCGCTGGAAGGTGGCCGAGGCCGAGTGCAGCCCGAACGGCATCACCTTCCACTGGTATAGCCCCTTGCCCGGTACCGTGAACGCTGTGACCACCCTGCTGCTCTCCTCCAGAGGAATTTGCCAATATCCATCCTTCAAGTCGAGGCTGCTAATGTACCGCGCCTCCCGCAACTGGTCGAGGATATAATCAATCCTTGGCATCGGATACGCGTCCTTTATGGACTTCGCATTTATCTGCCGAAAATCCACGCACAGCCTCCACTTGCCGCACTTCTTCCTCACCATTACTATCGGTGAGCTGTACGGACTCTTTGATGGCTCGATGCATCCCATTTCCAGCAGCTCATCCACCTTCTAATTTATTTCCGCCTGCATCTTGGGATTCTTCGGGTAGTATCGTTGCTTTATCGGCCGTGGATCACTCATAGTGATTGTATGCACGGCCACGTTTGATACTCCCTTCATCTTGGCAAATTCTGCCAGTTCCCGGGCCAGGAACTCCGCCCCCGGCTCTTCACCCATGGAGCTCTCGACCTCGGCTTCTGCGGGAACGCTCCCTGCCGCCGTTTCCGGTTCTGGGGCCCTGTCCATGCCCTCGACTTTCGCAACCGACAGCCTCTCCTCCCGGACTCCCTCCTTCCGATCTTCGGCGTGGATCTTAACCCTGTGTCCCGCACAGGTCACCTCAGCCCCGACCGCTCGGAGGAAATCCCACCCCAGAACCAACTCGTCGATCACCCCTGGCAATACGAGCAGTGGCATCAGGACCTCCCTGTCCCCAAACGCCACTTCCACTTCGAGCTGGCTCGACACCACTTGCGCATGGCCGTCTGCCATACGCACCTGCCTCCGTACAGCCACCTCTCTTCCGGCGTCTCCCAGCCGGCCCGCTAAGGTGCAGCTGACGAAGCTGCTCGTGGCCCCCGTGTCTACCGTGGCCCGAAACTCTTCCCCGGCGACCCGCACCACTGCGGATAGCTGCGTCTTCTCCCTCCTCAGCTGTCCGACTAGGCTTGAGGGCCGGCTTCTTGCGAACCCGGCACGGCCCTCCGCGGCTTGGGTCGCGGGGCGTTTCCCGCCCTCCGGCAACACTGCCACGACGCGACGCCCACCTTTCCACACGTCGAGCAATATGTGATTGGACGCGCGCTGCGCTCTCTGCTCCAGTGCTCCCCACTGCCGCATCGGCGGCATGCCTGCGCAGGATTCCGGACGTACCCGTTCTCTATATGGGACTCCTCCATCCGCGTGGCGCCTGTTCCTACGGCACCCCTCGCTCGACTTGGTGCTTCTGGCTGTTCCTCCGTGCATCTGCGGCACGCCTCCGACCCCGCCGGCTTGTTGAAGGGATTTGCGGCTCGCGCCTTAGACGCTGGGTTCTCTCTCTGGAACTCCGCCCGATCTCTTTCCAACGCCTCGAACTCGTCCGCCAGCACCATCATGTCGTCCAGATTCCTACACCCGTACGGCCGTATGTACGCCCTCAGATCCGGCATGCTGTTCTCCTTAATTAGATCCGTCTGCTCGTCCGGGGAACACTTCAGGGGCCGCATCAAAGTCTGCATGTCTACCATGTATTCTTTAAAAGGCTCGCCCCATCTCTGCTTCCGCATGCGCACATCCTGGCGGAGCTTATCGAAGTAGCCCCGCAGCAGGAAGTACGCCTGAAAGCTGGCCGAGAAATCTTCCCATGTTCTCTATTGGCGATTGTTGGCGACAAACCACATTAGCGCCCTCCCTTTCAGGAGCTCGGGCATCGCCCTTGGAATGAGATCTGGATCCAGCCCATACGTCTCGGCGGACCACTCGACCTGTTCCAAGAACTCGAGAGGTTTCGTCGTCCCGTCGAATCGGAACGACCACTCCCTCACCTGCTTCGCCACCTTGGCGTAATCTTGGTGTGCCGGCCTCGTGGCCTGTGGTTCTTGCCTGCGCCCCTCCTCCCGGGCACGACCCCTATCGTCGTCCATCCTCGCCGACCGCCTGGTCCATGGATCGAGCCCCTCTCGCTCAACCTCTGGGCTAAGGTCCCGGGCGATCCCCCTGCGTGCCTGCCGTGGAATCTGGGTCTCGCGACCCTCCCGAGAGGCCGAGGCCTCTCGCGACCTCCCTGGCGTGGCGGTGGCCGAACTGTCCCGCGGGGGCACCGACAGGCTCGCGATCAGCTCACGCTGGAACACCGCTGGCGACTTCCACAAGGCAGCTGCCTTTGCGTCGGGTGGCAGCGTCAGTCGCTCCCCTGCAGCCTGCCTGTCCTCTGCCCTGGGCGTCGCTGCGGCCCCCCTCGTCCGATCTTCCCACTCTTCCAGCAGGTCAGCCCACTCGGGCTCCTCTCCGTGGACTTTCACCCACTCCTTGAACACTCTCCGCATCTCGTCCAAGCTGCCCTCCAACCACACGCCGAAGGCCTGGCCGCACTGGACCAGCTCCTCTTTTTTCAGGCGGTGGACCCATTGTCCCCTTCCCATTATCGCTTAACCTTAGAATCCCGCTTGTCCGCTTGCGGTAGCTGGGCTCACTCAGCGGTCACTGGGCTCAATGCAACGAATTTGTAAATGTTGCCTCTACGACCAGTAATAAGACGGGGTTTTCTGTGTGACACTTGTTTATTCTTAAGGTTTTAAGCGTTCTTAGGGCTACTCTACGGACTATGGCTTATGGCTAGGGCTTATATTATTGTTCTTATATCGTACTGGGGAATCTGTCAGACGCGTGGCTGTCTCCAGGCGTAGCGGCGTCGATGCCAGTGCTCAGGGGCCAATGATCTCGGCCACTGCTTCGATCCGCCACTCTGAACTCGCACTCAACGGTTCGCCCTTCACTTGTACCACCACTGACTGCCCTTGAATCCCGTTCTCCGTACTCGACTCACTCGGTGCTCCTGTGTAGGACTTGTTCCTGTCCTGGTTTTCCTTGGTTTCCTTGGTTGACTCTCCTCGGTCACTTTTCACTCGCGGATTCGACACTGTGTCACTACTGCCCGACGTCGATCACTCCCGTACAGTCGCGCGTGCGTAAAAAGAGACCCGCTGTAGGCGCCGGCCTCCTTATATAGGCCGAACCTAACGGGACCTCCGCCGCCAGTGACTTTCCATCGGGCTTCTGGGGGTCCCCACGCCCTTCGTAACGGGATCTGGGCGGTGACCCGTCGACATGTCCATATTTGGGCCTGCGTCGGGCCGCTGTTGGTCCGATCCCGTGGTTCCCGGTGAGAGCCGCTCCCTCTCACCGTTATTTTCTCTCCTCTGCTTGTGGCTTATCCGCCCCTCTCTGAGCGAGCGCCCCTCTCTGAGCGAGCGCCCCTCTCTGAGCGAGCGCCCCTCTCTGAGCGAGCGCCCCTCTCTGAGCGAGCGCCCCTCTCTGAGCGAGCGCCCCTCTCTGAGCGAGCGCCCCTCTCTGAGCGAGCGCCCCTCTTTGAGCGAGCGCCCCTCTCTGAGCGAGCGCCCGCGGCGAATTGGCGGCCTCCGGATATCCGTGGCGACCGACCCGTCAGCCTTATCCGGTCCATCAGCCTTATCCGGTCCATCAGCCTTATCCGGTCCGTCAGCATTCTTAGTACTGTGAGGCACACGGTTCCTCACAATAGAAATAGGTAAAGAACAGATATCTTTGAGTCAATCTGTTTACATAGAAAAGCTTTTAAGTAAATTTAAAATGGAAGAATGTAAACCTGTAAGTACTCCACTTCCTAGCACATTAAATTATGAAATGTTGAATTCAGACGACATATACGATGCCCCCTGTCGCAATTTAATTGGTAGTTTAATGTACATAATGCTTTGTACACGTCCTGATATATTAAGCTTCAGCTGTAAACATCTTAAGTAGATATACCAATAAAAATAATATTGAATTATGGCAAGGTTTAAAAAGAATTCTGAGGTATCTTAAAGGTAATATTAATATGAAACTAAATTTTAAGAAAAATTTAGATTATGAACATATCTTTGTTGGCTATGTTGACTCGGATTGGGGGGGAAATGAGAATGATAGAAAAAGTACAACAGGTTATATTTTTAAAATGTTTAATTCAAACGCTATTTTTTGGAATACAAAGAGGCAGAATTCAGTGGCAGCTTCATCCACTGAAGCAGAATATATGGCTTTATTTGAAGCTGTAAGAGAAGCATTATGGCTGAAGTCTCTTCTAGAAAGTGTTAACATCAAACTTGATAAGCAAATAAAAATATTTGAAGATAACCAGGTTTGTATTAGTATAGCCAGCAATCCCTCATGCCATAAGAGGTCAAAACATATCGATATTAAATATCATTTTGCTAGAGAGCAGATAGAGAATAACGTTATATCCATTGAGTATATTCCTACAGAAAAATTCGTTCGATTCTCTTTGTAGTAGTCAGACGTGTTTTTGTTTTGCGCTCCGCTTACTCTCTTCCTATTTTGCTTAAAAAGCCGGTGTTTTATGAAAATAACCCCTAAAAAAAATAAATTAACAACCTCCTATATCATCTATTTCTTGATCGCGAGTGCATGCCTGTTTGCTGTGAAAAACATAATTTAAATTTATATTTTTGCATCGCCTAACAGCGTGATTTTGTTTGTGCTTTTCGTAAGTACACGCAGTATCATATTTAGCCGCTCTCACCTATTAGTTTTGCTGATTTATCACTCTCTCCCTATCACCCACACTTAAATAACTGTTCTTCCTCTCTCGCTCTCGATATTTTCTGTGCAGTAGCGCTCTCTCTCTCTCTCAAGTGTAGCTGCGGTAACCGCTCTCATTCTTACTTATTCCTCTCTTGGCGTTTATTTTGGCACACTGGTCTGATATCAGTTTTTTTTTGAAAGAAAAAATAATAAAATAATTTTTACATTTTAAAATGGAATTCTCTGTGGTCTGTGTTAAGAAAACCTGCAAGAAGCAGATCACCCATGACCAGCCGAGTATCCCCTGCTGGCTCTGCGATAGCGTAGTGCACGCTAAATGCGACGGGATCACCGGTCTCGTGGGTGATGCCATCTCAAAACGGAACGGCCTGCATTATAGCTGTGAGGCATGCCGTCCGGTTAAGAAGGAGATGGCAGCGTTTATGAGGCAGACCCGGAAGGGCTTTAGGGAGCTGACCGTGGGCTTCAAAGAGCAATACGATCGGCTCCTAGCCATGGAGTCTCAGTTTAGTAGTTTCAAACTACTGACTGAGTCTCCTAGGCGCAAAAAGGTCACTCCGCGGGATCTGCATGTGCCGACTGCCCCTCGACCGGCCGATGCTGACAAGCTGACCGACCACCCCAAAAGTGCAGCAGTTGATATCGTTCGCCACTCCAAAGGCAACGACAGCTGCTGGTGATGAAAATTCGGTAGCCGAATTTATCGCGTCGGAGAGCATGCAGCCAAGACCGTCTGTAGCGTCCGTGTCCGTAGTATCAAATTCATTAGCTGTCCCCGCAATTCCGACCCCACCAGTCAATATACGACTCGGACCACCGGGTATTACCATCACAGGTGATAGGCCTGTGGTGCCAAGATTGGTCGGGATCCCACCAAAGAGACAAGTTTTTGTCTCACGACTTGCCCCTGACTCCACAATTAAAGATGTGACGGCTTATATTCAAAGCCGCATACAAGCCGTTGATTTCAAGGTGGAAAAGTTCAACTTTTCTTATGCCAGGGAGATAGCTTCCTTTAAAATAAGTGTCTCCCAAACTCATTTTAACACCATCTGTTCTGCCAAATTTTGGCCGGAGCATTTGGTGGTGAAGGAGTTTAAGGCAAAGAAGAAGACTAGGCCCCCAATAACTCTGCCAACAAATCAGACCAGTGCTCCTTTGTCATCTTCCCGCTCTACTTCCACCCGTCCAAAAAACTAACAAACTCTCTTTTAGTGACGTATCAGAATGTTCGAGGCTTGCGTAGTAAGCTCAGCATTCTTTTCCTGGATAGTGTCGCATTTGCATCCAACGTTATTGTGTTAACCGAAACCTGGTTAAAGCCGGACATTCTTAGTTCCGAAGTTTTGGCAGGTCGGTACACAACTTTTAGAAAGGATCGTTCGTCTCGACGTGCAGGAGGTGTTCTGATTGCTGTGGACTCAAACTTCACGTCGGAACTTTTCACAGTCCAGATCCAGCAGGAACTGGAATTTCTGTGTGTAAAACTGATTCTTCCCGCTTTCTCAGTTTTCATAACTTGTTCGTATATTCCACCTTCTTCGGATATCGCAATTTACGAGCAGCCTTAACCGCTATCTCTTCCTCGCTATCTGACAAAGATCACATGATAGTTCTTGGTGACTTCAACTTGCCAGGAATTGTTTGGTCTTCGGCAAATGAGTCTAATAGCCTGGTACCCATGGCACGTCATGACTTTGTTGACGGCTTGATTGACCTGTCTTTGTCTCAAGTTAACCATGTTAAAAATTCCTTGGGTCGATTTCTTGATCTGTGCTTTGTAACGGATCCGACCGTAGCGTTGTTAGCTCGAGTCCCCCCGCTCTCTATACCTGAAGATGCCTACCATCCTACTTTCGAAGTTTAGCTCGAACTAGGACCAACTGCATTGGATCGGTCGAGTAGAATACCTCAATGTGTCCTCTGCTTTCATGAGGCCGAGTTTGCGAAACTTAATAACCTCATTAGGGATTTTGATTGGTCCGCTTTATATTTGTGCAGTGATGTTACGACAGGCACAAACATTTTCTATGATGCACTGGACTCACTTTTTGTCTCTTGTGTCCCACTTTCCTGTCCGATTAGATCAAGAAAACCCCCTTGGTTTACCAAGGAGCTATCTCATCTAAAAAACTTAAAATCAAGACTATAAAAAATTTCAAGAAGTTGGCTCTCCTTCTCTCTCTCATTATGTAATAGCTCAAACTTTTCAGTTCTTAACGCTCAATGCTATCAGAATTACCTATCTCGATGCAGGATAAGTTTTTCTAAGGACCCCAAACAGTTCTACAGTTTCGTAAACAGAAAGCGTGGAACGTCCGCACTCCCATCCTCGCTATCCTTCCTTAATACGTCGGCAGATAATGATCAGGCAATTGCCGATCATTTTGCCCGAAGTCGAACGGCATTTTTAGTCCTTTGCTAAATGAAAGCTCATTACTTCATGATCTACGAACAGTAAAGCCCGTGTTCTCACCGGGTCCGGAAGGAGTTCCCGGCTGTGTACTCAGGTACTGTGCCGAGTCTCTGTGTGGGCCGTTGCTTAAACTATTCAACCTGTCCATAAATTCTTCATGCTTTCTCCCGATATGGAAGGAGTCCTTTATAATTCCTCTCCATAAGAAAGGTACCAAGACTGACGCAATGTACTATAGAGGTATATCTAAGTTATCCGCTATTCCTAAAGTGTTCGAGAAAATTTTAACTCCGCACCTGCAGCACCTATGCAGATCACTTATATCTCCAGCTCAACATGGATTTATAAGGCGGAGATCAACCACTACTAATTTATTGGAGTTTACCTCCTTTATAATTAAAGACTTTCAAGGTAATTTACAGACGGATGTTGTTTACACCGATTTTAGTAAAGCGTTCGATTCTGTAAACCATTCCCTCCTAGCACAAAAGCTCGACCTTCTAGGGTTCCCGCCCAATCTCCTGAGATGGATCTCTAGCTACCTGTGTTCTAGGTCTCAAAGAGTCCTTTTCAAAAACTCCCTGTCCTCTCCAGTTATGGTGACTTCGGGTGTACCTCAGGACAGCCATCTAGGCCCCTTACTCTTTACTCTCTTTATAAATGACCTACCTTCTGTATTAACATACTCTCGAGTACTTATGTATGCGGTTGATGTTAAGCTCTGTGTCCAGTACAAGGACATTTCTTTTCAATCCAGGTTGCAATCCGATCTCGATAGATTTCAGTCTTGGTGTTGTGCAAATTTATTAAACCTTAACGCTTCAAAATGTAAAGTAATGACTTTTCATCGCTCCAGCGCCTTTCTGGTTCCTTACACCCTTTGTGGTGGTTCTCTTGAGAGAATTACCCGGGTGGATGATCTTGGTGTTCTATTAGATCCCAAGTTAAAGTTTTCAGAACACATTTCCACCATGGTGAATAAGGCCATGGGCGTGCTTGGGTTTATAAAGAGGTGGTCAAAGGAATTTGACGACCCCTATATAACAAAGACTCTCTACACCTCTCTGGTTCGTCCGATTTTAGAATACGGCTCTTGTGTATGGTGCCCTCAGTACAACGTACACCAAGACCGTAAAAAACTTTTTACTTTTTGCTCTTCGCGGCCTCAGCTGGGATGCAAGTGTGAGACTGCCGTCTTACTCTAATAGATTGCTCTTAATAAACCTTCCAACCTTAGCTAATCGTAGGAAAATGCTTGGCGTGATTTTTGTGCACAACTTGATCAAGGGTGACGTAGATAGCCCTGACCTGTTGAGCCGCATAAACTTCACGATTCCTATTAGAAGCACTAGGAACTATACACCGTTGTTTCTTCCGCTTTGTAGATCGAATTACTCCTTGCATGAACCATTTAGGGTCCTATGCTCGGATTATAATTCCCTCTACCATATTATATCTACCACTAACTCCCTTCCTAGTCTTAAATTACTGATACTCCTACATCTTTCCCGTAATTAGTAATTACTTTTCTTCTTTAGTTAGATTAGTTCTACTTTTCCTCGAACACTAGTCTTACACCTATCTTTCCTGCATGTCCGCGATCGGTTCGGTTTACGAGTCGCGCGTCATGCGGCAGCGCCCCTCGGTCGGTTGGGCGGGAGGTGGGCTGCGTTCTTGCCTGGGATCCGCGCGTAACAGCCATCGGCTGGTGTCGCTTGGGCCACTTGATGGTGCAGTCATTGCATATCAACGTCCTAAAGTAAAAAAAAAACAGCTGGCTGAAATATTTACAAAACCATTACCTGCTGGGAGATTCATCGAATTGAGAAGCAAGATGGGACTACACCAGGAAGACTGAAGTCAACAACAAAAATGAAGATACGTTGCAACTATTTTATAAACTATCACACGGATTTACTAACTGAAGTTCCTTAAAAACTAGTATATGATATACTTAAACAAAAAAAAAAAAAAAAAAAAAAAAAAACTGAAGTCATATACATGTATTAGGTTAAATGAAAGAAAATATTATTAATTTCGATAAGATTTAGATTATTACGAAACTATTATCTAATATTATTAGCCTGATGATATTGAAATCATGTATATTCAGTTTAAATGATCTGATTGGGTTTTATCTGGGTTTCCCCAATCCTAGCAGCAAATGCTGGATCATATTGTAATACTGCCCAGAATACACACCAGTCACATGAGATCAAATATTTAATTTTTTATACCCGGTGCTCGAAGAGTAAGGGGTATATTAGATTTGTGGGGATAACGGTTGTGTGTAACGCCCAGAAGGAAGCGTTTCCGACCCCATAAAGTATATATATTCTTGATCAGCATCAATAGCCGAGTCGATATAGCCATGTCTGTCTGTCCGTCCGTCCGTCCGTCTGTCCGTCTGTCCGCCTGTCCGTCCGTCTTCATATGCGCCTATATCTCATAGACTATTAAAGCTAGAGTAACCAAGTTTTGTATTCAGTCTCCTATGTTATCACACTACTCAAAGTGTATTACAAAATTTCGCCATGCCCCCCTCCGCCCCCACAAAGGACGAAAGTCTGTGGTATGCACAATTTTGAAAATACGAGAAAACTGAAAACGCAGAATCATAGAAAATGACCATTTCTATCAGAGTGTTGAATCTGGATCAGATCGGATCATTATTATAGCTACAATGAAGAAAACCATTTCGAAAGTCATCGTTCCCTCTCGCTCTCTCTCACACGCGACCCTGTCTGCTTTGCTTATTCGTTTAAATGAGCGCCTAGATCTCAGAGACTATAAGAGCTAGAGCAACCAAACTTTCTATCCAAACTCCTGTGATATCGAACCAGCACCAGTATTTCAAAATTTTGCCACGCCCCTTTCCGCCCCCACAAAATACGAAAATCTGCAGAATCCACAATTTTTAAGATAAATGAAAACCAAAAACGCAGAATCATGGAAAATGACCATATCTACCAGATTGCCGAATATGGATCAGGTCGAATTAATATTATGGCCAGAAGAAACAAATTAAATTTCAGTGGCTACGCAACGCCTGACAAGCGCTGACTCATTCCCTCTCTCTCTGTCGCAAACACTTGTATGTCTCAAATATGTAGTTATAAATGTAGACATGTAGAAGCAGATGTAAAAAGCATATGCAAACAAAATTGGAAACATGTATAAATATTCCTAAAATGGTTTGACTTCAATTTTTGAAATATTTGAAATATTAAAATTTAATTCGTCCCTTTTGCGAACATATAATAAATTGCATAAATCGTAAGCTCATATATGTATGTATATACTGACTGAGTACCGGGTATAAGGTAGGTACCGCGGCAAAGGCCGCGGCTCACAACGTTCTTCCTCGTTTCAGATCTAATTTTGAGCCATGTGCGACGTGGCATGATTCGGATGTCCTTGACTCCATCCCTTCGGTGGTCAATATTGGCACACTTGATATATTGGAGGCGGACATCTTGGAGGCTATTGCTGACTTCGACAATTCTAGTAAACCCGACAGTGATGGTATTTCTGCTTCGCAATTGTGGTGATGCTTTTTGTGAACCGCTGAAAATTCTTTTCATAAATTCCTTGTTAGCAGGTCGGTTTATTGGTAAGTTGAAAGCTGCCACAGTCACTCCTGTTTTTAAGAAAGGCTGTAAGAATAGTATCTCTAATTATAGACCAATTGCCAAACTCAGCAATATCTCAAAGCTTTTTGAGCGTATCATTGCCAAAAAGATTTCTTTTCTCATGAGGTCATACAATAGCCCAAGTCAGCATGGTTTTATGCCGGGTAGATCGACAACCACTAATCTGATCGCATTCAGTAATTTCTGCACACGTGCTTTTGAAAAGTACTCTCAGGTCGATGTTGTGTACACTGATTCGCTAAGGCTTTTGACAAAGTCTCCCACTGTGCTCTAGTAGCCAAGCTACATCGGTTGGGTATTCATTCGAGCTTGCTCAGTTGGTTCATATCATATCTTGAGCAGCGAGAGTATGTTGTATTGGTGAATGGAAAGCAGTCGGACCCATATTTGGCTACTTCCGGCCTTCCACAGGGCAGTGCTCTTGGTCCGCTGCTGTTCTCTATTTTTATCAATGACATATGTCTTAGCATTCGAGCCTTTGAGTATTTGCTTTACGCTGATGATCTCAAGATTTTTCGTTTGTCAAATCATTAGGCGACAGAATTCTTCTTTAGCATGACCTGGATGAAATTGCTCGTTGGTGCACACTTAACTTGCTCCCACTTAATATTAGCAAATTTTATTTGGTTTCGTATGGCAAGTGTACATTTAAAGTCCAGACCTCGTATTCTATAGATGGCCTTCCGCTCTTAAAGCAGACGGAGATACTCGATCTAGGCATCTTGTTTGATTCCAAATTTTTGTTTGTGGAGCATCTGAACTACATTTTGCCAAAAGCTTATGCTATGTTTGCCTTTGTTACGCGCAACTCATCCCAGTTCAGCGATCCATACACGAGGCTAAGTCTATATTCTTTCCTTGTGCCTTGAATATGCTTCAGTGGTTTGGAACCCTACTGGGGTTGGTCAGATTGCGCGTATCGAGAGATTGCAGAGGAAGTTTTTGAAATTTGCTCTCCAGCCTTTGCAGTTTACAATCCCGTTGCCATCCTATGAGTGCAGATGTCGACTCGTGCATCTCTCCTCTCTAGAGGATCGTAGGACCATTGCGGCTCAAATCTTTGTTTTTGATTTGTTAGTGGGGAATATTGATTGCCCTGACCTGCTTAGTAGGATTGGCTTCAATACGCCTGCCAGGAGCCCTAGGGACCATGCACTCTTTGCTATTGATCTCCACCGGAGGAACTACGGAAGTGACGAGCCTAAATGTAGGACTCTTCGCCAGTATAATGTGCTGCCAACTGGGATGCGGTTCGACTTTTGCCAGGGTTCGACTTTTTTCCTATTTCATCGTAATTGTTTTTGTTTGATTTCTTTCTTTTTATTGTTTAAGATAGATGTAAATTAGTTTAGCCAGTTAAGGTTTAACCGTTGGCGAATAAATTAATAAATAAAATCTCGGAATCCGAGATTGAGGAATTGAGCCATGTTTCAGAGAAGGCTATAATATCGGAATCAAAAGTTGCACTATCAGTATGTAATTTGGTGAGCTTACTGCACAGGCCACGTATATTCTGATAAGTGATCTTTAGAGGTAGGGAAGAATTCAGTATGAATTCAGTATGGATTATCTACTGTTAATATTGTCAAAAAAGTCAGTTGGGAAAAACACTGCTGTTAGACGATTGCTTGCATGGTTTCCGCATTTGAATTATAAAGCGTAGTGAATTTCTGGATCTTTAGAAGTTAACAATCGAGTGTAGCAGAGAAAGTATAGTAGTTAGAATTATACTAGAATGTCCCTAGATTGGAGTTTTGAAGTGGTAAACCAGAACGACAGTTCCGATATTATCTGCTGTATCTGCGTGAGACAGGTGGAATATCGATCCCAGCTGTTTATAACCAGCTGTAATCACGTATTTCATCTAGTTTTTTTTAATACGAGAGGCGGGGAAAAGACAGTGTGCCTGGCGTGCAACAAGCTCCTTCACCCATCCGCTCCTAGCTTGGCTGAGGAATTAGCCTTAGCACAGGTGGCCGTTTTGAACGACGATCCGTCTCAATTTCTGATTAGAGCCCGATCTCAGGGTTTGGCCGCAGATCCATCTGCGAGTATTGAGAATCTGTCGTCCGTTGGTCCAACTGAGGTCATTATACCAAACATGCCAACTCCAAAACGGTAGGCAGCGGATGCAGCCAGCCCAGGCTTGGTTCAAATGTCTCAGGCGTTGACGGATGCCATGGCTCAAATCAGTTTATTGTCCCAAGCCATGACCCAAATAACTCAGACAATGGAAGTAGGTTTCCAACTTTTGGCAAGTCAAACGGTACAACCGAAAACTAACCAATCTACTGGAGCAGTCAAACCTAGTGGGGAACCTTTGAACAGTTGGACCTAATACCCCCTTGATAGTCTGTTAATGCCCAAATGAGTCAGGCTAACGATTCGAATGTCTCTGCCACCCCATGGGAATCGCAACAGATACCGGGACTACGACCATGTCGTCTATGTCTATGTCGGTAGAAGATTTTATTTATCGGAATAGAAGCCCCAGCCATGCAGACCTTGAAAGGAAACCTTGATCTGGTTGCCCGAAACACGATTTATCTTTTTGATGGTAGTGCTAGCAAGTGGTTTTGGCGCTATCATAAAAGCGTACCCACGGTGAACTGGCCGCAGTTCAGTTCAGAGATTTAGAGATGGGCGTACCGATTTAGAAATTTGTATGCCATAGTTCAACGAAAACAGAAGCAGAACGAGCAATTTGACACTTTCTTCGAGGACATCGTAGCGTTAGCAGACAATTTAGTGAACCACATGACCGAAATGGCACTGTTGGAAGTGCTGAAGTCGAATCTCTTGGCAGACATCCAACACGAAATATTATATATTTCTGTTATGACAGTAGCGCAATTGCGAAACATAGTGCGCACACTTGCGAGGTTTATCCAGTCTGTGGCTAAGTCCAGTGTCAGCACGGAACCAAAGCGTATTCCTATGCGAAGACAGGTGCATGCAATTATGGTGCAAACAGAACAAGGTGAGCCTGGAGACCCTATGCACAAGTTAACGTACTAGGAAGGACGCTCAGTAGACTTATGGACACAAGTGCATACATTAGTTGTATAGGTGGAACATTTGCAGCCGATCTGGTTCGGGATCAGACTCAGTTCAAGCCTGTGAGGATAGCAGTACGTACGGCCGATGGCCAGAGTCAACCAATAACACTACTCGACAAAATTCAACTTTTTTTTTCCGCTGTGGCCAAAAATGACTTTTTCTGATAGATTTGGAGATTTAAATTTTTTTAAAGAATTATGGTTTTTTTTTCATGGAGTAGTTTTTTTTTAAAGAATTTTTAAAAAATTTTGTGTTTTTTGTCATAGGTAGTGCTTCTATTTTTCACATAACTTAAGTTTCCTACAACTGGTTGTATTGAACTTTGCAGTTAAAAAAAGCTGACAAATGCAGCTATAAATCCGACTCATACACTTTGTAGCTGCAACTTAACGTCTGGAAGATATTAAGCTTCCAAATTGAAATTTCATAATTTTTTTCGGTATTTTTCCCCGAAATTTTGACTTTGAAAGCTCAGGAAAAGTCGAAAAAAAATATTTGAATGCCTTGATTTTTGGTTTTAGATATACACATTAATAAGGCGTCGTTTATAAAAATATAAAAATAAACGGCTAAGTTATAACCATTGACCATATAACGTTTGACCGAATTTTCATATGCCGAATTTCACCGATAAATTCCGTTAGCCGACGAATAACCGTTTTTTTTCCTACCAAAATACCAAAAATCTGCGTTTTTAACAGTTTTTAACGGTAAAATGGCATTTGGAATAGCGCCAAACGGCATATGTAGTTTTGGTCAAACGGTTATAACTAAGCCGTTTATTTTTATATTTTTATAAGCGATACCTTAAACGACGCCTAATTAATGTGTCTATCTAAAACCAAAAATCAAGGCATTCAAATATTTTTTTTCGACTTTTCCTGAGCTTTCAAAGTCAAAACTTCTAGGAAAAAATACCGAAAAAAATTATGAAATTTCAATTTGGAAGCTTAATATCTTCCAGACGTTAAGTTGCAGCTACAAAGTGTCTGAGTCGGTTTTATAGCTGCATTTGTCAGCTTTTTTTAACTGCAAAGTTCAATACAACCAGTTGTAGGAAACTTAAGTTATGTGAAAAATAGAAGCACTACCTATGACAAAAAACACAAAATTTTTTAAAAATTCTTTAAAAAAAAACTACTCCATGAAAAAAAAAAAAACATTCTTTAAATTATTTTAAACATCCAAATCTATCAGAAAAAGTCATTTTTGGCGACAGCGGAAAAGTCGTGTCGACTAGTGTAATTGGCAAGATCACGACTAAGGTTCGTTTTCAAGGCAAGATTAAATTATTAAAATTGTTTATCGTCCCTTCTTTGGCGCACGATTTATATCTCGGCATAGATTTTAGGTCAAGTTTGGAATTACTACCTGCAATTCCAGCAAAAAAAGCATCCAGTCCAGGAATGGCAAGTATTTCATTCGATAGCACGTTGCACGTGCCATTTACAAAGCCACAGAAAGATCAGTTGGCAAAAACTTTCGACATGTTCCCCTCCTTTGCGAAGCAAGGTTTTGGGAAAATGAGTTGGTTGTCAGCCGAAGAAAAGCAGATGTACCTAGAGATAGACCGAATGATAGCTCTTGGGGTAATCGAAGAGTCAGATAGCGAATGGTCCTCACCCGTGGTCCTCGTTCGTAAATCTGGAAAGGTACGATTGTGCATTGACAGTAGGAAACTCAACGAAGTCACAGTAAAGAACGCTTATCCCATGGCACTAATAAATGGAATTCTTAGTCGTCTTCCTCGAGCTGAGTTCATCTCAATTATAGACTTGAAAGATGCCTCTTGGCAAATTCCGTTGGAGGTGAGCGCGCGTGAAAAAACGGCGTTTACTATTCCCGGGCGTCCGTTGTATCAGTACACTGTAATGCCATTTGGATTATGTAATTCACCTCAAACCATGTCCAAGCTGATGGATAAGGTTATACCGCCAACTTTACGAAACGAGAATTAGCTGTCGGTGGTACAGCTCAGAAACAGCTTCTACGAAGCTAAGTCTAAGAAGACTGTCTGGATCGATTTATTGGTAAATATCACGCCAAGGATATAAAACAGTGAATACAACATGATTCTACTGCGTATGTCAATAGCACTAAAAGCGTGGATCACGCTTTGTTAGGTTGAATCCCCAAAGTGTGATTTCAGTAGGGAGGTGTAATATTCGACACATGCCGTGCACTCGATATTAAAGGTAAACAGTTAATTGTTAAAAATCGCCTAAAACTAGGCTATTAAGCAATTGGTGTGGTTGATCGTGAGAGCTTTTAGAGAGCATATAATCATATGGTTTGCGATGAAATGGCAACGTTATCATAGTTCACAATTCCCTATTACATTTAATTTGATTAAGATTGCTTTGCGTGAATCCATATAACAGAATTAGAACCCAGGAGAGTAGAAAAAAAAGTGGGCTACTTTAACTCATAGCCCAGTCCTCGATCCCTTTCTCCTCGTGGTCGTCAGCGTGAATGCAAGTGCAAAGTTGATATATCTGACCCAGTCAAGGATAACTCGAAGTGCAAAGCCAAGGTCAAGTCAAGGTGCCAAGTGCAGCGCCAAAGTATAATTTGGTCGACTGGGCTATTTATCCATCACCAATACTGCAGCGACACAAACTAAAACCGGCTGGAAAAAGACCTCCCCAATTCCCTCTGGGACTAGCACCACTAATTCTGGCCTAGAAGCAGCCGATCTGCGTGCGTGTGTGTATCGCCCTCCCTTAGGGTATTCCTTGACAAGCCGGGTGCAGCAGCCGTCACGTCCCAAGCTCGGATAGGCGTGCTGACCCTTTGATCGCCCTCCTGTAGGTGAACCTGGAACCCTGGTGAACTGCTGCCTTTCCTGTGTGAGACGGTCAGCGAGAATCTCCCGTCCTCTTACTGGCTATATATTCGGTCCAGTTAGTTGCCGTGCATAGGAACCGTAGGCGTAGCCCCAAGGGAACATAACCCCAACCCCTGGAGCAGCGGTCAGCCGTTCCAAAGACATACAGAGTGCATCCGTGGGCCAAGTCTTAAAAGCAGTTGAGTTTGCTGATATCGTAATAATGAAATTTGGAACCTGACATGAGTTTTTTTCGTTATTTTAGAAATAGTATTGTTAAGAAAGTAGAGTAAATGTTGGATATACCATTGAATTAGATAATGTTGCCACTGATTGGAAAAAATTGAATACGAAGGAGAGAATCCATGTCCAGGTCACATAGCATTTGGTTAATTTGGAAGCTTGTACTAATAATGCTATATCTATTATCACAGAGACTCACCATCACCGTAACACTCATCTATTCATGCTGCGAACCATTCATATATTCATCCATCTACTCATCAAAGAACATAACAGCTAACACAAGGAAAGATCTTTCTGCGTGGAGCAACATTATACACAGTATGTAAGTGATTAGCATACATATGTATATGTAAATACCGCTATATCGAGACATGAAGAAGTGAATGTGCTACCTTGTGTTGGTATGCCATCATGCAGTTTCTCCCAAATACCAATGCAATTTGCAACCAATTTCCAATGAACATATGTCATGGATATCTTTGATTCTATTCTTAAAGGGAATTTCTTAATCTGTCATGAAGTGAACTGTAGGCAATAATTTCGAGTTGCTAAAACGTAATTTTAATCATTTTTAATAATTTCCAACGACATTTATCATCATACCCATATATTAATAGAACATAAGCCCGTTGAATTTTTTTAATCTTAGTATTTTCTTTTTGTTAAGGATCAATGATTATTACTATATGAATGGCGAACTATGAATTTATTAAATAAATTAAGTTCTGATTTAAACCGAGGTTAGGATTATTTAATAGAAGCCATGCAGCATCGTCTGATAGCAATGTGATCTACCGACATCTTTGTTGGAGGGATCCTTAATATAGATTGAATTGGCCCTTAAGGATCATGGTAGGATGGGCGTGATCGTACTTGGTGATCACACAACCAAAAGAGACCTGACGAATGACAATATCCCCTTTCTCTTATAGCTGCTGTCCTTTCCCTTTGACCTTCTGCATCCCACCACCCGTTCTCCTTTTCCTTCTTGTACGCGATGTATACAATTTTTAAACAATTCTCCCCGCAACTCTACGCGGGAGCCCTAAATTGATGGTACCCTGTCCCCAATGCCCACACCCAGCCGACCAGAGATTTAATTTTCATCTGCTCCTAACCCCTGTACATTGTATGCTACATTCCTCCCACTCCCTAAAAACAGTACGCGAGTTGTAATAAAAAATCAAACTAGGAGCGAAGCAAGTAGCTGAAAGGTTATCAAAAAGAACCCATACCCGTGTACGACCAGAGATAAGTCGTAGAAGCAATCGCGTACTCCTTTACAGTTAATCGTCCATTAGTTTCATAGCCCGAAAATTCTCTTCGTTACATGTTACATTGCATACATTACAGTACATTCGGCCTTCTAATGGCGAAGGAAAACACTGCCCAGCTAAAGGAGCTACCCCCTGCTTGGCACGCAGACAGGTGTGAGGGTGCTGGTAAGCGAGACTTTCACCGAGACTCACGACATAGACGACCTTGCCACCAAAAAGGAAGTCAGCACTGTCTGCCCAGGTAGGCCACCAAGTGGAAACAGGATGCATCAAGGCCCTGCGGCCGGGCTATGAAGGTTCCCAGGTGGCTGATGTCGGGTGCGCGGACCCGCTGGCAAAATGGCTTTTAGAGGCTGGCAGACTTAAAATCGGGTGGATAAGATGCAGGATCGTCGAGCGAAGGCAAGCGGGGCTACAAAGTAGCGGAGTGAACCCACCTGCTTCCTTTGCGCCGAAATGTATCCGGCTGCGGCGAGCTATACAGCTGACAGCAAGAGGTGCCAAAGAAGCATACCGGAGCCAGGAGACGGTCAGGAGACTTAAACGCTTGGTTAGAGGAATGTTGGTCAAGTTTTACCAATGCTAGAAGTCGCACCCTTTTAGAAACCTTTGCAACACTGGAGATAAGCCTGATAAAAACAGCTGGGACGGGGTCAGTCATTGATGTGTCTTTCTGCACCAACACTCTCTTTATGAGTACAATGTGGAACCTTAGCATCGCATGCACCACTTGTGACCACAAAGCAACCATCTGCAGCATCGAGTCCTTCAGGCCAGGTGCAGCCCACCAACCAACGATGACCTTCAACGCCAGAACTCTCAGGCCAGATAAATTACCAAAGGGGGTGAGCATACCAGAGCCCCAGGAAAGCGCAGAAGTCAGAAAAACGGATCTTGTCTGCTCTTTAACATTGGCTTGCAGGGCAAGCACAAAAAAGACAAGGAGCCACTTTCGCCACTGCGAGCCGTTTTTCTGGTGGAGCACGGGGATCTTCGAAGCCGCAGCAAATGCATCTATGCTAGGAGGCGCCAAGCACGCGCGAATGGAGCCCAGGCCTTTCATACGATGTCCCAAGAATATGCCATGAAAGGCCGAGTCCTCCAAAGGACCATTAAAGAAAGCAAGAGGAAGTACGTCCTAGAGCTTTGCTACTCTGCGGAGAATGACCACTGGAGCTTTGCATACGAGGTGGTAGCAAAAAAAGACGCAGCAAAGCCTTTCACCGCACCTGATCTTGCCAAGATGAAATCAATCATCGAATGCCTCTTCCCCACTGTCGCCCCAGCTGTCAGCCCGTCACAATCACCAGATCGGACGGACCGACATAACGGCATGCGAGATTCTGGATATTGCAGCAGAAACCCCGACCGGCAAGGTGTCAGGCCTAGATGGTATTCCCGATATCGCCAATATAAAGAAAACCAGGTGGCTTGAAGGGCGGAAAAAGTACTACTCAACGTAAAGAACGCCTTCAACTCGGCGAGGTGGGACGACATATTTAGTGTCCGGCTAGGAAGGCTCTGTCCTTGAGCTCCAACTACCAAGAGACGCACGCACAGTACGATTCGCAGACGACGGCGCGTTGGTGGTGGTGTCCCGCAGTAACCAAGCGGTGGCCGCAATCCAAGAGTGGTTAAACTGGCTGAGTAAAAGACGGAAGCGGCTCTCATATCTAGCTGAGAAAAGTCAACGTATCGACCTTCCGTGTAGGCTCAGTCGATACAACATCATCAAGAGGAATCTGATGCCTCGGAGTAATGCTGGACACTCCTTCCACGAGCACCTCGAGGAGACTTTTAGCTTTTAGGACTTTTAGCTTTATACCAGACAGGTGCGTAAACCGGAGGCATAGAGAAGTTAACTTTTGGCGGTGACACGCTGAACGCCGAGAATCTGATCAACAAGATGATATATTATGGATAAGATGGATACACATTCATCGATTTAATGTTTAAACACCAGAGAGTTTGCTGGGACACTGGAGTGCTGCGACTTGGGCTTGGATCACTTTTAGTACCTGAGCACCTGGGCTCACACTCGTTTTTTCCAGGTTCTTTATAGCTTTACAAATTGGATATCCATCATTATCTCCACATATGACCTCACAAATTTATCAATCATTAAAAGAGGATGGCTATTCCGCCTTATTCTGTTTACTTTTCCACTCGTAAGCTACGAATCAAGCATACATTTATTCAGTAAACTTTACACTGACTTCGTGGTGATCGACGTAGTGGTATCTATAGTTATGGTTAAAGATCGTATTTATTGTCTAAGAAACGCAAATTAAAGCCAAAAAAAAAAAAAATAAATCGAAACCAAATTAAATTTTGAATTGGAATATACGATGGAGTTTACTGCTGTCATCTTTCATCTTAGATATTCAGGCTATCTTGAAGTAAGTCCAGGGGCGCCTGTTCCACGCCATCAACGAATATCATTGTCATGCCCAATATTGGTCGAAGGTTGTCTGGCATATGGTAGTTATCGACTCCAAAGATACACAGACACGGCCTGCCCGTTATGAGGGGACTAATCAGTCTAGTGACAAATTGCAACATTTGAGTTTGGCTAGCGCGACGGTTCTGTAGGGTGGCCACGGCGGCGGGCCAGCGCTCCTCGTGGCAGTGCTCCACCATCGTATTGAGCAAGTGCATTGGACAGCCGCTAGCTTGAAGGCTGTTTCTGACCAACAAGTGCATGTGGTTGTCTGGCGTGGAGATCACACTACCCCAGTTGTTAACATGTGCTTGCGGCAGGCCGGAGCTCCAGTGGGACACCGCGTAGCTGTCAAGCTGCTCCCCGACATTGCGCATCATGGGACTGGTTGAGCGCAGGGCAGCTATGTAGTACTGAAGCAGCTCCAGCTCGCGGACATGGATCACGATTCTCATCTCGTGACCCAACTGAGTGTGCTTGAGCATTGATATCTCATTTGCCTGGCTCTGCACCACCTTCCGTAGCTCAAAGATACAGTTGTGATCAGCCAGCTCGTCCTTGGGCACCGCCATAAGGCAGTTCTTGCACTTGACTATGACCTTGGGATTAAACTGGCAGGTGTCCACGTGAGCGCGGTACTCGTCCAGCGGCATTATCGAAGGGCACTTGTGCTCCGAGAAGGGACACTTGATCTGGAGGCGCCCGAGCATGTTGCGCATGAGTCGTGAGGCCGGCACTAAGTGGTTCGGAAATAGTTCGGAACGGTCTACGGGGCACATCTTCTTTAGTAGCATCCACTTCTCGATGCAGGCCTTGCAAAAGGCGTGCTCACAGTGGAGCGATTGCAAAGGGGCCTCGAGCACATCGGTACATATCGGACAAATCAGCTCTTCGTCGATATGGCCGATAATAAAGCTTATATCGAACCCCATTTCTGATTGCTCCTGCAGGGAGATTGGATTTTGAATTTATTTGCCGAAGGCTCGATGACATTTTTGATCTTACCACAGAAAATGTTTTGAACAATTCGTCGAGGTTTTCCAATCTTTGATTTTGTCAATATCCAAATAGTGTAAACTGTTGATTTTTAAATAGAAAAACCAACTTTTCAATGGTTGCTTAGCGAATGCGTTGATTCATATACATAGTTAATATTTCCAGTGGAAAGGTTAACTCCGATTCGAGATGTCTTCTTCTTTCCATCGACATCTTCAGCTTAACAATGACCAAATTCGGAACAAACATGTATCAGACATACAATACGAGGGCGGTCTGAAAAGTTTCCAGCCTGACAATTAAAACGTCCTCTTACGTTAACCAAACTTTGGTATTGTGATGAGGCATCTTTTAATGTGTTCCCGGCAAAATTTCAGCCACATGGCTTTTTTAGTTTTAGTTATCCTAGAATAATCGATTAACTTCGTCGGTATCAGTGCTCTTGTAAAAATTCAAAAAGTTGAATATCGTGCAGTCATAAGATATATTTTTTTGAAGGGCAATACGCCTACGCAAATAAAAACTGAGATTTATGCTGTGTATGGGGACTATTCTCCATCATTTCCAACTGTAAAGTTCTGGGCTGCTGAATTCAAGCGTGGACGTACGAGCTTAGAAGAGGAGACGCGTCCTGGACGTCCAAAAACTGCTACTACTGACGAAAACATCGTCAAAATTCACCGCGATTGCTCACGTTTGATCAAACGCGTGTTCGAATGAACTGTTGCAAGTCTCTCTTGGCGATGTGTACGAGAAATAAATCAGAGTTTTGGCGCCGACTCATAACTGTGGATGAAGTATTGATGCAGCATGTATTACAGAAATAAAATTTCCATCAAAAAAGTGTATTGCAAAGGGGTATCCGCCACTAAAAACAGCGAAAACTGTTATTTCAGCTGGTAAAGTGTGGGCAACAGTTTTTTGCGATAGTCGTGGAGATATACATATCTCGATTATTTGGGGAAAAAAAAAGGAAAAACGATCACCGGAGTCTACTACTCATCGCTTTTGGATAAGCTAATGACAGAAATTGCGGATAAACTGCTCACATGCAGAAGAAAACGAGAGGGAATTGTTTACATATACTTTGTTTACATATACTTTTTACATCTGTTTCTACATTTCTACATGTACATGTATAACTAACAATACGTGACGTGGAAGTGTGTGCGAGAGAGAGAGGGAATGAGTAAGCGCTTGGCAGGCATTGCGTAGCGACTGAAATTTAATTTGTTCTTTCTGACTGTTGAACTACCGAGCTTTTTCGGCAGCGTAGTTTGCGATTTATTAAAAGACGAGAGTTTAGTTTAATACGGTTTTTTGTGGGGTATACACATATGCAATATGATATCGAGTCGAAGGAATAGTGGAAATGCACGACGAGTCTGTTTAGCTCGATTCAAGACGGGGTCAAATTGAAGTCGCGAGGGGTCGGTTCAACGACAGTGCACTGCAGTGTCGGTTGAAGAGCTAGGTCCAGACGCTGCAAGGGCAGGCGGGCCGAATTGCCCGTGCCCTTATGCGAGCGCGACGATATCCAGACTATTTGAGGGCAGGCGGGCCGAATTGCCCGTGCCCTATTGCAAGCGAGAGTGTGACAGATCCAGAGGAGAGAGCAATAGCGAAGACGAAAGATCGAGAGAGTGATAGAGAAGTCGAAAGAAAGAAGGAAAGAAGACGCGAGAGAGCGGCTGCATAGGCCGTGTGTATAACATTGTGGTACAGTGGGCAGTGCAAACTAAGAACAATGATAGTAGGGATTTACTTTACTGCTGCACCGCTGGCTATATTCTATGTCTACGCCTAATACTGGACTGCGGAACCCGACACTGGCTATAATAGTAGTTCGACCTGATCCAGATTCGGCAATCTGGTAGATACGGTTATTTTCCATGATCATGCGTTTTTGGTTTTCTTTTATCTTAAAAATTGTGGATTCCACAGATTTTTGTCCTTTGTGGGGGCGGAAGAGGTCGTGTCAAAATTTTGAAATACACTTGTATTGAAGTGATATCACAGGAGCTTGGATAGAAAGTTTGGTGGTTCTAGCTCTTATAGTCTCTGAGATCTAGGCGCTCATTTGGACGAATGGGCAAAGCAGACAGGGTCGCGTGTGAGAGAAAGCGAGAGGGAACTATATTAAAGGGGCTATATTAATAATCCGGTCCATATTAAACACTCTGATAGAAATGATCATTCTCTAAGATTCTTCGTTTTTAGTTTTCTTGTACTATCAAAATTGTGCATGCCACAGATTTTTTTCCTTTGTCTGGCCGGAAAGGGGTGAGGCGAAATTTTGAACAACACTTGGAGTAGTGTTTATTGTTTATTTTTGTTTAAAGTTTAACAATGAACAGTTAAACTGTAAGGGTAAAATTACATATCAACTAATTAAACTAATGGGCCAATGCCAATACTCAGACCCGGTGGGGCTCTTATCGGCTACAGAGCCGATAACACTAGTCGACACGACTTTTCCGCTGTCGCCAAAAATGACTTTTTCTGATACATTTGGATGTTTAAAATTTTTTAAAGAATGTTTTTTTTTTTTCATGGAGTAGTTTTTTTTTAAGAATTTTTAAAAAATTTAGTGTTTTTTGTCATAGGTAGTGCTTCTATTTTTTACATAACTTAAGTTTCCTACAACTGGTTGTATTGAACTTTGCAGTTAAAAAAAGCTGACAAATGCAGCTATAAATCCGACTCAGACACTTTGTAGCTGCAACTTAACGTCTGGAAGATATTAAGCTTCCAAATTGAAATTTCATAATTTTGTTCGGTATTTTTCCCCGAAATTTTGACTTTGAAAGCTCAGGAAAAGTCGAAAAAAAAATATTTGAATGCCTTGATTTTTGGTTTTAGATAGACATATTAATTAGGCGTCGTTTAATTTAATTAAATAAGCCGTTTATTTTTATATTTTTATAAGCGATACCTTAAACGACGCCTAATTAATGTGTCTATCTAAAACCAAAAATCAAGGCATTCAAATATTTTTTTTTCGACATTTCCTGAGCTTTTTCCTCGAAAAAAAAATATTTGAATGCCTTGATTTTTGGTTTTAGATAGACATATTAATTAGGCGTCGTTTAATTTAATTAAATAAGCCGTTTATTTTTATATTTTTATAAGCGATACCTTAAACGACGCCTAATTAATGTGTCTATCTAAAACCAAAAATCAAGGCATTCAAATATTTTTTTTTCGACTTTTCCTGAGCTTTCAAAGTCAAAATTTCGGGGAAAAATACCGAACAAAATTATAAAATTTCAATTTGGAAGCTTAATATCTTCCAGACGTTAAGTTGCAGCTACAAAGTGTCTGAGTCGGATTTATAGCTGCATTTGTCAGCTTTTTTTAACTGCAAAGTTCAATACAACCAGTTGTAGGAAACTTAAGTTATGTGAAAAATAGAAGCACTACCTATGACAAAAAACACAAAATTTTTTAAAAATTCTTTAAAAAAAAACTACTCCATGAAAAAAAAAAAAACATTCTTTAAATTATTTTAAACATCCAAATCTATCAGAAAAAGTCATTTTTGGCGACAGCGGAAAAGTCGTGTCGACTAGTGTAATTGGCAAGATCACGACTAAGGTTCGTTTTCAAGGCAAGATTAAATTATTAAAATTGTTTATCGTCCCTTCTTTGGCGCACGATTTATATCTCGGCATAGATTTTAGGTCAAGTTTGGAATTACTACCTGCAATTCCAGCAAAAAAAGCATCCAGTCCAGGAATGGCAAGTATTTCATTCGATAGCACGTTGCACGTGCCATTTACAAAGCCACAGAAAGATCAGTTGGCAAAAACTTTCGACATGTTCCCCTCCTTTGCGAAGCAAGGTTTTGGGAAAATGAGTTGGTTGTCAGCCGAAGAAAAGCAGATGTACCTAGAGATAGACCGAATGATAGCTCTTGGGGTAATCGAAGAGTCAGATAGCGAATGGTCCTCACCCGTGGTCCTCGTTCGTAAATCTGGAAAGGTACGATTGTGCATTGACAGTAGGAAACTCAACGAAGTCACAGTAAAGAACGCTTATCCCATGGCACTAATAAATGGCATTCTTAGTCGTCTTCCTCGAGCTGAGTTCATCTCAATTATAGACTTGAAAGATGCCTCTTGGCAAATTCCGTTGGAGGTGAGCGCGCGTGAAAAAACGGCGTTTACTATTCCCGGGCGTCCGTTGTATCAGTACACTGTAATGCCATTTGGATTATGTAATTCACCTCAAACCATGTCCAAGCTGATGGATAAGGTTATACCGCCAACTTTACGAAACGAGAATTAGCTGTCGGTGGTACAGCTCAGAAACAGCTTCTACGAAGCTAAGTCTAAGAAGACTGTCTGGATCGATTTATTGGTAAATATCACGCCAAGGATATAAAACAGTGAATACAACATGATTCTACTGCGTATGTCAATAGCACTAAAAGCGTGGATCACGCTTTGTTAGGTTGAATCCCCAAAGTGTGATTTCAGTAGGGAGGTGTAATATTCGACACATGCCGTGCACTCGATATTAAAGGTAAACAGTTAATTGTTAAAAATCGCCTAAAACTAGGCTATTAAGCAATTGGTGTGGTTGATCGTGAGAGCTTTTAGAGAGCATATAATCATATGGTTTGCGATGAAATGGCAACGTTATCATAGTTCACAATTCCCTATTACATTTAATTTGATTAAGATTGCTTTGCGTGAATCCATATAACAGAATTAGAACCCAGGAGAGTAGAAAAAAAAGTGGGCTACTTTAACTCATAGCCCAGTCCTCGATCCCTTTCTCCTCGTGGTCGTCAGCGTGAATGCAAGTGCAAAGTTGATATATCTGACCCAGTCAAGGATAACTCGAAGTGCAAAGCCAAGGTCAAGTCAAGGTGCCAAGTGCAGCGCCAAAGTATAATTTGGTCGACTGGGCTATTTATCCATCACCAATACTGCAGCGACACAAACTAAAACCGGCTGGAAAAAGACCTCCCCAATTCCCTCTGGGACTAGCACCACTAATTCTGGCCTAGAAGCAGCCGATCTGCGTGCGTGTGTGTATCGCCCTCCCTTAGGGTATTCCTTGACAAGCCGGGTGCAGCAGCCGTCACGTCCCAAGCTCGGATAGGCGTGCTGACCCTTTGATCGCCCTCCTGTAGGTGAACCTGGAACCCTGGTGAACTGCTGCCTTTCCTGTGTGAGACGGTCAGCGAGAATCTCCCGTCCTCTTACTGGCTATATATTCGGTCCAGTTAGTTGCCGTGCATAGGAACCGTAGGCGTAGCCCCAAGGGAACATAACCCCAACCCCTGGAGCAGCGGTCAGCCGTTCCAAAGACATACAGAGTGCATCCGTGGGCCAAGTCTTAAAAGCAGTTGAGTTTGCTGATATCGTAATAATGAAATTTGGAACCTGACATGAGTTTTTTTCGTTATTTTAGAAATAGTATTGTTAAGAAAGTAGAGTAAATGTTGGATATACCATTGAATTAGATAATGTTGCCACTGATTGGAAAAAATTGAATACGAAGGAGAGAATCCATGTCCAGGTCACATAGCATTTGGTTAATTTGGAAGCTTGTACTAATAATGCTATATCTATTATCACAGAGACTCACCATCACCGTAACACTCATCTATTCATGCTGCGAACCATTCATATATTCATCCATCTACTCATCAAAGAACATAACAGCTAACACAAGGAAAGATCTTTCTGCGTGGAGCAACATTATACACAGTATGTAAGTGATTAGCATACATATGTATATGTAAATACCGCTATATCGAGACATGAAGAAGTGAATGTGCTACCTTGTGTTGGTATGCCATCATGCAGTTTCTCCCAAATACCAATGCAATTTGCAACCAATTTCCAATGAACATATGTCATGGATATCTTTGATTCTATTCTTAAAGGGAATTTCTTAATCTGTCATGAAGTGAACTGTAGGCAATAATTTCGAGTTGCTAAAACGTAATTTTAATCATTTTTAATAATTTCCAACGACATTTATCATCATACCCATATATTAATAGAACATAAGCCCGTTGAATTTTTTTAATCTTAGTATTTTCTTTTTGTTAAGGATCAATGATTATTACTATATGAATGGCGAACTATGAATTTATTAAATAAATTAAGTTCTGATTTAAACCGAGGTTAGGATTATTTAATAGAAGCCATGCAGCATCGTCTGATAGCAATGTGATCTACCGACATCTTTGTTGGAGGGATCCTTAATATAGATTGAATTGGCCCTTAAGGATCATGGTAGGATGGGCGTGATCGTACTTGGTGATCACACAACCAAAAGAGACCTGACGAATGACAATATCCCCTTTCTCTTATAGCTGCTGTCCTTTCCCTTTGACCTTCTGCATCCCACCACCCGTTCTCCTTTTCCTTCTTGTACGCGATGTATACAATTTTTAAACAATTCTCCCCGCAACTCTACGCGGGAGCCCTAAATTGATGGTACCCTGTCCCCAATGCCCACACCCAGCCGACCAGAGATTTAATTTTCATCTGCTCCTAACCCCTGTACATTGTATGCTACATTCCTCCCACTCCCTAAAAACAGTACGCGAGTTGTAATAAAAAATCAAACTAGGAGCGAAGCAAGTAGCTGAAAGGTTATCAAAAAGAACCCATACCCGTGTACGACCAGAGATAAGTCGTAGAAGCAATCGCGTACTCCTTTACAGTTAATCGTCCATTAGTTTCATAGCCCGAAAATTCTCTTCGTTACATGTTACATTGCATACATTACAGTACATTCGGCCTTCTAATGGCGAAGGAAAACACTGCCCAGCTAAAGGAGCTACCCCCTGCTTGGCACGCAGACAGGTGTGAGGGTGCTGGTAAGCGAGACTTTCACCGAGACTCACGACATAGACGACCTTGCCACCAAAAAGGAAGTCAGCACTGTCTGCCCAGGTAGGCCACCAAGTGGAAACAGGATGCATCAAGGCCCTGCGGCCGGGCTATGAAGGTTCCCAGGTGGCTGATGTCGGGTGCGCGGACCCGCTGGCAAAATGGCTTTTAGAGGCTGGCAGACTTAAAATCGGGTGGATAAGATGCAGGATCGTCGAGCGAAGGCAAGCGGGGCTACAAAGTAGCGGAGTGAACCCACCTGCTTCCTTTGCGCCGAAATGTATCCGGCTGCGGCGAGCTATACAGCTGACAGCAAGAGGTGCCAAAGAAGCATACCGGAGCCAGGAGACGGTCAGGAGACTTAAACGCTTGGTTAGAGGAATGTTGGTCAAGTTTTACCAATGCTAGAAGTCGCACCCTTTTAGAAACCTTTGCAACACTGGAGATAAGCCTGATAAAAACAGCTGGGACGGGGTCAGTCATTGATGTGTCTTTCTGCACCAACACTCTCTTTATGAGTACAATGTGGAACCTTAGCATCGCATGCACCACTTGTGACCACAAAGCAACCATCTGCAGCATCGAGTCCTTCAGGCCAGGTGCAGCCCACCAACCAACGATGACCTTCAACGCCAGAACTCTCAGGCCAGATAAATTACCAAAGGGGGTGAGCATACCAGAGCCCCAGGAAAGCGCAGAAGTCAGAAAAACGGATCTTGTCTGCTCTTTAACATTGGCTTGCAGGGCAAGCACAAAAAAGACAAGGAGCCACTTTCGCCACTGCGAGCCGTTTTTCTGGTGGAGCACGGGGATCTTCGAAGCCGCAGCAAATGCATCTATGCTAGGAGGCGCCAAGCACGCGCGAATGGAGCCCAGGCCTTTCATACGATGTCCCAAGAATATGCCATGAAAGGCCGAGTCCTCCAAAGGACCATTAAAGAAAGCAAGAGGAAGTACGTCCTAGAGCTTTGCTACTCTGCGGAGAATGACCACTGGAGCTTTGCATACGAGGTGGTAGCAAAAAAAGACGCAGCAAAGCCTTTCACCGCACCTGATCTTGCCAAGATGAAATCAATCATCGAATGCCTCTTCCCCACTGTCGCCCCAGCTGTCAGCCCGTCACAATCACCAGATCGGACGGACCGACATAACGGCATGCGAGATTCTGGATATTGCAGCAGAAACCCCGACCGGCAAGGTGTCAGGCCTAGATGGTATTCCCGATATCGCCAATATAAAGAAAACCAGGTGGCTTGAAGGGCGGAAAAAGTACTACTCAACGTAAAGAACGCCTTCAACTCGGCGAGGTGGGACGACATATTTAGTGTCCGGCTAGGAAGGCTCTGTCCTTGAGCTCCAACTACCAAGAGACGCACGCACAGTACGATTCGCAGACGACGGCGCGTTGGTGGTGGTGTCCCGCAGTAACCAAGCGGTGGCCGCAATCCAAGAGTGGTTAAACTGGCTGAGTAAAAGACGGAAGCGGCTCTCATATCTAGCTGAGAAAAGTCAACGTATCGACCTTCCGTGTAGGCTCAGTCGATACAACATCATCAAGAGGAATCTGATGCCTCGGAGTAATGCTGGACACTCCTTCCACGAGCACCTCGAGGAGACTTTTAGCTTTTAGGACTTTTAGCTTTATACCAGACAGGTGCGTAAACCGGAGGCATAGAGAAGTTAACTTTTGGCGGTGACACGCTGAACGCCGAGAATCTGATCAACAAGATGATATATTATGGATAAGATGGATACACATTCATCGATTTAATGTTTAAACACCAGAGAGTTTGCTGGGACACTGGAGTGCTGCGACTTGGGCTTGGATCACTTTTAGTACCTGAGCACCTGGGCTCACACTCGTTTTTTCCAGGTTCTTTATAGCTTTACAAATTGGATATCCATCATTATCTCCACATATGACCTCACAAATTTATCAATCATTAAAAGAGGATGGCTATTCCGCCTTATTCTGTTTACTTTTCCACTCGTAAGCTACGAATCAAGCATACATTTATTCAGTAAACTTTACACTGACTTCGTGGTGATCGACGTAGTGGTATCTATAGTTATGGTTAAAGATCGTATTTATTGTCTAAGAAACGCAAATTAAAGCCAAAAAAAAAAAAAATAAATCGAAACCAAATTAAATTTTGAATTGGAATATACGATGGAGTTTACTGCTGTCATCTTTCATCTTAGATATTCAGGCTATCTTGAAGTAAGTCCAGGGGCGCCTGTTCCACGCCATCAACGAATATCATTGTCATGCCCAATATTGGTCGAAGGTTGTCTGGCATATGGTAGTTATCGACTCCAAAGATACACAGACACGGCCTGCCCGTTATGAGGGGACTAATCAGTCTAGTGACAAATTGCAACATTTGAGTTTGGCTAGCGCGACGGTTCTGTAGGGTGGCCACGGCGGCGGGCCAGCGCTCCTCGTGGCAGTGCTCCACCATCGTATTGAGCAAGTGCATTGGACAGCCGCTAGCTTGAAGGCTGTTTCTGACCAACAAGTGCATGTGGTTGTCTGGCGTGGAGATCACACTACCCCAGTTGTTAACATGTGCTTGCGGCAGGCCGGAGCTCCAGTGGGACACCGCGTAGCTGTCAAGCTGCTCCCCGACATTGCGCATCATGGGACTGGTTGAGCGCAGGGCAGCTATGTAGTACTGAAGCAGCTCCAGCTCGCGGACATGGATCACGATTCTCATCTCGTGACCCAACTGGGTGTGCTTGAGCATTGATATCTCATTTGCCTGGCTCTGCACCACCTTCCGTAGCTCAAAGATACAGTTGTGATCAGCCAGCTCGTCCTTGGGCACCGCCATAAGGCAGTTCTTGCACTTGACTATGACCTTGGGATTAAACTGGCAGGTGTCCACGTGAGCGCGGTACTCGTCCAGCGGCATTATCGAAGGGCACTTGTGCTCCGAGAAGGGACACTTGATCTGGAGGCGCCCGAGAATGTTGCGCATGAGTCGTGAGGCCGGCACTAAGTGGTTCGGAAATAGTTCGGAACGGTCTACGGGGCACATCTTCTTTAGTAGCATCCACTTCTCGATGCAGGCCTTGCAAAAGGCGTGCTCACAGTGGAGCGATTGCAAAGGGGCCTCGAGCACATCGGTACATATCGACAAATCAGCTCTTCGTCGATATGGCCGATAATAAAGCTTATATCGAACCCCATTTCTGATTGCTCCTGCAGGGAGATTGGATTTTGAATTTATTTGCCGAAGGCTCGATGACATTTTTGATCTTACCACAGAAAATGTTTTGAACAATTCGTCGAGGTTTTCCAATCTTTGATTTTGTCAATATCCAAATAGTGTAAACTGTTGATTTTTAAATAGAAAAACCAACTTTTCAATGGTTGCTTAGCGAATGCGTTGATTCATATACATAGTTAATATTTCCAGTGGAAAGGTTAACTCCGATTCGAGATGTCTTCTTCTTTCCATCGACATCTTCAGCTTAACAATGACCAAATTCGGAACAAACATGTATCAGACATACAATACGAGGGCGGTCTGAAAAGTTTCCAGCCTGACAATTAAAACGTCCTCTTACGTTAACCAAACTTTGGTATTGTGATGAGGCGTCTTTTAATGTGTTCCCGGCAAAATTTCAGCCACATGGCTTTTTTAGTTTTAGTTATCCTAGAATAATCGATTAACTTCGTCGGTATCAGTGCTCTTGTAAAAATTCAAAAAGTTGAATATCGTGCAGTCATAAGATATATTTTTTTGAAGGGCAATACGCCTACGCAAATAAAAACTGAGATTTATGCTGTGTATGGGGACTATTCTCCATCATTTCCAACTGTAAAGTTCTGGGCTGCTGAATTCAAGCGTGGACGTACGAGCTTAGAAGAGGAGACGCGTCCTGGACGTCCAAAAACTGCTACTACTGACGAAAACATCGTCAAAATTCACCGCGATTGCTCACGTTTGATCATACGCGTGTTCGAATGAACTGTTGCAAGTCTCTCTTGGCGATGTGTACGAGAAATAAATCAGAGTTTTGGCGCCGACTCATAACTGTGGATGAAGTATTGATGCAGCATGTATTACAGAAATAAAATTTCCATCAAAAAAGTGTATTGCAAAGGGGTATCCGCCACTAAAAACAGCGAAAACTGTTATTTTAGCTGGTAAAGTGTGGGCAACAGTTTTTTGCGATAGTCGTGGAGATATACATATCTCGATTATTTGGGGAAAAAAAAAGGAAAAACGATCACCGGAGTCTACTACTCATCGCTTTTGGATAAGCTAATGACAGAAATTGCGGATAAACTGCTCACATGCAGAAGAAAACGAGAGGGAATTGTTTACATATACTTTGTTTACATACACTTTTTACATCTGTTTCTACATTTCTACATGTACATGTATAACTAACAATACGTGACGTGGAAGTGTGTGCGAGAGAGAGAGGGAATGAGTAAGCGCTTGGCAGGCATTGCGTAGCGACTGAAATTTAATTTGTTCTTTCTGACTGTTGAACTACCGAGCTTTTTCGGCAGTGTAGTTTGCGATTTATTAAAAGACGAGAGTTTAGTTTAATACGGTTTTTTGTGGGGTATACACATATGCAATATGATATCGAGTCGAAGGAATAGTGGAAATGCACGACGAGTCTGTTTAGCTCGATTCAAGACGGGGTCAAATTGAAGTCGCGAGGGGTCGGTTCAACGACAGTGCACTGCAGTGTCGGTTGAAGAGCTAGGTCCAGACGCTGCAAGGGCAGGCGGGCCGAATTGCCCGTGCCCTTATGCGAGCGCGACGATATCCAGACTATTTGAGGGCAGGCGGGCCGAATTGCCCGTGCCCTATTGCAAGCGAGAGTGTGACAGATCCAGAGGAGAGAGCAATAGCGAAGACGAAAGATCGAGAGAGTGATAGAGAAGTCGAAAGAAAGAAGGAAAGAAGACGCGAGAGAGCGGCTGCATAGGCCGTGTGTATAACATTGTGGTACAGTGGGCAGTGCAAACTAAGAACAATGATAGTAGGGATTTACTTTACTGCTGCACCGCTGGCTATATTCTATGTCTACGCCTAATACTGGACTGCGGAACCCGACACTGGCTATAATAGTAGTTCGACCTGATCCAGATTCGGCAATCTGGTAGATACGGTTATTTTCCATGATCATGCGTTTTTGGTTTTCTTTTATCTTAAAAATTGTGGATTCCACAGATTTTTGTCCTTTGTGGGGGCGGAAGAGGTCGTGTCAAAATTTTGAAATACACTTGTATTGAAGTGATATCACAGGAGCTTGGATAGAAAGTTTGGTGGTTCTAGCTCTTATAGTCTCTGAGATCTAGGCGCTCATTTGGACGAATGGCCAAAGCAGACAGGGTCGCGTGTGAGAGAAAGCGAGAGGGAACTATATTAAAGGGGCTATATTAATAATCCGGTCCATATTAAACACTCTGATAGAAATGATCATTCTCTAAGATTCTTCGTTTTTAGTTTTCTTGTACTATCAAAATTGTGCATGCCACAGATTTTTTTCCTTTGTCTGGCCGGAAAGGGGTGGGGCGAAATTTTGAACAACACTTGGAGTAGTGTTTATTGTTTATTTTTGTTTAAAGTTTAACAATGAACAGTTAAACTGTAAGGGTAAAATTACATATCAACTAATTAAACTAATGGGCCAATGCCAATACTCAGACCCGGTGGGGCTCTTATCGGCTACAGAGCCGATAACACTAGTCGACACGACTTTTCCGCTGTCGCCAAAAATGACTTTTTCTGATACATTTGGATGTTTAAAATTTTTTAAAGAATGTTTTTTTTTTTCATGGAGTAGTTTTTTTTTAAGAATTTTTAAAAAATTTAGTGTTTTTTGTCATAGGTAGTGCTTCTATTTTTTACATAACTTAAGTTTCCTAGAACTGGTTGTATTGAACTTTGCAGTTAAAAAAAGCTGACAAATGCAGCTATAAATCCGACTCAGACACTTTGTAGCTGCAACTTAACGTCTGGAAGATATTAAGCTTCCAAATTGAAATTTCATAATTTTGTTCGGTATTTTTCCCCGAAATTTTGACTTTGAAAGCTCAGGAAAAGTCGAAAAAAAAAATATTTGAATGCCTTGATTTTTGGTTTTAGATAGACATATTAATTAGGCGTCGTTTAATTTAATTAAATAAGCCGTTTATTTTTATATTTTTATAAGCGATACCTTAAACGACGCCTAATTAATGTGTCTATCTAAAACCAAAAATCAAGGCATTCAAATATTTTTTTTTCGACATTTCCTGAGCTTTTTCCTCGAAAAAAAAATATTTGAATGCCTTGATTTTTGGTTTTAGATAGACATATTAATTAGGCGTCGTTTAATTTAATTAAATAAGCCGTTTATTTTTATATTTTTATAAGCGATACCTTAAACGACGCCTAATTAATGTGTCTATCTAAAACCAAAAATCAAGGCATTCAAATATTTTTTTTTCGACTTTTCCTGAGCTTTCAAAGTCAAAATTTCGGGGAAAAATACCGAACAAAATTATGAAATTTCAATTTGGAAGCTTAATATCTTCCAGACGTTAAGTTGCAGCTACAAAGTGTCTGAGTCGGATTTATAGCTGCATTTGTCAGCTTTTTTTAACTGCAAAGTTCAATACAACCAGTTGTAGGAAACTTAAGTTATGTAAAAAATAGAAGCACTACCTATGACAAAAAACACTAAATTTTTTAAAAATTCTTAAAAAAAAACTACTCAATGAAAAAAAAACCATAATTCTTTAAAAAAATTTAAATCTCCAAATCAATCAGAAAAAGTCATTTTTGGCCACAGCGGAAAAAAAAAGTTGAATTTTGTCGAGTAGTGTAATCAACCCCACCGGGTCTGAGTATTGGCATTGGCCCATTAGTTTAATTAGTTGATATGTAATTTTACCCTTACAGTTTAACTGTTCATTGTTAAACTTTAAACAAAAATAAACCACCAACAACCAAATTTAGGTAAGAGAAGAGCCGGTAGCCAAACAGTACCCAATTAAAGCTATTTAAATTAATTTAAGTTATTGAGTAAGATAATTTTGACCATATTAGAACTAGTATCAAAGGAAAAAAGATGGAAAAATAGATTATAGTTACGGCAACGGCTACGGAAAGATTCATAATCCGAGTAGTTAGAAAGACAGAGTTGGAGATGAAGAGGAGAGTAATGCCTAGTCGGGCGGAAAGGAACAGCAATACTGATAAGGTTGATGAGGGCAGTCGATTCGACCTCACCAGAGAGAAGCTTATGGAGGAAGAGAACTCCTTGGCAGGTTCTACGGGATTTAAGAGAGTGGAGGTTAATTAAGCGCAACCTACTTTCATAAGAAGGAAGATGGATCGAAGGGTCCCAATTGAGTCCCCGAAGGGCAAAGATGAGGAACTGTTTTTGTACTGATTCGAGCATATCCTGAAATTTTTGGTAGTGAGGAGACCAGACACAAGAACCATATTCCAAGATAGGCCGGACCAGAGAAACATACAGAAGTTTTGTAGTATACGGGTCTGTAAATTCCTTAGACCATCTTTTGACAAATCCAAGGACTCCTTTAGCTTTGTTAGAGATAGTAGAGATATGAGAGTTGAAACATAGATTGGGTACAAAGGTAATGCCCAAGTCGTTAACTTTGAAAAGGCGTTGAAGGATAATGTTATTAATAGAGTAATCGAAAAGGTATGGCTTATTGCGGTGAAAAGTCATTATATTGCATTTAGAAATGTTAAGAGGTAGAGTGTTAATTAGGCACCAGTTGTTAAGGGCATCAAGATCTGATTGCAAAGATAGTGGGGAAAAGGGGTCACTGTAAGAAAAACATAGCTTAACGTCATCAGCATACATTAGGACGCGGGAATGAGATAACATTTGTGGAAGATCGTTAATAAATAGGTTAAATAGCAAGGGACCCAGGTGGCTACCTTGAGGAACCCCCGATGAGACAATAACAGGCTTAGAGAGAGAGGAGTTGAAGCAGACACGTTGAGAACGGTTACGAAGGTAAGAATTAGTCCAGTATAGAAGCTTAGTCGGAAACCCTAGAAGAGACAGTTTATGAATAAGTAGATTATGATTGACGGAGTCAAAGGCTTTACTAAAGTCAGTATAAACGACATCAGTTTGACACTGTTTAGCAATTCCAGAAGTTACAAAGGTGGAAAATTCAAGGAGATTAGTAGAAACTGAGGGACGTTTAATGAATCCATGCTGTGAATCAGAGAATACAGAACTACAGAAATGTTGCAGCTGAGAAGTGATGATTTTTTTGAAGAGTTTAGGAATGGCAGATAAATTGGAAATACAGCGGTAGTTAGAGACATCAGATTTAGATCCCTTTTTATGAAAGGGAACTATATAGGATTCTTTCCAGACGGTGGGAAAGTCACCAGTCTTGAGAGACAAGTTGAAAAGTTTTAGGAGAGGCACACAAAGAGATTCTGCACAAAGTTTAAGAACAGCACTCGGAACCGAGTCTGGCCCAGTGGAGAACGAAAACTTGCACGATTTTAAATTTGTTAGGAGACCATCATAGTCGATGAAGGGGGGAAGGATACAGTTAGAACTATTGATAGGGATAGGATAAGAGTAACTACTACTAAAGTCATTCGATGAAGCTAGGATAGAGGGAAAGTTAATAGACGGGACAGAGTAGCAACGTTGGAAAAAGGAAGCGAACAGATCAGCAATATCGCAATCCCTATCAGCATAACTACCATTTAAGTGCAAAGAAGAAGGAAATCGGGAAGATTTACGTTTAGAATTAACAAACCTGAAGAATTGTTTAGGGTCGCGTTTAAAGTTAAGCTTGCATTTGGTCAAGTATCTGTTGTAGCACAATGTATTAAATAAGGAAAATTTCGATTTTGCAATTGAGTACTTCGAAAAGTCTGATTGCAAACCGGATTTTTTAAACTTCTTGTACATACGGGATTTTAAATTCTTCAGATTTATTAATCTCGGGGTGAACCAGATAGGACCAGAAAGTGTGATAACAAAGGAGACTGAACACAAAATTTGGTTGCTCTAGCTTTTATAGTCTCCGAGATCTGGGCGCAAATGAAGACGGACGGACAGACGGACGGACGGACGGACGGACGGACAGACAGACATGGCTATATCGACTCGGCTATTGATGCTGATCAAGAATATACATATGTACATTTTTATATACTTTATAGGGTCAGAAACATTTCCTTTGGGCGTTACACACATCCGTTATCACCACAAATCTAATATACCCCTATACTCTTCAAGTACCGGGTATAAAAATGTAAAGCTGTTTTATCATTGTCAGGCTGGAAACTTTTCGGATCGCCCTCGTATATGTCATGAAAACATCTCGCAATGTCAAAAAATTTACCATTATCAAAAACTTTCGTATATCTATAAAAAAATGTTGTGTTTGTTGGACCACTTATAGCTCAGGAACTGCTGGATCTATTTTCATGAATTTTGATTTGTTGGAATTTTGTTTATGAGAAATAACAGAATAACTCTTAAAAGCAATGGAAAATTCGTGACGGAAAATAATTTAAAAAAAATACAAAATTGATTTTTTGTGTGGAGATGTTATTTAGAAAGCAAGCCGTGGAATTCGGATTTAAAAAAACGAAAAATGATGACTATACCACTGGAACTAAATTCAGTCGGTTTAGAGTACAGATTGTGGAGAACAGTGGTGAAGAACTATGACCATGTCCGTAAGACTTTTGCAGAAGGGGTAAGTCTCTTTATAACATCATCCTAAACTCTAATTTAATAATCTAAAATCGGGGAAATGAACCTACTTTTATAATAAAGAACCGACAAGAGGTAATTGACCTAACCTTAGTGTCTCTTAAACTGTCAGACATAGTCAAGAGCTGAAGAGTCATTGAGGACCATTCCTTCTCTAACCACAGGTACATATATCGAGACTATACTATCCCACGAGAGCCCGAAACCCACTAACTACGTTAGACCGAGGAAAGCCAGCTGGGAAAATTATAGTACAGTAATGGAGGGACTACTTTCTTTCGAAGCACCAATATGCCAGAACACAGAGGACGACCTAAATTGTCTAGTGAACAGGTTCACTGAAGCATGCAACAAGGCCTTCACGGCAGCCTGTCCCTCATACAAGCACACGAGGGAAAAAGAAACCCCCCCCTGGAGTTCAAAACAAAAACGAAAAAGCTGCAGGACCTTCTTTAACAGGGCCAAAACGCTAAAGGGCCTCTTAGCGAAAATTTTTTCTCTGAAATCGAGGAAACGGAAGCTTCAAGGCTACGCAACATCGTCTCCAAAACGACCCCCTCGGTGGGGTACCTCAAGAGAAGGTACGTGGACTAACTCCAGTGAGGAGTCCCTACACATTCTATTCGACACTAATTTCCCCGGGTGTACAATCAGCGAGCCGGCACACTTCCCTAGTGAAGGTCTGACAACCTTGATGGCGTAACTTCAAGAAGATACGAGAAGTGAGGAAAATACCACACGTTTGGCTTAAGGCAAAAATAGTCGTGGCATACGCGGACGACGTTGCAATTATCTTCTCGGAAAAATACTTAATGACCGCAAAGCTCGCGAGACTGTCAGAATGGACAGAATCGCGAGGACTTGGACTTAATCCCTCAAAGACGGAAGTTACAGTGTGGTGGCTTGTGCTATCAAAAACGACAAATACCAAACAACTTGGCAAAGTTAAACGAAATGCTGCCCTATGTATCAGTAGAGCTCTTCGCACCACTCCAAATGAAGCGCTTAATGCCAAAGGATTATGCAGACACCCCTTTCCATGAAATCATCCCACACAGAGATAAATGGATAGAAGGCTACAACACTTATTCTCGCCCTTCATAGAAGACATTTTAGAAATGTCTCAGGAAAATAGCAAACTTTATAAGAGCTGCTGGATGAGATAATTGCTGATATTAGGTCTCACGATGCGAAGAAAGGGAAGATTCCATGCGGTACCACAACTGGGCGAAACCGGCCTAAGTGTTTTGGGCTCCTAGTGAGCCTAGCAGCCGCCTTTACCTTATCTAACCTAGCCTAGAGTACAGATTAATCAGCTAAGACCGATTTGGCTTAAAATGCTTAGACTGATTTGGCTTAAAAAAAGTTTTAAAATGTCAGTCGGTAAATTATTTTGAAAGTATTATATAAATTGTGATATAGATTCGGCGACCAAGAAGATCTAATCTTTCACAGCGGAGTAGTGATTCAATAGGCGGCGGAATATTACCAATCAATAAACTAATGAAGATTGAGAAATTACACGAGAAGAGCGACGCGTTGGTATGGCACAACATCGTGCTTCTGAAAAACAAAAGCAAAGAGAGGCATACCGTGCAACGGCTAGATTAGAAACGAGAAATCGTAGAGCTAATCGCAGAGATAATCTTCGAAATTTAAGGAGAAATACGGTAACAGATAACCAAACAGTAAGCTAGACACTAAAACGGTATTAGAGCAGATGGTGGAGATGACAGAGATCCATGCAAAATAAATATTAGCGGAGGTGATTTGTGTTTTTAAAAAAATAAACTTATATATAGTAACATATCCATAACGCCATACGCCCACACACGCATTATGTTTATGTTAAGCACTGGACTTATCATTAGGATAAACAAATGATAAGTACCCCAACACTACAAAACAACTGAATCATAAGCTGCCCACCCAAAAGAATAAACAATTCGGTTCCTATAACCAAATTGAATAATAGATACAAAAGTAAACAAATTCGGTTCCCACACTCCAAACAAATTCGGCTCCCACACTCCAATAGTATAAACAAGTGACCAGCCCAGATGTAAGATGATACATATCACCAGCTGCAGCCCTTTATGCAGAAGTAAGCAAATTCGGCTCCCACACTCCAATAGTATGCAGCTGCAGTCAACCCTTTCCGAGAACAAAGGCCACGATCAACCGAAGTGCAACCGAAGAAGAAAGCTGCAGCCGGAGATCGAAGCTGAAGACCAAAGCTCAAAAGCTTCCCAAGCGAGGTCTATTGAAAGATAGATCAAGATAGAAGCGGCAGTTCCGTTTGAGACTTTCAACATTAAGGTCGGGGATAACTCAATAACCACCGTGTAATAATTATAAGTTCAGATTAAATAAATATCTTTTTAAAAATCTAAACAGTTACATCGGATATTTAATTGGCGCAGTCGGTAGGACTCTAAAATATCTAACGCGAAAAATATTCAGGTAGTAATTCGCTAAGGATAATCTATACGACTAGATTGTCCGGAATTATCGTAATCCCGGGATAGTGTTAGCAAACAGAATCCGCAAAGAATCTATGTGCATCGTGCACAAGTGTTACAATAACAAACTCCAAGACCAACTATTCAAAGACTAAGTGAATTCAACCAAAGTATAAGTGAACGCTACAATCAACACTCAGCACTGAGATCATAACAAATATTAAAAGTGAAATCTGACCCAAAAGAATAACTAAAAAGTACGAAATGGCCCTACCACCGCCAATCCTGAGTGAAATCCATTTGAACCAAGCACTGTTGTCGATACGACAGGTGCCGGCATATGATGGATCGGTAGAGAAACTAAGTTCCTTCATCAAGAGGATAGAATATATCCAGGAGTTGTATCCGACCGGAGAGGCTCGACAACAACGTATACTATTCGGAGCAATAGAAGTTCAACTAACGGGAGACGCGCAGAGAACGTCGCAAATGGTGCAGCCCAACACATGGATTGAATTAAGGACAGCGTTAATCAATGAATACAAAAACCATACACCGTATGAGGAATTAATGAGAAGACTCTACAACACCAACTATAATGGGAGCTTACGTAAGTTTGTGGAAGAGTTGGAAACTAAATCACTAGTTATAAGTAATAAATTAATGTTGGATTCAGATCCAGCTAATAGATTAGTTTACACCAATGCACTACAGAATACAGTTAAGGAGGTAATCTCTAAAAAATTACCAGATAGATTATTCATGACACTAGCGAGAAAGGACATTTCGACCATACTAAATTTAAAGAAAGCAGCTCAAGAAGAAGGGCTATTCGAAAACAAAATAGAAGAAAGGAACGTAGATGGGCGAAAACAACAGCCATCAAATCGCAAAAAATGCTGGAAATTATTATTACCCAAATTATGCGAACAATAGTAGCCAACAACAATCTCAGAATTTGCATTATCAAGCAAATTCAGTCAGAAATAACAATAGCACCCAAGAACATCGTCGGGAATTTGGAAATTCATTGCGACAAGGGCAAGCCCAAAATCCTATGAATTACCAAGCCCAGAATATCCAAGCTAGTGGCAGTAGGCCAAATCAACCAACTAAGAGAGCTAGAGAAAGTCAAAGCGGCCAGATGAAAATGGATGTAAATTTTCATCAGATAGCCTCGGAAGAAACCGAGGGGGATCCCATATAGAAATCACTTTAAAAAATAAAACATACAAATGTATCGCGGACTCGGGATCGTCAATAAATATAATGAAAAAAAATTATACAGATTCTAAAGTCGATAGCGACAACCTCACTGTCCATACTATCAATGGACCCGTCCGTCTGACCAAAAGCATTATACGTAATGCAACCAAAACCTGTCCGACTAAACAAAAGTTCTATATTCATAAATTTTCTGATAATTATGATATACTATTAGGAAGAGAGTATTTGATGGCCAGCAATGCCATCATCGATTACCGAAACAAAACGGTAACGTTAGGAGATAAGTCATACCCAATCATCCACAGTGGAGAATCAATTGCAAACGGCAAGACCGCACCCAAAGGTGATAAACCATCTTCAAAGGAAGATATAATTACACCCAAGTGCCTTGACCCATCTCCTGAAGGAGAGCAATACTTCGCTTCCGCGTTGGAAAATGAGTTAAGAGAATGTAACCAACTAAGGTTGGAACATTTAAATGACGAAGAGAAGGAAAAACTAAAGAAAGTTCTTTACGAATTTAAAGACGTGCAGTACAGAGAAGGTGACAATTTGACTTTCACTAGTACAATCAAGCACGAAATTAAAACCCATCACGAAGATCCTGTGTATCGTCGACCATATAAGTATGCTCAAATACACGATCAAGAAGTGAACCAACAAATCAAAGATATGATTAAACAGGGAATCATTCGTAAATCGAATTCACCCTACTGTGCACCCATTTCCATGATACCAAAGAAATTAGACGCTTCAGGAAAGCAAAAATATAGAATGGTAGTAGACTATAGAAGCCTAAATGAAGTGACTATTAAGGATAAATTTCCTACACCCAGAATGGATGAAATATTAGACAAACTAGGTAGATGTCAATATTTCACGACGATCGATTTAGCCAAAGGATTCCATCAGATTCCATCCAATGGAACCTAGCTCAATCCCCAAAACAGCTTTCTCAACCAAGCAGGGTCATTACGAGTTCACTCGTATGCCTTTTGGGCTAACCACTGCCCCCGCTACCTTCCAAAGATGTATGAATAATCTTCTGGAAGATTTAATTTTCAAAGATTGCCTTGTGTACCTAGACGACATTATTATTTATTCCACGTCATTGGAAGAACATCTGTTGTCTCTTAGGAAGGTCTTTGGAAAGTTGAGAGATGCAAACCTCAAACTTCAAATGGATAAGTGTGAATTCCTGAAGAAAGAAACGGAATTCCTAGGCCATGTAGTAACGACTAATGGCATAGTACCAAATCCAAACAAGATTTCAGCAATAGTTAGGTTCCCAATACCAGAAACAACCAAGCAAATCAAATCATTCTTAGGACTATGTGGTTTCTATAGGAAATTCATTCCTAACTTCGCCAACATAGCAAAACCTATACTCAAGCTTAAGAAACGAGCTGTCATAGACCCAACAGAGGAAAAATACGTTGAGGCCTTCGAAAAGCTGAAAGTGCTTATCACCTTAGACCCCATCCTCGCATTCCCTGATTTCGACAAAAAGTTCACGGTAACAACCGACGCAAGCAATATTGCATTGGGAGCGGTTTTGTCGCAAGACCATAAACCAATTTGCTACGCAAGTAGAACCCTAAACGAACACGAAATCAATTATTCAGCCATAGAAAAGGAACTACTGGCTATAGTCTGGGCAACTAAATATTTTAGATCGTACCTATTCGGTAGAACATTCGAGATACTTAGTGACCATAAACCTTTAGTATGGTTGAACAACTTAAAAGAACCAAACATGAAGTTGCAAAGGTGGAAAATAAAGCTGAACGAATTCGACTTCAAAATAAACTACCTGCCAGGTAAAGAAAACCATGTAGCAGACGCGCTATCAAGGGTAAAACTCAATGAGAACTTTCTTGGGGAGGTATCCGATAGTGCAGGTGCAACCATACATAGTGCGCAAGAAGATAATCAGAACAATATCCCCATTACCGAAAGACCTATTAACTATTACAACAGACAAATTGAGTTAATAAAAGGAGAGGAGAACAAAGAGGACCTAACACACTACTTTCATAAGCTAATCATTAAAGTAACATACAAAGAAATGACAAACACACTAGCTAAAGAGCTAATTAAGAAATATGTATGCACGAAAAAGAGTGCTTTATATTTCCATAATGAGGCAGATTTTCCTTTATTCCAGCAAGCATATTTGGAAATAATTAATTCAAGAAATATAACGAAGGTAATTAAATCAAGTAAAAAACTAATTGATATTCAAAATTACGCCGAGTTCAAAGAGCTAATAGTAAGAAATCATAAAGAATTATTGCATCCTGGAATTGAGAAAACAGTCAATTGGTTTAAAGGAAAATACTACTATCCAGATCATCAGAAATTAATTCAAAATATAATTAACGAATGCCCTACTTGTAATATTGCCAAGACGGAACATCGTGACACTAAGTTAGTATTTGAATTAACCCCAGAAATACAAAACGTTAGAGAAAGATATGTTATGGATTTCTATATGATAGGCAACCAGCAGTTCCTATCATGCATAGACATCTACTCGAAATTTGCCACTCTAATAGAAGTAAGTAGTCGCGACTGGCTTGAAACAAAAAGAGCAATGATAAAAGTCTTTAACGAAATGGGCAAGCCCCAAGAAATAAAAGCCGATAAAGATTCAGCTTTCATGTGTGCAGCATTGCAAGCATGGCTAATCTCGGAAGATGTGAAAACACAGATCACATCTAGCAAAAATGGGATATCAGACGTAGAAAGATTCCATAAAACAGTTAATGAAAAATTAAGAATAATAACCAGCGAAAACAACCCTGAAACGAAATATACTAAATTCGAAATAATCTTATAATACACATATAATCATAAAACAAAACATAACACTACAAACAGGACACCTGCCGACATATTCATTTATGCAGGAACACCTGAATATAATACACAATTAAATAAAGAGAAACAAATTAATCAATTAAATCAAAAACGTAATAATTACGAAATAGACACGAGATTTAGGCAATCCCCATTAGTAAAATCTAAAATAACGAATCCATTCAAAAAGACTGGAGAAATAATTAAGCTTGATGAAAAGCATTACGAGGAGAAAAATAGAGGGAGAAAAATTATACATTATAAATCAAAATTCAAAAAGAAAAAGAAAATTAATAAAAGTAAATATAATATTTACAGAGAATCTGAGGATAGTAACGGGAACGTTGAACCGGAACCTGATTAGATCAATGATCATCATCATGTTTGCGATTCTGTTAACAAAAGGGCAAAACATCGAAATAAACCCAGTAAAATCCCCTTATGGATATCTTATATTCAATACCGGAACCATAAACATACCAATTAATTACGAATATCACTATCTTACAATAAATATAACAAAAACTGAAGAGACGTATGCAAGCCTTTTGGAAAAGACAAACGATTTCAAGGAAATAATTCAGATACAGTATTTGGTAGACAAGCTCAATAGGGAAATAAACGGGCTTAAAATAGCCAAACGCAGTAAGAGAGGACTTATAAACATTGTCGATACAGCATACAAATACTTATTTGGAACATTAGACCAGGAAGACAGGAAAGAATTAGAGAACAAAATAGATAACCTATCTAAAAATAGTATCCAAAATAATGAGTTAAACCTAGTTATAGAAACAATAAACAAGGGACTTGAGGCCATAAACAAATTAAACGAAGAAAAAAATAAAAATCAACAATTAGAAATTTTGATATTTAACCTCCAACACTTTACAGAATACATTGAGGATATAGAATTAGGTATGCAGCTATCTAGGCTTGGTATATTTAATCCAAAATTACTAAAACAAGACAAATTGAAAAATGTAAATTCTGAGAAAATGCTACATATTAAAACGTCAACATGGCTAAAAATAGATTCTAATGAGATATTAATAATTTCCAACATTCCAAACGAAAGCATTAACATCCCAGTATACAAAATCGTTCCCTATCCAGATGAGCAAAATAATATTTTAACCGAATTAAAACTTGAAGAATATTATGTATATGAAAATAATGTATTCAATAAAGACTCTAGGCAACTAATAAAAGACGAATGCATAAATGGCATTATACAACAAAAACCCACTAAATGCCCTTATACAAAAACATATAAGAACGTTCAAGTAAACTACATAGAACCGAATATTTTAGTAACATGGAACCTTCCAACTACCAAACTAAACCAAAATTGTTTAGATAAAGAAATCATGTTAGAAGGAAATAATATCATTAAAATTTACAATTGTTCAATCCAATTAAATGAATTTATAGTAACCAATACAATGCTTGATTTTTCACAGAATATCTACATAAGTAATAACATAACTAGAATTAAACCATTGTCTTACGTTCAGGCAAAAGAATTAATTATAGAATATGCAAAACTGTATAACGTATTACAAATAATAATTATAATTGCATTTATAATAACAATAATAATTACACTGTGATAGTTTTAAAAAAAAAAAAAAAAAAGACATGACCAAACTCGACGGTTTCCCCCTATTTCGGGTCCTACGAATCGAACTGCATCATTAGTTTTTTGAGTTACAATCATGGTTTCATACAAAATTTTTTGTTGAAGTTTTTCATCCAAGTGGCCCATTGTAAGAGAAAGGCACATTTTTCTTCGGTCTCAAACTTTTGTAATGTTGACTTTTTTGGTAAACTTTCTTTGGCAAAGCTTCTCAGAATAAATCCGTCTTTAAGTTCTTAGAAGACTGTAAGCCCCAAAATCAATGTTTTGGGTGTCCTTATAGCCAATATGTCGAAGAAACTGAAATATAACCCATTTTTTTAAATGTTTTTTCCCTCACGTTTCATCAATATTTTAATTTACCCTTTGATACTTATACATTAAGTGACATCTTGTAATAGTAAGAAACTTAAGCAAAGACAACGTTTTGAGCAAACTAACCATTAGAAAAAAAAACTTTAAAAAATTTGAATTTTTTAAAAAATTACTCTAACTATGTTTGTGTGCTGTTTTATTTTTCTTGTATCTTTTAAGTGTTATTAATAAGTATCATAAGTTTGTACACAATATTTAAATTAAATTTAATAAGACACATCTACCAATGTCCAACACAAATCAGTAGGCAACGAGTCAAGCTTTTTGCCGCTGTACCAATGCTCAAGGGGAGCGGCGACTTGGTGAAATCGTTCTCCATGCTCATCGGATTCAGTCGGAACTTGCTGCTCAAAACGGTCCCTGTGATGATGAAGGAAATGAATTTTAAAGGACATATTCACACCTATTTCTTTAAAAGCGTCTAACATGTCATCCACATATTTTTTCCAACCTTCAGACTGGTGCACTCCTAAGCAATGGTTTATAACGGTCATAACGGAGTTCCAGGCAATTTTTAAATATTGTGTATATTAAATATTTATGATACTTATTAATAACACTTAAAAGATACAAGAAAAATAAAACAGCACACAAACATAGTTAGAGTAATTTTTTAAAAAATTCAAATTTTTTAAAGTTTTTTTTTCTAATGGTTAGTTTGCTCAAAACGTTGTCTTTGCTTAAGTTTCTTACTATTACAAGATGTCACTTAATGTATAAGTATCAAAGGGTAAATTAAAATATTGATGAAACGTGAGGGAAAAAACATTTAAAAAAATGGGTTATATTTCAGTTTCTTCGACATATTGGCTATAAGGACACCCAAAACATTGATTTTGGGGCTTACAGTCTTCTAAGAACTTAAAGACGGATTTATTCTGAGAAGCTTTGCCAAAGAAAGTTTACCAAAAAAGTCAACATTACAAAAGTTAGAGACCGAAGAAAAAGGTGACTTTCTCTTACAAAGGGCCACTTGGATGAAAAACTTCAACAAAAAATTTTGTATGAAACCATGATTGTAACTCAAAAAACTAATGATGCAGTTCGATTCGTAGGACCCGAAATAAGGGGAAACCGTCGAGTTTGGTCATGTCTTTTTTTTTGACTATCACAGTGTTATAGTTGCGTATTTAACCGTTAAATTTAAGAAAATACCCAAAAATATAACTATTAAACATGTAAAACCAAAAGAAGTAGAAATATTAGACTATCCAGTTGTTACAACAGAAAGTCCATCCCTATACCCGAAGGTAAACGCCTGAGGACAGGCTAATGAGAAATGCCGGGGGAGTAACATATCCATAACGCCATACGCCCACACACGCATTATGTTTATGTTAAGCACTGGACTTATCATTAGGATAAACAAATGATAAGTACCCCAACACTACAAAACAACTGAATCATAAGCTGCCCACCCAAAAGAATAAACAATTCGGTTCCTATAACCAAATTGAATAATAGATACAAAAGTAAACAAATTCGGTTCCCACACTCCAAACAAATTCGGCTCCCACACTCCAATAGTATAAACAAGTGACCAGCCCAGATGTAAGATGATACATATCACCAGCTGCAGCCCTTTATGCAGAAGTAAGCAAATTCGGCTCCCACACTCCAATAGTATGCAGCTGCAGTCAACCCTTTCCGAGAACAAAGGCCACGATCAACCGAAGTGCAACCGAAGAAGAAAGCTGCAGCCGGAGATCGAAGCTGAAGACCAAAGCTCAAAAGCTTCCCAAGCGAGGTCTATTGAAAGATAGATCAAGATAGAAGCGGCAGTTCCGTTTGAGACTTTCAACATTAAGGTCGGGGATAACTCAATAACCACCGTGTAATAATTATAAGTTCAGATTAAATAAATATCTTTTTAAAAATCTAAACAGTTACATCGGATATTTAATTATATCTTTATTTCACAAAACTTATTGTGTTTCATAAGACTGAAAGAATTTAGTTATTGTAAGGTAGTTCCTTAGCCGAGGAACAGATCTCAGTATAAGAATGATCCAACAGAGTATTTATATTTCTACCGAGACTGTAGATATGGGCAGAGTAGTAGGTCCAGTGGACCTGACAGATTGCCATGTACTCACTGGCCGGCGTCTCGGTAGTAGGCAAGGGGACAACCAGGGAAGGAACTACTGCATTCTGGCATGCCCTGTATGCCTATGGAGACTAGCGTGGCACGTTCCTGTAAACACGTAAGAGGAGCAAGGGCACCTCGAAGCGAAAGCGAAGGAAAATTAAAGGGAGTTGTCGACTGCAGGATGAGGAAGGGGATTAAGAGGATCCACTGGCACCCAGCAGACACGCAGAAAAGGGCAGCAGTGCCCGCTCTCTACTAACTAAGAGATATGGGAGATCCTCTCTCCCATTCGTTTTGGTCTCGCCATTCGCCCGCTTGGGGGTGGCAATCGTTCCTCGTTTCTTTTCCTCTCTCCCTCGACTCATTGATCCGTACCCCAGTGCTCTGTTATCTTGTTATCACTTGTTATATTGCCCGCTACGCTACCGAAAAACATTATGAAATTTGAATTTGAAATCTTAATATCTTCCAGACGTTAAGAAGCTACAAAGTGTCTGAGTCGGAATTATAGCTGCATTTGTCACTTTTCAGACCTGAAAAGTTCAATACAACCAGTTATAAGAAACTTAAGTTATGAGAAAAATAAAAACACTACTACTTCTAAAGAAAAATACAAAATTTTTAAAAAATTCTTTTAAAATAAACTAAACCTAGAAAAAAATCCATAATTCTTTAAACATTTTTAAATCTCCAAATCTATCAGAAAAAGTAATTTTGGGCAACAGCGGAAATGTCGTTTTGACTAGTGTAATCAAAAATGCTTAATCCTACAAAATGTCACCTGGTGTCCACCGTTCGCAGTCCCTTGTCCTGACGTTGTGTTGTAAGGGGCTTTTTCGTAGCTCCCTCACATTATCGAAAAATTTTATTTAAACGGACAAGTATCGCCGCTTCTTTTGCGAAATTAACAGAATCAACCGTTCTGTTTTGGTCCAAGACTTCTTTAACTGTTTCCATATCAACATCATAAAACCACTTTGGCTCTGTTTCGAGAACAATTTTCATATAAACAAAAATACTGACTCAATTTCGTCATCCAGCTCGGGAATTGAGAAATACCAAAAATGCACAATCTGCAGAAAGCCGGGTGTTCGATTGTTTACCCGAAAGCTGGGTGTAGGCCGAGAATGTTTTTATACCCGGTACTCGAAGAGTAAGGGGTATATTAGATTTGTGGGGATAACGGTTGTGTGTAACGCCCAGAAGGAAGCGTTTCCGACCCCATAAAGTATATATATTCTTGATCAGCATCAATAGCCGAGTCGATATAGCCATGTCTGTCTGTCCGTCTGTCCGTCCGTCCGTCTGTCCGTCTGTCCGTCTGTCCGTCTGTCCGTCTGTCCGTCTCCATTTGCGCCTATATCTCAGAGACTTTAAAAGCTAGAGCAACCAAGTTTTGTATCCAGTCTCCTCTGTGATCACACTACTCCAAATGTATTTCAAAATTTCGATACAAGATACAAGAAAACTAAAAACGCAGAATCATAGAGAATGACCATTTCTATCAGAGTGTTGAATCTGGATCAGATCGGATCATTATTATAGCTACAATGAAGAAAACCATTTCGAAAGTCATCATTCCCTCTCGCTCTCTCTCACACGCGACCCCATCTGCTTTGCTTATTCGTATAAATGAGCGCCTAGTTCTCAGAGACTATAAAAGCTAGAGCAACCAAACTTTCTATCCAAGCTCCTGTGATATCAAACCAGCACAAGTGTATTTCAAAATTTTTCCACGCCCCTTTCCGCCCCCACAAAGGACGAAAATCTGTGGAATCCACAATTTTTAAGAAAAATCAAAACCTAAAACGCAGAATCATGGAAAATTACCATATCTACCAGATTGCCGAATATGGAGCAGGTCGGATCAATATTATGACCAGAAGAAACAAATTAAATTTCAGTGGCTACGCAACGCCTGCCAAGCGCTGACTCATTCCCTCTCTCTCTGTCGCAAACACTTGTACGTCTCAAATATGTAGTTATACATGTCATGTAGAAATTTAGAAGCAGATGTAAAAAGCATATGCAAACAAAATTGCAATTTGACTTAATTTTTTGAAATATTATTTTTTGGCCAAAATTTAATTTGTCCCTTTTGCGAACATTGCTCATATATGTATGTACATATGTATATACTGACTGAGTACCGGGTATAAGGTAGAGCCGCGGCCTTTGCCGCGGCTCACAACGTTCCCCCTCGTTCAATTTGGGCGGGTGTGAGAAAATATTGTTTATCAATTATGTGGGAGCCAAAGATTGAGATCCAAACATCTAAATTGCATTTGGGGAAGCAAAAGATTGCTTACAATGGGATTGGGCACCAATGGAATTAGACACGTTAGCTTGCGGTCTAATGGCTAGTCGTGAAGAGTGCGGGTGTCGTTCGCCATGACGATGAACAAGAAAGACGTTTCGTTAAGAGCAGCTAGGTGGGCGATGTATCTGCAAGGCTAAAACTACGAAATAGAACATCGTTCAGAATCGAAGATGCGACACGTAGACGCACTCAGTCGAGGTGCTTCTTACGTGCTGACAGAGGTGTTATGCATAGGCTTAAAAAAGCACAGGATGCAGATGAATGGGCAAGTGTGGTCAAGAATTTGGTGGAAAATCAGGGATACGAGAATTATTATGCAGCAAATTAAATATTATTCAAAGACCCAAACCGAGAATTAATAGTGGTTCCATCTCAAATGGAAACCGAGATTATACAGATTGCACACACACAAGGACATTTTTCCGTAAAGAAAACACAGGAGATGAAAGAGAATTATACCTAAGCTAAAGCGGTTGTGTGGAGTGTATCTTAGTGAATACCAAAGCGGGTAGGCAGGACAGGTACTTGACTCTTTGATAAGGACTCCTTGATACTTGACCACTATCACTTAGACCACGTCGGCCCGATTGAGATGATGCTTAGAGAGGCAGGCAGTATTATTTGGTAACCCATTGTAACAGACCGTGAAGCAGCTATCACATTGCACTTATTCAAAGATTACAGTGAGAAGCAGAAGATACAACATTTGTTAATAGCTACAGGCGTTCCTTGAGGCAATGGACAGGTCGAAAGAATGCATAAAATTGTAGTGCCGTGTAGTGGGCGCTTGCCGGAACGATGCACACTGGGCGGAATTGCCAATTAAGTGGCATAAAGTCGAATAACGCAGATATCGAGCTGAAACTTGGTATATTTGATAAGAATAGCACTCTAAATATTTAAACAAAATTTAAAGTTCATTTGACCACGCCTACCCCAATAGTCCATCATCAATGCGTATACGTGATCACAAAGGAAAATGTGAGAACTATAAATAAAGTACAACAATTTTAATATTTTTTATGTATTAGTGATAGTAGTATAATATTTATTATGATTAAATTCCTACTTAATGACATGTCTTAATTACTAACTATTTCTAACAATTTAAGTAAAAATCATCATTTAGTTATTTTGCATAGCTTATTCAAACGCATATGGATTTATATCATCTATTTCTGAGTCGGAGTCATCATCAAAACTGTAATCATTACATAAAGGCTGAACATTTATTAGAAAATTATAATGTGGGTGTTTCTAAAAGTTCAATGACATCTCGCGGAAGGGAATATTTTTTATTTCGAGCTGCCCTTTTCTTAATGGATATACTTGAGATGAGGGGATCTGAAGAGTCCATAGATCTTTGGAATACATCCATCATAGTATTTACCCGCGAATTGTGTCGAGCGTGCAGTAGCCGATCACGCTTGTAAAATTTATTTTTCGCTTCAGACGCGTTTTCTCCAAGACTGCCCACCGGCATCACTGATGCAGTTATTATTTGTGATCCATGAACTAAAATCTTATGGAGAGTTGGTGACATAGGATACCATGAATAATGTAACATGTATGATCTAATAGTTTTATCTGAGAAATTTTAAAGCGTCGATTGCAAATTCGCAGTTAATAGCTATTAGAATAGTATTAGAATTCGTATTTAAAAAATCGTTCGAGTTTCCACTTCCATTCGGCTTTGGCTTATCTACATGCAAACCCATTTCTTGTCGCAATCTTCTTTGTATATGTTTTTTTTTCAATCATTTCTAATTTGTCTTTTTCGTTTCTTACTTGCCATTTTGTAAACCCCAATCTGTATGATATTTTGAGCAGCAACTCAAAAATGCGTAGCCAAGCGTGAAGTGGACTTATTCCGTATTGAAGATGCCGAGGGTTTGGCTTAAAAGAATTTGTGTCATAGGTTTCCATAAATTGTTTTGGGCCTGCACCACAAATTGAACACAACTGGCTAGATTTTGTGCCCGTTAAAACGTTTAAAACTTTCCCATCTATTAAAGTCATGTGAAGGTCGTATGAGACAATGATCTTCCTTTCATTTGAAATTAGTACTACACAAGGAGTCAAGTTTTTTATTTGAGTGTCCAAATCGTTTTTTTCAGCAAGAATATCTTTTGTTTCCTTTGCGAATTCCATTTTGAGGGGTCGGCAAAATCTTACAGACTGTAGAGTTCTATTATTCCAAAAAATTGTTCCTGCTTCATCTATAAGCTTCAGAGGTATCACGGTAGTAACAAATAAAGATTGATCAACAGTATCCGGTTCGTTCGTTTCAAATCTTATTTTGTACATACTTTGTCCAGTTGATCCATCGTATCCGTAACTCGAAATTAATGTTAAACTTGAAATGATTTCTAAGTTAGCAAAAAACTCCTCCTGTAACAATACGATGGGGCTAGCAGTGTGGTTTAACAAACTTTTGCCATAGTTTCTGTAACAGTTATTCCCGTAGGTCTCAATTGCAATTTGGCTTCCTGGACATTTTGGTAGCTTGGATATACATATGTCACAATTATGCTGTTTGCTTTTTTGACGAATTTCATTATATAACCGTTTTCTTATCGAGTTTTCCAGCAAGAATTCCAAAGCTTCATTTGTTGTTAAAGGTATTGGTTCTGCAATACCGAGCTTTCTTTTAACTTCAGTAGCCTCGCATTCAGAATTGCTAAAATTTGTAAGCACAAATGCAGTGTCACTTTCATTTGATTTCCTGGCTGAAATTGTAGCAGCATGAATCAAAAGTTTGGTGTCGTTCTTATTGTTCATTGCAACATCGGCAGCTATTTTTCTTTTAAGACGGGGCCCTGCTTCATCATAATTTAGCTTTGGTCTACCCAATCGAAGACTGTCCATATCTTCTTTATTGTCCAAACCAATTTTAAGCTCAGCCACTGTGAATGTTTTATTCGAAATGTGCGCATATTTCTGCTGCACTTTTGTAAATTCGAAGCAATGTAAACTTCAAAGCTTTTAATTTTCTTTTTAATTTCACTAATGTTTTCATTGGTTAGCGAACATTCCGTCAATTGGCCAAATATCCAGTTTGAAAGAACGGTAGAGTTGAAGCCGTTAAATGACAGAACTCAATGTGATCTACAAGTTCAAAATACCGCAAGAGCCGCAAAAAGCCGCAAACAAGAATATTACTAACTTTTAATTCGCATTACATATCGCAGAAACACGCAGAAAGTTAGTTTTTCCTCCACAGAAGACGAACACATATGTTTGGTTTTCTATCTTTTTGGACAATACAAAACAGTACACATATATAACATATAATAAATTTTAACACCAAATTGTTTTGTTTTATTAATTTTACATACCTTGGCCTCCAAAATCCATTTTTTACAATATTTTATTTTTCTTTTGTGTGAATTTGCCAAGCGCTCAAAGTGAATAAAAATTTCCCGCCAATTTTGTCGCAGGCATCAGCTGACTTTGTAGCTTGATCAGAATGACAGGGTTGCATGTTTGACAAAAGCGATCATCAATTTTTCCAATTTAGGGACTCTAGTTTGAATATACTGAAATATAATTATTACTTGCTTCCACAAAATTTTCGACTTTATGCCACTTATTTGGGAATTCCGCCCAGTGTGCGGCGGTAGAAAAACTACTGTATGCTGAGGTGGACAGGATGCTCAAGTTAGGAGTTATCGAAGAGTCCGACAGCGCCTGGTCTTCTCCAGTGGTGCTAGTCCAGAAACCGGGAAAGGTTAGACTCTGCTTTGACAGCCGGAAAGTTAATGCAGTCACACGAAGGGATGCCTATCCGTTGCCCCAAATAGACGGTATTTTAAATCGCCTCCCCAGAGCCATATTTATCTCGAGTCTGGATCTCAAGGATGCTTACTGGCAGATACTTTTGGATCCAGAGTCGCGAGATAAGACAGCATTTACCATCCCTGGCAAGCTGCTTCATCAATTTAAGGTTATGCCATTCGGGCTCACCAACGCATCGCAAACCATGAAAAGATTGATGGATAAAGTGATCCCTGCGGAAATTCGCAACGAAGTCTTCGTCTATCTGGATGATTTTTTTAAAGTTTCCGAGAGCTTTGAAGCGCATCTAAGGGTGTTGGAAATAATAGCGCAGCATGTTCAGAAAACTCCACTGAAACTGACGAGTTTCCGATAGCGTTTGTGTCTAATAGGCTTTTTACACTTGGTGCGTTACCTATCGATATCGGCGAAGACGCAAAGAAGCAGGTTTGCCGATTACACTACAGCGTCTTTGCGTCTTTGCGTCTTGGGAAGAGGAAGAAAAATTTGTAAACAAAGGGAAATAATGTCTGAAAATCAACAAAATATGTCAGAAAAAGAGCTAATTCTTTTATGTGCGGTGGCGCAAAAGGAAGCGAATCTGTGAAAGATCATGGAAGTGTCTGGGCTATCCTCAGAAAAGTTGCAGTTCCTCTGTCAACTGCATCGTCCTCCTCGCGTTTGGACCCTTGTTAGTAAAGTGCAGATAATCTTCTATTTTCAATTAAATAATGTATTTCATGTGTATGCAATAGCCACGATATGGTTCATTTTGGGAGGAAGATGTTGTGGAGAACTCCGATGCCTTTTTTAAGGAAAATTTCTGCATGGAAAGGAATACTTCAACATTCTCGTTGGACTGTTAACCAATCTCAAAAAGAAAACGAGGGGGAACGTTGTGAGTCGCGGCAAAGGCCGCGGCTCTACCTTATACCCGGTACTCAGTCAGTATATACATACATACATACATATATGAGCTTGCGATTTATGCAATTTATTATATGTTCGCAAAAGGGACAAAATAAATTTTGGGCAAAAAATAATATTTCAAAAAATGAAGTCAAATCATTTTTGGAATATTATACATGTTTCTAATTTTGTTTGCATATGCTTTTTACATCTGCTTCTACATTTCTACATGTATAACTACATATTTGAGACGTACAAGTGTTTGCGACAGAGAGAGAGAGGGAATGAGTCAGCGCTTGGCAGGCGTTGCGTAGCCACTGAAATTTAATTTGTTTCTTCTGTCTATAATATTGATCCGACCTGATCCATATTCGGCAATCTGGTAGATATGGTAATTTTCCATGATTCTATGTTTTTGGTTTTCATTTATCTTAAAAATTGTGGATTCCACAGATTTTCGTCTTTTGTGGGGGCGGAAAGGGGCGTGGCAAAATTTTGAAACAAACTTGTGCTGGTTTGATATCACAGGAGTTTGGATAGAAAGTTTGGTTGCTCTAGCTCTTATAGTCTCTGAGAACTAGGCGTCAAGAAATACGAATGGGCAAAGCAGATGGGGTCGCGTGTGAGAGAGAGCGAGAGGGAATGATGACTTTCGAAATGGTTTTCTTCATTGTAGCTATAATAATCATCCGATCTGATCCAGATTCAACACTCTGATAGAAATAGTCATTTTCTATGATTCTGCGTTTTTAGTTTTCTCGTATCTTCAAAATTGTGTATGCCACAGACTTTCGTCTTTTGTGGGGGCGGAAGGGAGCGGGGCGAAATTTCGAAATACACTTTGAGTAGTGTGATAACACAGGAGACTGAATACAAAACTTGGTTACTCTAGCTTAAATAGTCTATGAGATATAGGCGCAAATGAAGACGGACGGACAGACGGACAGACGGACGGACGGACGGACGGACGGACAGACAGACATGGCTATATCGACTCGGCTATTGATGCTGATCAAGAATCTATATACTTTATGGGGTCGGAAACGCTTCCTTCTGGACGTTACACACAACCGTTATCCCCACAAATCTAATATACCCCTATACTCTTCGAGTACCGGGTATAAAAACTCCTTTTCGACTGACAATCCCTCTGGAGAAGAGAATAGTGCGGAATATCGCACGGGAGTCTATTTGGTGTGTCAAGGGCTTTTGTCTGCCTCATATTACTGCAGTTTTGTCGCGAGGTAGTTGCTCAACTCGCTGACAAGTATCTGCAAGCAGACTTTCTTACCCTGAGAAGATCACGGAAACAGTGAAAGGATTCAAAGACATGGGATTTGCAGCAAAAAATTTGAAATCAACTATATTGTTGAAATGCTTTTTATACCCGGTACTCGAAGAGTTTAAGGGTATATTCGATTTGTGGGGATAACGGTTGTGTGTAACGCCCAGAAGGAAGCGTTTCCGACCCCATAAAGTATATATATTCTTTATCAGCATCAATAGCCGAGTCGATATAGCCATGTCTGTCTGTCCGTCCGTCCGTCCGTCCGTCCGTCTGTCCGTCCGTCCGTCTTCATTTGCGCCTATATCTCAGAGACTATTAAAGCTAGAGCAACCAAGTTTTGTATCCAGTCTCCTCTGTGATCACACTACTCCAAATGTATTTCAAAATTTCGCCCCGCCCCCTTCCGCCCCGACAAAAAACGAAAGTCTGTGGCGTATACAATGTTGAAAATACGAGAAAACTAAAAACGCAGAATTATAGCGAATGATCATTTCTATCAGAGTGTTTAATCTGGATCAGATCGGATCATTATTATAGCTACAATGAAGAAAACCATTTCGAAAGTCATCGTTCCCTCTCGCTCTCTCTCACACGCCACCCTGTCTGCTTTGCTTATTCGTTTAAATGAGCGCCTAGATCTCAAAGACTATAAGAGCTAGAGCAACCAAACTTTCCATCCAAGCTTCTGTGATATCAAACCAGCAGAAGTGTATTTCAAAATTTTGCCACGCCCCTTTCCGCCCCCACAAAGGACGAAAATCTGTGGAATCCACAATTTTTAAGATAAATGAAAACCAAAAACGCAGAATCATGGAAAATTACCATATCTACCAGATTGCCGAATATGGATCAGGTCGGATCAATATTATGGCCAGAAGAAACAAATTAAATTTCAGTGGCTACGCAACGCCTGCCAAGCGCTGACTCATTCCCTCTCTCACTGTCGCAAACACTTGTACGTCTCAAATATGTAGTTATACAACATGTCATGTAGAAATTTAGAAGCAGATGTAAAAAACATATGCAAACAAAATTGAAAACATGTATAATATTCCAAAAATGATTTGACTTATTTTTTGCCCAAAATTTAATTTGTCCCTTTTGCGAACATATAATAAATTGCATAAATCGCAAGCTCAAATATGTATGTACATATGTGTATACTGACTGAGTACCGGGTATAAGGTAGAGCCGCGGCCTTTGCCGCGGCTCACAACGTTCCCCCTCGTTATACCCGGTACTCGAAGAGTTTAAGGGTATATTCGATTTGTGGGGATAACGGTTGTGTGTAACGCCCAGAAGGAAGCGTTTCCGACCCCATAAAGTATATATATTCTTGATCAGCATCAATAGCCGAGTCGATATAGCCATGTCTGTCTGTCCGTCCGTCTGTCCGTCTGTCCGTCTTCATTTGCGCCTATATCTCAGAGACCATTTAAGCTAGAGCAACCAAGTTTTGTATCCAGTCTTCTCTGTGATCACACTACTCCAAATGTATTTTAAATTTCGCCCCGCCCCTTTCCGCCCCCACAAAGGACGAAAGTCTGTGGCATGCACAATTTTGAAGATACAAGAAAAAAAAATACGCAGAATCATAGAGAATGACCATTTCTATCAGAGTGTTGAATCTGAATCAGATCGGATAATTATTATAGCTACAATGAAGAAAACCATTTCGAAAGTCATCATTCCCTCTCGCTCTCTCTCACACGCGACCCTGTCTGTTTTGCCTATTCGTCTAAATGAGCGCCTAGATCTCAGAGACTATAAGAGCTAGAGCAACCAAACTTTCTATCCAAGCTCCTGTGATATCGAACCAGCAGAAGTGTATTTCAAAATTTTGCCACGCCCCTTTCCGCCCCCACAAAGAACGAAAATCTATGAAATCCACAATTTTTAAGATAAATGAAAACCAAAAACGCAGAATCATGGAAAATTACCATATCTACCAGATTGCCGAATATGGATCAGGTCGGATCAATATTATGGCCAGAAGAAACAAATTAAATTTCAGTGGCTACGCAACGCCTGCCAAGCGCTGACTCATTCCCTCTCTCTCTGTCGCAAACACTTGTACGTCTCAAATATGTAGTTATACATGTCATGTAGAAATTTAGAAGCAGATGTAAAAAGCATATGCAAACAAAATTGAAAACATGTATAATATTCCAAAAATGATTTGACTTCATTTTTTTGAAATATTATTTTTTGCCCAAAATTTAATTTGTCCCTTTTGCGAACATTGCTCATATATGTATGTATGTGTATACTGACTGAGTACCGGGTATAAGGTAGAGCCGCGGCCTTTGCCGCGGCTCACAACGTTCCCCCTCGTTTTAATAATAAAATTAGTTTAAACAATTTGTTCTAACCATTACATGAATTTTTGCCCCTTTTTACTCAGTTAAAAATTTTACGCGGCAAAATTTAAATTTGAATCTGCTGTTTTTTGTTGTTATTAGTGGTGATAGTTCCGCTGATTAGGCAGAAAAGTACGAAAATTGCTGTTATGCGCACAGAAATACCACAGAAATACCAAAACGCAGTTGCGTCGGAAAACGACGCAACTTTTTGCCATCACTAGGGCCCTATGCTAAACCTATGTAAAAAAAACTGCGTTTCTGGGAAGACGCAAAGAATCAAGACGCAGCCTCAGTGTAAACGGCACTTTAGAAACTGAATAAGGCGCAAAGAAATTATTCGGTGACGGAGCAGGAGTGCCTAGCGGCGATCGCGTGTATCAATCGATTCAGGGCTTACATTGAAGGGCATGAGTTCAGTGTGACTACTGACCATGCCTCACTAAAATGGCTCATGACTCAGACGGATCTTCATTCACGGCTAACCAGATGGGCCCTGAAACTACAAGGTTTTAAGTTCAAAATAGAACACCGACGAGGCATCTAAATGTTGTTCCCGATGCCTTGTCCAGGGTACATGAAGAAGATTTGTCTGCCGTTAGTTATAGCCAGTTGGTTGATCTCGAGTCGCCAGCTTTTAAGTCAGCCGAGTATGTGGAGCTTTTAAGCAGAATAGAAGCTAATAACGAAAAGTTGCCTGATCTGAAGGTGGTCGATGGCCTTATATATAGAAAGTGTGGATATGCCACAGGGGATACTCTCAATGACAGCTTCATTTGGAAGTTATGGATCCCGGTGAGTATGGTGGCAGAAGCACTAGCTAATGCTCACGACCATCCGTTAGCTTCACACGGAGGGGTTTCACAGTACTCTAGAGAGGGTGCGTCAATTTTTGTATTGGCCAAACCTAGTTAAGGATGTAAAGGCATACATATGTACTCGCATGCGACACTTTTAAATCAACTAAGGCACCGAATGCTATTCAGCGTCCCCCTATGGGCGTGGCACCGGAGTCGCAAATATTTTTCCAGAGGCTGTACGTGGACTTTCAAGGTACGTATCCGCGCTCTAAAAGTGGGCATATTGGCATTTTTTTAGTGCTGGACCACTATTCAAGGTTCGTTTTCCTGAAGGCAGCTAAAAAGCTAACTGCGGACATCGTGATCAGGTATCTTCAGGAGAATCTGTTTCATACCATTGGTTTTCCGGACACTGTGATATCTGATAATGGTTCACAATTTAAGTCGGAAGCCTTTCAGAAGTTTCTCAGGGGGCATAAGATATCGCACACAGCCACGGCTTTGTACTCTCCTCAGTCAACTGCGTCGGAGCAAGTAAATCGTTCGGTAATCGCAGCTATTCGTTCCTATGTAAGGGTGGACCAGAAAAATTGGGATGAGGAGTTGAGCAGTATTTGCTGCGCCTTGAGGACCGCGGTCCATACCAGTCTGGGCACTTCGCCTTATAATATGGTATTGAGGCAGCAGTTCAGGGGAAACATATAAGGTGCTGAGAGCACTCCGGTTGTTGGAAGATAGATCCCTGGTATTCTCAAAGGAGGATTCGTTGGAGTTGGTGCGTAGCAAGGCTCTGGCGGAAATGGAGAAACAAAGGACGAAGAATGAGAAAAGTTACAATTTGAGATCAAGGGAGATTGCATACCAAGTTGGCCAAGATGTGTTCCGAAGGAATTTTAAGCAGAACAATTTTCAGGCTGGCTATAGTGCGAAACTGGGCCCAGCCTATGTAAAGGCCAGGATAAGCGCAAGGATAGGGAATGCGTATTATGATTTAGAGGACCTGCAAGGAAGGCCTTGTGGGCGGTATCACGCGAAAGACCTAAAGCAATAGCTGATCCGCGCTGTCTGGATCCGACTTGTGGGTAGCCCCAAGCCTGATCTTTGGCGGGGGTATTTGTAACGCTTGGATCAGCCTAGTGGAGAGATAGGTAGCGCCATCTAGATTTCACCCCGGGCGAGATCGGTCTCAGGGGAAGCGCCATCTATGCGTTAGGTCTGGGGGTCAGGTCAAAGGGCGAAGAAATGCCAGAGGGATTAACAGTGGAAAGTGTCAGCCTGCAGGGATGAGTTCCATGGTTTTGAGACGACCCGAGGGTTCCCGCTGGCGTCGAGGTGGATTTGCCGCCTCTTTTCCTGTTGGCGTTCGACCCAATAAGTTGTCCTAACTCTCCGCAAGTTATAAGTGCATCGAAAGAACAAGAGTCGCGAGTGATTTTTGAATTGTTGGTTGGAATTGAATTTAAATCCCAAGTGAGTACGCACGCGGCAAATTGCAGAAAGGGAATGCTAGCTTTCTCTCCAACAGGGCTGGACTCCGGATTGGACGGAAGGCGTCCCAGAGGGGGGGGAGTTTTCGGCACACCGTACACGCTTTTCGCCGGACGGCGAGGGCAGAGAGAAGCTACGCGAGGGACGTATCTCGGAGAGCGCGAGATTTCGGCTTGGCAGCGGAGCGCTGGAGTTCAGTCGGCGTCGGCTTTTGCAGGCGGCCAGCCGTGATCGGGTGTGAGAGGCAGCCATAGCCTCTGAAAATCGTCGTTGTCAAAGGGGAGATTCAGCGAACGCGGGAGCAGATTTTTTTTTCGAGTTACGGGACGGAAAAGTATAAAACATAAAAAGAAATATAAAAAAAAAAGAAAAAATGTAAGTTTAGTGATTATGTGTTAGGCTTAAGTATATCTAGTTAGTTTTTTTTGTAATATTTGTGAGCATGTGTTAGTGGCCATCAGTCGGCGAGAGTCGGAAGAAGTGCGAAAGAGAGATATAAATGGGAGGATAAAATTATCTGACCCTTCCGATAATTTAAAGTGTATATTTAACCCTCTACTGCATGAGCATAGAATATAAAAAATAATATATATTTGGACTTTTTTTTTTTTTGGGGGCATAGTTTGGGGTGGGGGAAATGGGGCCATATATGGCTTTGTATGCATTCAGCTGATTCCAGAGTTTGCCATATATGGCTCTGTATGCATGTATGCATTACTTCAATATGGTCCTCCCGAACAGAATTCAATGGAATTTCCTGGTGCTTTCGTCTTTTGCTGGTAGTAGGAGTACCTTCCCTACTTGTACACGGGGATGAAGTTGGAGTCATCGCAGGTCGTCCGCGCTTCTTTACTTTTCCTGCCTTGCACAGGTGCTCAGCTATTAAAAGCTTGATATCGAAGAGTGCCATATACTGATCTGACTTACGACGCCATAGAATCCATGAATTCACTACGCACATATCAATCATGTGAAAAAATATTTTCTTATACCATTTTCTTGAGCGCAATTGAATTCTATAAAGTCCAAGTAAAGAATCCAGTAAGTCAACGCCACCAATATAATTATTGTAAACATCAACTGCCTTAGGAGAGTTGATTTCTACATACTTTTTGTCTTTCTTACTGAATCGTTTTTTTGTTGTAACAGGATTGCTTCCCACGTAAGTAGAAAGAATGTTGACTACTTTATTGTCAAACCAAGAGACGAGGCCAAGCTGAACTCCATCGATAATAGCTACTTTTTCGACCATGCTTCCACGTCCTTGGCTTTTCAACTCTTTTTCAGTTGGCATCTTTGAATTGGGTACTCGATTGATTCTTACCGTACCTAAAGCTAATATACCATTTTTCATAAGGTAGACTTCAAGATTTTGACTATTGAACCAATTGTCGAAAAATAATTTGTAGTTTTTTCCTTTTGGTACGGTTGCCGATAGCCTAGATACAACATTTCCGCTTACTCCCAAATTAGGCGCTCCCTCCGGATATGTATCACTTTGGGCTCCCGCAAAAATATCAAAGTCGTAGCTAAAACCTGATACTCCACTCAAGACAAAATTTTTGAAGCCCCATTTGTGAGGTTTTGCCGGATTATATTGTTTTAAGTGGTGACGGCACTTCGTGGGAATAATTTGCTCGTCAACCACCAAATGTTCTTCCTTAGGTGCGAGCAGTAATTGATTACGGATTTTGTCCAGCACCGGTCGAATCTTGAATAGCTTGTCAAACCCGGCTTCCCCTGCCAACTTCATATCGTTATTATTGTTAAAGTGCAGAAAACGTTTTATAGTTTCCCATCGGTTGCAACTCATTGTGCCATATATAATTTCTTGACCCAGAGTCGAATTCCAATAGAGTCTTGAAGATGGTAATTGTACCAACGACATGTATATGACCATGCCTATAAATTGATCTACTTCATTTCGAGTAATACCAGCGGGCTTATTTATATCAACTTGGAGTGCATATAGATTTGACTGATCAACCAAGAAATTCATCAGATCGTCGTTGAAAAAAAAATTAAAAAAGTCTGCCGGTGTCTCCAGTTCATTGATACAAGTTGAAAGATTGGTATTTCCTTGAAATGGAAAGGTCTCATTCAAATACGGTGGTAAGTGACCAGCTTTCCATATCGGTGCTTCTGTCTTTTTTCTTGGCACTGGCTTTGGCTTTGCTTTAGAAGTGCACGGCTTTTCACAGATGTCATCGGAACTACTCTCATCGGTCTCCGAAATATAAACATCTTCCTCTTGGATTTTTTGATTTTCAACAACTTCGTCTTCGGAATCGGCTATGCTGTCATCATCACTTTGAAACGGATCATCGATTTCGTTCACGTATTGCAAGCTACCGTAAAATAATTGTGCATTCATTTCTAAAAGAAAACAAGTGCAATTGTTAAGCTAATATGCTAATAATGCATATGTACATAGAATATAAACATGCACGCGTTACTGCATATAGAGCCATATATGGCGTCCACAGTTTTTTGCATAGAATAGTATATGTGATGCTCACCTATAGTCAAATTCTATTTTTTATGAACGAAAACTTTATATTCTCTTAGAAAAAAAATACTTTTCAGTGATAAAACTGATTTTTAGTGCAGTAATTTTAATTTTAATTTCACCACAATTCACTTTCGTTCGTCTGCTTGAGACGCGAGCAAAAAACTGATTGAAACTTGAGATAAGGCAACACAAAGAAGTTCTGAGTATAGACATCTAACAGAAAATAGTTGAAAGAGAATAAGTGATAACAAACGGTTTAGTATATGTACCGTTTTATTGCAAAAAAAAATTATTGAAAGTAAGAAGCCATATATGGCTTTGTATGCGGTAGAGGGTTAACTAACACCTCCTCACAGCTCCGGATCGCATCGATAAGCGCTTTCGTCAGTGGATTTACGGGTGAGTCCGTTTTGGGCAAGAAAGCCATTTTATATAATTTATAACCACTCCTAAATTATGCTCCGAATGAAGTAAAAGGGAAAAGGTAGAGGAGAGATTCGTTCCCCCCCTATTTTTGTTTGATTTCCTTAGCCTACCTCAACATCCCGACCCGCCTTTTGATGTGTCAATTTATTCATCCATTTTTCCATATTTATTAATCTATTTATCTATTTATTTTTTTCCATTTTATTTAATTTTATTTTATTTATTTATTTATGTCGTCCCACCTTTTTGTATGTGGGTTTTTTTTTATTATTTTTAATGATAGTTGTAAGTAGCTGCCCCAACCTTTTTCTTCGAATAGAATAAATTTTATAATGTCTTAATTCCACTTAGTTTGCCTTCGCTTGCCTTCGGCTAGCGGAATGGACCTAGAAGGCGTCTAGAGATGCTGAGGGGTCATTCCAGCCATCATGCAGGAGATTTAGGAGGGACCAAGGAAGGGAGGGTGATCCACCTCCACCTGACACCTGAGGCAGGGAACCAGCATATTAGGCAGGGCAGAGTGGAAAAGCAGCACAACTGTCCGCAGAAGTTAGAGTGCGCAGGAGAGAAGAGAAGACGAAACTGATTGGTTTTAATTTACGCGCACTTATCTATGTATACTTGCCGTCGTTGTTTTTGCATTGCGGATCGGCGCAGCTGTCAAAGCAATAAAACGTTTGGGCGTTTTAGCGAGCGCGGAGTAACAATGCAAAAGCAGCGGAACTTTGTTTTTGATATTTCTCTTTCCTCATAGGTTCGGTGTTCTGCTAAGATTTCTTTTAGGGAAAATAAGCTATGCTTGAAGGCAAATCGATCGTTCGATTCACTTTGTAGTCATCAGACGTGTTTTTGTTTTGCGCTCCGCTTACTTTCAACCTATTTTGCCTAAACAGCCGGTGTTTTATGAAAATAACCCCTCAAAAATTCATAAATTAACAATGTACTATATCATCTATTCTTGATCGCGGGTGCATGCCTGTTTACTGTGAAAAACATAATTTAAAGATTTATTATTGTTTGCATCGCCTAACAGTGTGTTTTTGTTTGTGCTTTTCGTAAAAGCTCACTCTCTCCCTATTACCCACACTTCAATAACTGTTCTTCCTCTCTCGCTCTCGATATTTTCTGTGCAGTAGCGCTCTCTCTCTCAATTGTAGCTGCTGTAACCGCTCTCATTCTTACTGATTCCTCTTTTGGCGTTTATCTGGCACACTGGTCTGATATTAGTTTTGTTTGAAGGAAAAAAAAATAAATAATTTTTACATTTTAATATGGAATGGAATGGAATATGTGGTCTGTAGCAAAAAAACCTGCAAGAAGCAGATCACCCATGACCAGCCGAGTATCCCCTGCTGGCTCTGCGATAGCGTAGTGCACGCTAAATGCGCTGGGTTTTCCGGTCTCGTGGGTGATGCCATCTCCAAAAGGAATGGCCTGCATTATAGCTGTGAGGCATGCCGTCTGGTTGAGAAGGAAATGGCAGCATTTATGAGGCAGACCCGGAAGGGCTTAAGGGAGCTGACCGTGGGCTTCAAAGAGCAATACGATCGGCTCCTAGCCATGGAGTCTCAGTTTAGTGGTTTCAAACTACTGACTGAGTCTCCTAGGCGCAAAAAAGTCACTCCGCGGGATCTGCATGTGCCAACTGCCTTCAGCCGGCCGATGCTGACAAGCTGACTCCGACCACCCCAATAATGCAGCAGTTGATTTCGTTCGCTACTCCAAAGGCAACGACAGCTGCTGGTGATGAAAATTCGGTAGCCGAATTTATCGCGTCGGAGAACATGCAGCCAAAATCGTCTGTAGCGTCCGTGTCCGTAATGTCCGCAAACTCATTAGCTGTCCCCTCAATTCCGAATATACGTCCCGGACCACCGGGTATTACCATCACAGGTGATAGGCCTGTGGTGCCAAGATTGGTGGGGATCCCACCAAAGAGACAAGTTTTTGTCTCACGGCTAGCCCCTGATTCCACAATTAATGATGTGACGGCTTATATCCAAAGCCAAATAAAAGCCGCTGATTTTAAGGTGGAAAAGTTTAACTTTTCTTATGCCAGGGAGATAGCTTCTTTTAAAATAAGTGTCTCCCAAACTCACTTTAACACCATCTGTTCGGACAAATTTTGGCCGGAGCATTTGGTGGTGAAGGAGTTTAGGGCAAAGAAGAAGACTAGGGACCCAATAACTCTGCCAACTAATCAGACCAGTGCTCCTTCGTCATCTTCCCGCTCTACCTCCACCCGTCCAAAAAACTAACAAACTCTCTTTTAGTGACCTATCAGAGTTCGAGGCTTGCGTAGTAAGCTCAGCATTCTTTTCCAAGATAGTGTCGCATTTGCATCCCACTTTATTATGTTTACCGAAACCTGGTTAAGGCCGGACATTCTTAGTTCCGAAGTTTTGGCAGGTCGGTACACAACTTATAGAAAGGATCGTTCGTCTTGACGTGCAGGAGGGGTTCTAATTGCTTTGGACTCAAACTTCACGTCGGAACTTTTCACAGTCTAGATCCAGCAGGAACTGGAATTCCTGTGTGTAAAACTGATTCTTCCCGCTTTCTCAGTTTTCATAACTTGTTTGTATATTCCACCTTCTTCGGATATCGCAATTTACGAGCAGCATTTGTCCGCCTTAACCGCTATTTCTTCCTCGCTATCAGACAAAGATCATATGATAGTGCTTGGTGACTTCAACTTGCCAGGAATTGCTTGGTCTTCGGTAAATGAGTCTAATAGCCTGGTACCCATGTCACGACATGACTTTGTTGCCGGCTTGATTGACCTGTCTCTGTCTCAAGTTAACCATGTTAAAAATTCCTTGGGTCGATTTCTTGATCTGTGCTTTGTAACGGATGCGACCTTAGCGTTGTTAACTCGAGTCCCCCCGCTCTCTATACCTGAAGATGCCTACCATCCTACTTTCGAAGTGTCGCTTGACCTAGGACGAACTGTACTGGATCGGTCGGGTAGACTACCCCAATGTGTCCGCTGCTTCCGTAAAGCCGAGTTTACGAAGCTTAATAACCTCATTAGGGATTTTGATTGGTCCGCTTTATATTGGTGCAATGATGTTACGACAGGCACAAACACTTTCTATGATGCACTGGACTTACTTTTTGTCTCTTGTGTCCCACTTTTCTGTCCTATTAGATCAAGAAAACCCCCTTGGTTTACCAAGGAGCTATCTCATCTAAAAAACTTAAAATCAAGACTTTATAAAAAATTTCAAGAAGTTGGCTCTCCTTCTTCTCTATCTCATTATGTAATAGCTCGGTCAAACTTTTCAGATCTTGACGCTCAATGCTATCAGAATTACCTATCTCGATGCAGGATACGTTTTTCTAAGGACCCCAAACAGTTCTACAGCTTCGTAAACAGTAAGCGTAGAACGTCCGCACACCCATCCTCGCTATCCTTCCTTAATACGTCGGCAGATAATGATCAGGCAATTGCCGATCATTTTGCCCGAAGTCGAACGGCATTTTCAGTCCTTTGCTAAATGAAAGCTCATTACTTCATGATCTACGAACAGTAAAGCCCGTGTTCTCACCGGGTCCGGAAGGAGTTCCCGGCTGTGTACTCAGGTACTGTGCCGAGTCTCTGTGTGGGCCGTTGCTTAAACTATTCAACCTATCTATAAATTCTTCATGCTTTCCCCCGATATGGAAGGAGTTTTTTTTTAATTCCTCTCCATAAGAAAGGTAGCAAGTCTGACGCAATGAACTATAGAGGTATATCTAAGTTATCCGCTATTCCTAAAGTGTTTGAGAAAATTTTAACTCCGCACCTGCAGCACCTATGCAGATCACTTATATCTCCATCTCAACATGGATTTATAAGGCGGAGATCAACCACTAAAAATTTATTGGAGTTTACCTCCTTTATAATAAAAGGCTTTCAAGGTAATTTGCAGACGGATGTTGTTCACACCGATTTTAGTAAAGCGTTCGATTCTGTAAACCATTCCCTCCTAGCACAAAAGCTCGACCTTCTAGGGTTCCCGCCCAATCTCCTGAGATGGATCTCTAGCTACCTTTGTTCTTTGTCTCAAAGAGTCCTTTTCAAAAACTCCCTGTCCTCACCAGTTATGATGACTTCGGGTGTGCCACAGGGCAGCCATCTAGGCCCCTTACTCTTTACTCTCTTTATAAATGACCTACCTTCTGTATTAACATACTCTCGAGTACTAATGTATGCGGATGATGTTAAGCTCTGTGTCCAGTATGACATTTCTTTCCAATCCAGGTTGCAATCCGATCTCGATAGATTTCAGTCTTGGTGTTGTGCAAATCTATTAAACCTTAACGCTTCAAAATGTAAAGTAATGACTTTTCATCGCTCCAGCGCCTTTCTGGTTCCTTACACCCTTTGTGGTGGTTCTCTTGAGAGAATTACCCGGGTTGATGATCTTGGTGTTCTATTAGATCCCAAGTTAAAGTTTTCAGAACACATTTCCACCATGGTGAATAAGGCCATGGGCGTGCTTGGGTTTATAAAGAGGTGGTCAAAGGAATTTGACGACCCCTATATAACAAAGACTCTCTACACCTCTCTGGTTCGTCCGATTTTAGAATACGGCTCTTGTGTATGGTGCCCTCAGTACAACGTACACCAGGACCGTATAGAATCAGTTCAGAAAAACTTTTTACTTTTTGCTCTTCGCGGCCTCAACTGGGATGCAAGTGTGAGACTGCCGTCTTACTCTAATAAATTGCTTTTAATAAACCTTCCAACCTTAGCTAATCGTAGGAAAATGCTTGGTGTGATTTTTGTGCACAACTTGATCAAGGGTGACGTAGATAGCCCTGACCTGTTGAGCGGCATAAACTTCACGATTCCTATTGGAAGCACTAGGAACTATACACCGTTGTTTCTTCCGCTTTGTAGATCGAACTATTCCTTGCATGAACCATTTAGGGTCCTATGCTCAGACTATAATTCCCTCTACCATATTATATCTACCAAAACGAATAATCACCAGTAGAATCCCATTTAAGCGAGGCATTACCGTGGCCCATACGGCAGATGGTAGTCGACAGGAGGTTCTGGGTCGATAGAAGGCTCCTGTCTCCTATAACAATGTTGTGAAAGAGTTGGATTTAGCCAGGATTTGTATCTGGGAATCGATTTTTGGTCCACTTTCGATTTGCTACCTCCTGTGATGCAAGTGGCAGAAATTGATCAGGAATCGCATGAGCTAACGCTGTACCACGAAGGGATGCCTATCCGTTGCCCCAAATAGACGGTATATTAAATCGCCTCCCCAGAGCCATATTTATCTCGAGTCTGGATCTCAAGGATGCTTACTGGCAGATACTTTTGGATCCAGAGTCGCGAGATAAGACAGCATTTACCATCCCTGGCAAGCTGCTTTATCAATTTAAGGTTATGCCATTCGGGCTCACTAACGCATCGCAAACCATGACAGGATTGATGGATAATAATAATATCTTGGTCATATTGTCGGAGAAGGCGTCATTCGAACGGATCCCGATAAAATCTCGGCTATGATGGACTTTCCAGAGCCGAACTCTCTGAAAGCTTTACGGAGATTCATCGGAATGGTCGGATGGTATCGTAAGTTCATAGCGATCGATAGCTTCTCCGCAGGTTATTATGATTATTATGGTTATGATTATTATGATTATAATGACTCAAGAAGGACGGTCAGCGTTCGAGAAGCTTAAAAACAAGTTTTTCTCGGCACCAGTTCTTCGTAGTCATTACTTTAACCAACCCTTATTTGTGCATTGCGATGCCAATAAGTCAGGCGTTGGCGTGGTTTAAGTTCAGAAAACTCCAGAGGGTGACGAGTTTCCGATAGCGTTTGTGTCTAAGAAACTGAATAAGGAGCAGGAGTGCCTAGCGGCGATCGCGTGTATCAATCGATTCAGGGCTTACATTGAAGGGCATGAGTTCACTGTGACTACTGACCATGCATCACTAAAATGGCTCATGACTCAGACGGATCTTCATTCACGGTAACCAGATGGGCCCTGAAACTACAAGGTTTTAAGTTCAAAATAGAACACCGAAGTAGGCATCTAAATGTTGTTCCCGATGCCTTGTCCAGGGTACATGAAGAAGATTTGTCTGCCGTTAGTTATAGCCAGTTGGTTCATCTCGAGTCGCCAGCTTTTAAGTCAGCCGAGTATGTGGAGCTTTTAAGCAGAATAGAAGCTAATAACGAAAAGTTGCCTGATCTGAAGGTGGTCGATGGCCTTATATATAGAAAGTGTGGATATGCCACAGGCGATACTCTCAATGACAGCTTCATTTGGAAGTTATGGATCCCGGTGAGTATGGTGGCAGAAGCACTAGCTAATGCTCACGACCATCCGTTAGCTTCACACGGAGGGGTTTCACAATACTCTAGAGAGGGTGCGTCAATTTTTGTATTGGCCAAACCTAGTTAAGGATGTAAAGGCATACATATGTACTCGCATGCGACACTTTTAAATCAACTAAGGCACCGAATGCTATTCAGCGTCCCCCTATGGGCGTGGCACCGGAGTCGCAAATATTTTTCCAGAGGCTGTACGTGGACTTTCAAGGTACGTATCCGCGCTCTAAAAGTGGGCATATTGGCATTTTTTTAGTGCTGGACCACTATTCAAGGTTCGTTTTCCTGAAGGCAGCTAAAAAGCTAACTGCGGACATCGTGATCAGGTATCTTCAGGAGAATCTGTTTCATACCATTGGTTTATCGGACACTGTGATATCTGATAATGGTTCACAATTTAAGTCGGAAGCCTTTCAGAAGTTTCTCAGGGGGCATAAGATATCGCACACAGCCACGGCTTTGTACTCTCCTCAGTCAACTGCGTCGGAGCAAGTAAATCGTTCGGTAATCGCAGCTATTCGTTCCTATGTAAGGGTGGACCAGAAAAATTGGGATGAGGAGTTGAGCAGTATTTGCTGCGCCTTGAGGACCGCGGTCCATACCAGTCTGGGCACTTCGCCTTATAATATGGTATTGAGGCAGCAGTTCAGGGGAAACATATAAGGTGCTGAGAGCACTCCGGTTGTTGGAAGATAGATCCCTGGTATTCTCAAAGGAGGATTCGTTGGAGTTGGTGCGTAGCAAGGCTCTGGCGGAAATGGAGAAACAAAGGACGAAGAATGAGAAAAGTTACAATTTGAGATCAAGGGAGATTGCATACCAAGTTGGCCAAGATGTGTTCCGAAGGAATTTTAAGCAGAACAATTTTCAGGCTGGCTATAGTGCGAAACTGGGCCCAGCCTATGTAAAGGCCAGGATAAGCGCAAGGATAGGGAATGCGTATTATGATTTAGAGGACCTGCAAGGAAGGCCTTGTGGGCGGTATCACACGAAAGACCTAAAGCAATAGCTGATCCGCGCTGTCTGGATCCGACTTTTGGGTAGCCCCAAGCCTGATCTTTGACGGGGGTATTTGTAACGCTTGGATCAGTCTAGTGGAGAGATAGGTAGCGCCATCTAGATGTCACCCCGGGCGAGATCGGTCTCAGGGGAAGCGCCATCTATGCGTTAGGTCTGGGGGCCAGGTCAAAGGGCGAAGAAATGCCAGAGGGATTAACAGTGGAAAGTGTCAGCCTGCAGGGATGAGTTCCATGGTTTTGAGACGACCCGTGGGTTCCCGCTGGCGTCGAGGTGGATTTGCCGCCTCTTTTCCTGTTGGCGTTCGACCCAATAAGTTGTCCTCACTCTCCGCAAGTTATAAGTGCATCGAAAGAACAAGAGTCGCGAGTGATTTTTGAATTGTTGGTTGGAATTGAATTTAAATCCCAAGTGAGTACGCACGCGGCAAATTGCAGAAAGGGAATGCTAGCTTTCTCTCCAACAGGGCTGGACTCCGGATTGGACGGAAGGCGTCCCAGAGGGGGGGGAGTTTTCGGCACACCGTACACGCTTTTCGCCGGACGGCGAGGGCAGAGAGAAGCTACGCGAGGGACGTATCTCGGAGAGCGCGAGATTTCGGCTTGGCAGCGGAGAGCTGGAGTTCAGTCGGCGTGGGCTTTTGCAGGCGGCCAGCCGTGATCGGGTGTGAGAGGCAGCCATAGCCTCTGAAAATCGTCGTTGTCAAAGGGGAGATTCAGCGAACGCGGGAGCAGATTTTTTTTTCGAGTTACGGGAGGGAAAAGTATAAAACATAAAAAGAAATATAAAAAAAAAAGAAAAAATGTAAGTTTAGTGATTATGTGTTAGGCTTAAGTATATCTAGTTAGTTTTTTTTGTAATATTTGTGAGCATGTGTTAGTGGCCATCAGTCGGCGAGAGTCGGAAGAAGTGCGAAAGAGAGATATAAATGGGAGGAGTAAAATTATCTGACCCTTCCGATAATTTAAAGTGTATATTTAACTAACACCTCCTCACAGCTCCGGATCGCATCGATAAGCGCTTTCGTCAGTGGATTTACGGGTGAGTCCGTTTTGGGCAAGAAAGCCATTTTATATAATTTATAACCACTCCTAAATTATGCTCCGAATGAAGTAAAAGGGAAAAGGTAGAGGAGAGATTTGCCCTTACTCTTTGAGTCGGTACGGCAGAGAGCGAAGTAAATTCACTCAATTCGTTCCCCCCCTATTTTTGTTTGCTTTCCTTAGCCTACCTCAACATTCCGACCCGCCTTTTGATGTGTCAATTTATTCATCCATTTTCCCATATTTATTAATCTATTTATCTATTTATTTTTTTCCATTTTATTTAATTTTATTTTATTTATTTATTTATGTCGTCCTACCTTTTTGTATGTGGGTTTTTTTTATTATTTTTAATGATAGTTGTAAGTAGCTGCCCCAACCTTTTTCGTCGAATAGAATAAATTTTATAATGTCTTAATTCCACTTAGTTTGCCTTCGCTTGCCTTCGGCTACCGGAATGGACCTAGAAGGCGTCTAGAGATGCTGAGGGGTCATTCCAGCCATCATGCAGGAGATTTAGGAGTGACCAAGGAAGGGAGGCCGATACGTCCTCCATGAAACCTGAGGCGGGGAACCAGCATTTCAAGCAGGGCAGAGGGGAAGGGGGGAATCCGACTGTGGGGTCGGATTCTAACCGAGTATAATAGTGAGAACAGGCACCCGATGCGAATAGGACAAGAACACCATACAAATTGCCGACGAGCCCCAGCCGGGATCACAAGCGTGCGTCCTATTCACATCCGTACCATCTCGCCTGGGTTGTTACATGTACAAAATTATCGAGACAGTTAGTCTCATCATCTATTTCATTTGCATATGATGCATTTGTTCCGATTTTTCTAAGCCAACAACACTAGTCAACACGACATTTCCACTATCTCCCAAAAAGACTTTTTCTGATAGATTTGGATGTTTAAAAACTTTTAAAGAATGTTGTTTTTTTTCCAGCCACCCCAGCCACCATTCTGCATTTATTTTGTGGCGGTAGGTCAGTTCGTCAACAAGCTGAAAAAGAACACACAAAATTTCAGCTTAGGAACATTTTTAAAATTGTTTTTCTTGTTTTATTAACCCACCAGATGGGTACCCATTTCACTACCCACCAGGCGGGTACCCATTTCACTACCCATTAGATGGGTACCCATATCGTCACCACCAGAAGACCACCCAAATCACTAGTACGCGGTAAACGAAGTGGTGTCACTGGTCCCCATGTCCTATGACATTGCGGATAAAAATGGAAATGAAGTAAAGCATTGCGTAGGGTTTGTCGGCGAACCAGCGGTGGTCTGTTAGGGGTTGGCGATATCACCACCGCCGAACTAGTACGCAGTACTGCAGGGATATTCTTGCGTCTATATATCCACACCTCCCCGTACCTATGTACATCCATACATACAAGCAGCAAGCGCGGTGTCTTCTTTTGTTCGCTTTCGCGTTCGCCCCTCCACCGTTGCGCGAGTTATGATTAAGAGTGGGATGTTTCCTGGAGCTGTGTTTGAGTGTAGTATATTCCTGGTTAAGATGCTTATAGCCCCGTATCTTGGTTCAATTATAACACGTCCGATTGGATTGGAATATAAAAGTATTCTGGTTCTTTATTTTAACTTTGGGCAGATATGGTTTTACAATAGTGCTGATTCCCTAATTCTGAGTGGCCGAGAATCTGCTGAAGTTGGGGTTTGCGTCCGCTGTTGCGATTGGAGCGGATGTGAGTTGGTGGTGTGAGTCGATGTTGTTGGTGTTCGGAGGAGGAAGGCCGAGGGTAGGTGCTGAGGAGGTTCGGGTTCGAAGATCTCTCTGCGAAATCCTATATCCTTTGTCTCACACTCCGCCGCTTTCCCCTGTATGAGATTCCTCAGGCACACTTCATTGACCCTGTTTACAATTCTATCGTGTTTACAAATATAAAGTTTTCTTATTTGATTATATTTCTTTGTATAGTAATACATTAGTTTCTTATTATATGCTACAAAATTAGGGTTGGGTTGTTATTAAAAATTCGGTTTTATTAATTGGTAATTTATTTATTTATTTATTTATTTATTAATGGCAACAATCTTTGTAGTGAGTATGTTTCATTGCTAAAAATTGGCACGTCTATCGAGAAAATTACATCGGTTTTATTCATTATTGCTTTCAGCTGTAAGAACTCATACAGGTGCTCCTCTTACGTGATCTTTATCTTCTGTTCTTCTAACTTTTGGGTAATTTTTCGTGCCTCTTCTCTGCTAAGAATAAATTTGGGAATTATCCCTATTCTTGCTAATAACAGGCTCTCCGTCAAATCGTTTAGATTTAACGCTACCATATCTATTGTTACTGAAATTCTGTCAATGTATTCTAACCTGAACATTCTCTTATCTTCCTCCACAAATGTTTTGCTTATTCCGTTCTTATAAGTATTTATAAAGGAGGTCACCCTAATCTGCTCCTCGTTAATGTATGTTGTCAAGTTCTTAAACATTGTAATGAACCTATTGTCCATGTTTTCTTGTATACCTATTTCTTCATTAATTCTTCTTTCCTCTTCTTGTAACTTCCTAATCTCTCTTTCCAATCGTTCCGCGTCTTCCGCGTCTAAATTTCCCGTGATTGCCTTCACAACCGATCCTAACCCATTAACTAACCCTCTCATATTCCTTCTCTTGGGGCTTATCGTTTCTATCTTCCCTCTGACTAGGTTCAGTTTCTCTTGAAGTGCTTTAATCAAATCCTTGGTCTCACCGTCCTCTTGAATCTCTCTCAAGTGCTCAACGCTTTCTATGTACTCCTCTAGGCGAACTATATGTACAAACGTTCTGTACGTTTGTATTATCCTGGCTGGTCCCAACGTTATCTGCGCGATCCGTTCATCGCTTTTTATCTCCCTGATTTCAAAATTATCATCTGAAATTATCGTTATTCGTTATTCTTGGTCAATCTTCTAATTTTCTCTTTGTGGAATTTTTGTGGTTTAGTTGTTGTTACTGTTAAATTGTTGTCTGTCTGTACTTTGTGTTTTGTGAATCTGTGTGTTAGTTTATCTCTCCTATTTTCTTTCCTAAAAATTGTTTCGTTTGGTTCCACCATTACTGGGTCCTGCCTGTCTGTGTTCGCTGCCTCTATTCTCCTAATCTTCTCTCTTTCTACTCTTTCTTTCACTTTGGGGTACATTTCTGCTTGGAATGCATTAATTTTCTGAAGATAATCGCGTTCGTTGTAAAATGACACGTTACTCAAGAAAATGTGCGTTCTTCCTGTGAACAACTCGTGGTTCGTGAGCTTTGTTGCCGAATGTACTGCATTATTATAAGTTACAAACGCCTCAGCTAATATGTCATCATGTTTCGCTTCTATTTTCCTTTTTTTCTTTTGTTCCACAATTATTCTATATATTTCAGTTATTGTCGAGTGCAGCCTCTCGATCGTTGCATTGCTTGACGACTGTTGAAAAGAAGTCATGTGCAACTCTACTTCGTATTCCTTGCAGAAGTCCTTGAACAGGTTTGATGACAACTCTACTCCCTGATCACAAACTATCTTGCTCGGAATCCCAAATAGTGCCATAAAGTTTTTTATCGACCTGACTACGTTTATACTATCCCTTGCCGGAATAGTATATCCCCAAGCGTATCTGGAGAACTTGTCAATGACCGTTAGTACGTATTTCTTGTTTACGAAATATAGGTCTATGTGGAGTACCTCCAATGGCCTTCCCGGGGTCTCTGTGACACTGTACTTGATCTTCTGGGGACTCCTATCATACTTAGGTATGACCGCTACCAGGTCTATGACCCTTACTGCCTCAAGGATGGAGGACGAACTGCTTTCTTGGGCCATCTCTGATACTTCCTGATTCTCTCTGCTGATTTCTAAGATTGTTATGTCTAACGGGATGAGTCCCTGAGTACTACCTCTCAATGACATGTACTTATTGTACATATATATGTATGTTACTCGTGTGTTCTTATATATGTACTACCCTGCAGTACGGGCCATCGCTTACAAATGTGCTCACACATCGATTTCAGCGTGAGCACCCCAGATGACATAAGTGATGTCGCGCGGAACGATGAACTGCTCACGTTAACATTGCGATGTCCTAGGAGCATAGGGGATGACATGGTCATCGAGAAGTGCGAAAAAATAAGGCTTACTATAAGTGATGATTTTCTCGAAAAAATAAGGCTTACTATAAGTGATGAATTTCTCGAAAAAATAAGGCTTACTATAAGCGATGATTTTAGCCGAAAAATAAGGCACATAATAAGTGAAGATGTTAGTCGAAAAAAAGGCATACAGAAAGGGATGATTTTCTCGAAAAAATAAGCGATATAATAAGTGAATATTCTAGATGAAAAAGTAAGGCGTATATAAGTAAGCAGTATATTCATTTATTTTCTTTTGCTTTTATTTAAAACTACAATTATGTACATATGTACATATGTATGTCAGTTTTGGGGATCCCTGAGGTTCTTTCGGTAACTTCAATTGCATCGCCACTGAAATAATACGGATTAGTTTATTATGTTTTTGTTTAGTTTTTTGACTTGTAAAGACTTACTTTCCATGTCCTTCCAGGATGTGCCCGTCCCCATTGTGTTCCGTATTTTGTTGATCTATCAATAAAATGATTATTCTATAAAATACTATTAATTTGGTCGCAATTATATAAGAAAGGAAAGATCGAAATTCCAAAAATATGTTCGATTTGTAAAAGAGTTGTTTAAACAAAAAGCAATGCTCACTGTAGATCAGCGGTGTTCTGTGCTTTTACTCCTACAACAAAAACAAAACACGCGCCAAAATACAGTGGCTCAAAGCAAAAACGATCCAGTGGCAAATAAAAAGTTTAAAGTGCTACAAATTTTAAAATAGACGAAAAACCAAAAATGTTTAAACGCCAGTTTGTTGTATGTTTTATCACAGTTAAAAAAGGAACTTTATTTGCTGATTAAATATTGCTCAGTTTAAAAAAAAAAATAAAAACTTAAAATTTATCTTAAATACAGGTCAACGACAGAATGGTCCATCCACAAAAAAATTAAATATTAGTCGAATAAAAGGTTAAACAGGTATTTTAATACTTAGTATGTAATCCCCTAACCTTTATTACGGCTTTTAACCTACTATTCATGGAAGAGACCAGCTTCCGAGTGCTTTCCGAACTTATTTTGCTCCATTCCTCCAGAAGGGCTTTTTTAAGGTCGTTTTTGCTAGAAATCCTGTGTTTCTGGGTGTTTTTCTCCAGCGCAGCCCACAAATTTTGAATAACATTTAAGTCTGGAGACTGGGCTGGGGGAATCATCAAGTGGGGGCAGTTCCAGATAAACCAGGACTGCACTAATCCGGAGGAGTGTTTCGGGTCATTATCCTGGTAGAACCGGAAATCATGTCGGAATCCAAATTTCTCGGAGCTTTGGTGCAAGTTTTCTTTTAGAATATTGAGGTACATGTGCTTATCCATCGTAGACTCGATAAACACCAAGTTTCCGACGCCGGCTGCCGACATGCATGCCCATACCATGACACTTTCTCCGCCGTGCTTGACTGTCGCTTTTACGTGTTTGGGATCCAGCTCAGTATTGGGCTTTCGACACACAAAGTTCCTTCCGTCCGACCCAAAAAGGTTGAATTTGGTCTCGTGTGCACAAATTATGGTATTCCAGAACACCAAATCCTTGTAAAAGTTGGTTTTTGCGATCGCCAACCTTGTCCCTTTGTTCTTCAGGCTTATAAAGGGCTTCTTTCGGGGTACTCGGGCATTGAAGTCATGGTTGCGCAGAACCCGGCGCTCAGTTTCCACACTGCACTCCTTCCCCATTTCGTCCTTTACCTGTTGGGTAAGTTTTGGGGCCGATAACTTGCACCAAAGCTCCGAGAAATTAGGAATCCGACATGATTTCCGGTTCTACCAGGATAATGACCCGAAACATTCCTCCGGAATAGTGCAGTCCTGGTTTATCTGGAACTGCCCCCACTTGATGATTCCCCCAGCCCAGTCTCCAGACTTAAATTTTATTCAAAATTTGTGGGCTGCGCTGGAGAAAAACACCCAGAAACACAGGATTTCTAGCAAAACCGACCTTAAAAAAGCCCTTCTGGAGGAATGGAGCAAAATAAGCTCGGAAAGCACTCGGAAGCTGGTCTCTTCCATGAATAGTAGGTTAAAAGCCGTAATAAAGGTTAGGGGCTTACATACTAAGTATTAAAATACCTGTTTAACCTTTTGTTCGACTAATATTTAATTTTTTTGTGGATGGACCATTCTGTCTTTGACCTGTATTTAAGATAAATTTTAAGTTTTTATTTTTTTTTTTAAACTGAGCAATATTTAATCAGCAAATAAAGTTCCTTTTTTAACTGTGATAAAACATACCACAAACTGGCGTTTAAACATTTTTGGTTTTTCGTCTATTTTAAAATTTGTAGCACTTTAAACTTTTTATTTGCCACTGGATCGTTTTGACTTTGAGCCACTGTATGTACCTGCTTGACTCAGACCTCGCATATAAGGGTTGCTTTTCTGTTTTTGTTTTTGGACTGCTTAAAATTGAAATTTCGGGCCCATCGCAGGTTATACATTCACATTATATTTCTTTATTCTTCTTTTAATCCATACTATACATATTAGTCGGAGCATCAGGGCACAATTAAAGAGCATAAGAGAAGAATAAATAAATACAATGTGAATGCAGCGATACATTGAACTCAGTTTTTTCACAATTTCACAAATTTAACATTATATGCAATTGATATTTTCATAATTTACCACGCGTACATCACATTTATGTTTATTTAAACAATGCACTTGCCTGGTAATAATAAATAATATAGATATTTTTCACTAAATCACTGCATTTTCGCTTCCAACTCTTTCCGCACTATTGTAACAATGTAACGTAATAGCAAATGCATGGCGAACAAAGCAAGAATGCTTTGCCGACAATGCTTTGATGACATTGTCGTTGACATTCGTCATCGCTCACGGCTGTTACTGCAGGGTATTCTTATTATATTATGTATCGTGTGTGTGTGTGTACTCGAGTGCTTAAGTAAATTAATATTAGTTTCCCTGTGTGCCAGTTATTATTAAGTGTGTCCTTATGTGTAGTGTGCGAAATGGAGTCTGCAATTATTTAAAAAAAAAAGCGTATATTTTTGATATTTTCATAACTATATAGTGCGGTGTGAAATAGGTTTCTCTTTTTATTTGTTCGGAGCAGAACGACGTAAATTAAGTTGAAGTAAATGCCATCGAGCACAATTGTTTGTTTGATTTGCCTTGTATGTTATCTGCCTCCATAAGCGCTCTCCCCACTAAAGCTCGCGCTCTGATTTTATCTGCTTGCGCTCTTTCTTGAGATCAGAGCTTTCGGCCGCTGCAGCGGGGCCACTATGATGAAGAAGTTCAGTGCAGCTCTGATCACCAACAAACAATAAAGCATTACTTGATGAATTTTAGTAAACCCAAACTAGTGCCTTATTAATTTAAATATTGGAATACAGGTGATATATTCGATATCTACCTCTAACATTTTGGTGACCCCGACGTGATCTGGAGCCTGTACCGCGATTTAATAATTAAACTGTCCATATCGTTCGGGCAATTTATTATTCGGTCAAGCTGTTTGTGCAAAATATCGGTGCCAAACACATAAATCAAACACAACAAATACATGCAAACGTACTGCAGTGATATCCAGTGACATTGTGCATTGCCGGCATTTGGGTGCAAAGTTCGTTTCATATATGTATGTATGTGTTTATATGCAGACAAAATCGGTCTCATAACTGAGTGAAAGAGCCCCACCAAGAAACGGTTTTATTGCGCGTGTATTAGTGCAAGCGCAGTGCAAAGCCCTCAGAAGTTGAGGCAAAGGCAGAACGAATTAGAAAACGTTTGTTTGTCGTCGCTTGGTTTTTGCGGCTTGCCGGCGCATACAGGGTGTTGTATTGTTCCCCTCGCAAACCTTCTTATAGTGCCCCCCCCCCCCCCCCCCCCCCCCCCCCCCCCCTTTTTTTTTGCATATAAGCCCTGATCTTGTGGCGTTGAAAATGGCTGAAAATCAAGATATTGTTCATGATCTGACGGCTGCGCCTAGTGACGTGCACTTTTACAGGGCCAAAACAAGGTCTATCCAGCGGCAGCTCATCGAGATGAACAAATGCTTAACGGAGGAGTCCATCCTTCAATTTGACGAAGCTGACCTGCGTGCGCGATTAAAGCACCACGAAGCAATGTACTCCGAGTTCAACGCTGCACAGAGCAACTTGGAAAGGCTCGATCTCACGGTGCTCGACGGTGACGCGCGGTCCGAGTTCGCGAACGTTTTTATGCAGATCGATGCAAAACTAAATCGCGAGCTAGCAGCACAGCAGAAGGTGATCAGCGCGAACTCAACCAGCATGCCTCATCAATTCGCTGGAGAAGGTTCGCTCAGCACATCAACTCGGAGGTCGAGGCTGCCTCATATAGAATTGGCTCGTTTTGGAGGAAACTACGCAGACTGGGCAAACTTCATCGCGATGTTTAAGACGGTGGTGGACAACGAGCAGGAGCTAAGTAACTTGGAAAAGTTCCAGTATCTTCGTGCTAGCCTAGATGGCGTAGCACTAGAAACCATACGTTCAATCGAAATATCTGATTTGAACTATGAGATTGCTTTAGAACTGCTTACTAATCGTTTCGACAATAAATACCATCATTTTCAGGCACACTTAAAGGCGATATTTGGGTTGCAAGGTGTTGAGATGGGATCTGCGAGGAGTCTTCTCACCTGCGAGCGATTCGGACTTTGGCATCAACTGAGGAAATTTTAGATGGATTTCTCATTCACATTGTGACGCATAGGCTGGACACCAGGACCCGGGAAAAATGGGAAGAAGACTTGCCGTCCCACAAGCTGTTGGCATGGAAATCCCTTGCTTCGTTTCTGGAGAAGCGATGCAGGATGATGGAAAATCAGGAAAATGACTTGGTAATCGAAACACCAAGCCATCAGGTGGGAGAAAAACCGCACAAGCGTATTCAGAATGTCCTCATTGCCTCTTCTAATAATAACGAAACTATTTCTAGATGTAGATTTTGCGACGGAAGGGACCATCATAACCAATTGCGGCATGTTCCTAAATTTGTCCCCTACTTTGCGCTATAAGGAAGCAAAGAGAATGCATCTCTGCCCCAATTGTTTGCGCAAGGGTCACGGCTTGCAGCAGTGTAAATCTGGAAGTTGCAAGCAGTGTCGTATGAAACATCATACGTTGCTCCACAAGACTCAAAGCCCGGTTCCATCCGCAGTCATTGCTGCAGACGTGAACCTCCCGCAATCGCAATCATCAGCGTTAGTTTCATGCTCAGCCTCTCCACCTTACCCTCCACCAAAGACAATATAAACACTAAGATGTGCCGCGCTCATACAATTATGTGGTGTAGGGAGGGTTGTTTTTTGAAAGAGTGCTATCTCGCTCGCACGAGCTCCAGTGCGCTCGCAAATCTAAAAATAGAATGAGCTTGCTTGTATAAGTACACACGGAACGTAAGTACGTATGTGTGTGTGTGTATGCGTGCTGAGCTGCCGAAATGGTTAGCAAAATACTTTTGAGAAGATTTCTTGAGACACAAATTTATTTGCTGAGTGTTGCTTATTGACGCGACACACTAATACTCTATAGACAATTAATACAATTTGATGTCATGTCTGATATGCATTTTGCATTTGTACATATTTACATTCGTTCATTATATTCGTTTATAGTAAATCAAACAAAATTAGCATATACAAGATATTCAATAAATAAAATTATTTTTATTTTAGGCAAGCGTCATCATAAAATCATAATCTCCATTCAATTCTAAAGTAATGGGTATTTTCTTCGACAGCGGCGTCGTCAACAACAAGTGTTTATATTGTCTTTGCCTCCACCTATTCCCAATATCTCGACTACGTGTTGCTAGCTACGGCCATCGTTTTGGTTAAAAATCGTGTTGGAACGCTCGTCCCATGTCGGGCAATATTGGATTCCGCATCGCAGCTCAATTTTATTACGTCTCGTTTGGCTGGTCATTTGCAGATAAAACATCGGCACTCGCCTATTTCGATATCTGGCATTGGAGAATCGTCTCTTAGTTCGAATAAGGCTGTGGAAGTCGTCATGCAGTCTCAGTATGGCAGCTACAGTTCCTCATTCACGGCGGTCGTAACTAGGGTCATCACTGACTATCAGCCGCACTACGATATTAATGCTGCAGAATGTGACGTACCGAAGAATATAAATTTAGCTGACCCTTTGTTTTTTAGATCTCAGCGAATCGATATGCTGTTAGGCGCTGGTATATTTTTTGATTTACTCAGTGTTGGGCAGCTGCATTTGGCTGATACGCTGCCATCACTCCAGAACACCAAACTTGGTTGGATTGTCTCTGGAGGGATGGCTCACACCACTAACAATCGAGTCGCTCTGGCTACGGCAACAGGAACCCACGCACCAAAGGAAGACGAAGATTCTTTGTCGGATGCTGTAAAGCGTTTTTGGGAGCTTGAAAATTGTTACTCATCAGAGGCAGCTGCATCGAGTGAGGATCTACTTTGCGAGCGTTTATTCAAGGAAAACTCCTCTCGTTTGGAAAATGGTCAATTTTCCGTTCGACTCTTAGCTACTGCTGGGTTTGAGGCCCTTGGCGACTCATTCTGTCTCGCTCTTCGTCGTTTCAAAGGTCTGGAGAAAAGGCTGTCAAAAAACCTCCCGCTGAAGGCTCAATATAGCGCGTTCCTTCAAGAATATCTGGATTTAGGGCTGGATGTCATTGGCTTCCAACACCATAAAGTTGCCACAGTTTTTCTTGCCGCTTCATTGCGTGCAAAAACTCGATAGCAGCAGTACGAAACTACGTGTTGTTTTTGATGGATCTGCAAAGACCACATCTGGGCGCTCCCTCAATGACTTATTGCTGGCTGGCCCAACGATTCAGCCCAAAATATTTAACATACTGCTTCGGTTTAGATTCTTCAGGATTGCACTTTGTGGAGACATCTGCAAGATGTATCGCTGTGTGCGGATTTCACACCCGGATGAATATTTGCAATGCATTCTTTGGCGCGAAAGGCCTACTGATGAAATCAAGATTTACAAGCTAGAGACCGTTACGTATGGAACAAAGCCCGCTGCTTTTTTGGCAATTCGTGCCATGCACCAACTATCGTACGATGAGGAAGCGTCATTTCCTATAGGAGCCCCATTCGTGAGAAGGGATTTCTACGTAGACGATCTCATATCCGGCGGGGACACCATTGAGGAAGTTAATGTGATCCGTCGTCAATTAAAAGTGCTCCTGCAAAGAGGACACTTTCCTATACGCAAATGGTGCTCCAATGAGCCTGGAGTGCTTGAAGAGGAGCCTGCGGAAGACAGGGAAAAGCTGCTTAAGTTCCATGATGGAACAGACATAGCGAAGGCCTTGGGGCTCGTATGGGCTCGTATCTCAACTCGGATAACCTAATGTTCAATTTTTCGAAGATCATGCCAGAAGGCCCCCCCACCAAGCGTGCTGTCCTGTCTTCTATAGCCAGATTTTATGATCCGCTCGGTTTGATAGCACCTATTCTTGCCAAGGCCAAAATATTCTTGCAGAGTTTGTGGAAGGTGGACTTAGGATGGGATGATGCTCTGCCTGAGCCTCTGTCGGCAGTGTGGATGGACTTGATGTCGCAATTACGCATCGCGCAAAATTTTAAATTTCCTCGTTATGTCATGCTGCAAAACTCATCCATCCAATTGCACGCGTTCTGTGATGCTAGCATGGCCGCATATGGAGCTTGCGTTTACATAAGATCGAATATCCATGAGAATGTAGCATCTCGCTTGCTTTGCTCAAAGTCTAAGCACTAACCATACAATATATAGACATGACAATTCATACATGGAAAGTGTCCGCAACGCAATCAGACATCAGCTACAAACGGGCATCAGCTACGGTAATCGTGAGAGTGTATGTGTGCACATGTATTCTCGCTTATTTTGCGTGTTTGCAAGTGTGTATGAGCGCACAACTGAAATTTTCGCTCTCCCAACTTTGTTTTGATTTTTGTGCTCGCGCCACCCTTCACTTTAGCATTATTGGAGTCGGCCCTTTTTGAAGACGCTTGCCTTATAATACCAGAATAACTGTTATTTTGTACATGCTTTAGATGCTAACTTTGTTTAATATAGAATATACTAATATAATGAGCAGATATACATATGTATATATATTCACAAAAACACATTTGATTGTATGGTGTATTGTATTATACAATGATATATTTGATCATATATAAAAAAGTAGTATGCGCTAAAAAAATATATACATATATATCATCCTTGAATATGGATAATAATGACATATAAATGGGTAATAAATGGGTCCATACGGATTTTAGTGCCACACTTGCGAGTCAAATTTGAAATCATCCCTATATTTCTTATGCGAATGTCCATCCACAGACGGAACCTGCAAGTACGTTCATATGTGTGTGTACGTGTGCAGAGCTGCCGAAATTGCCAGCCAAATATTTTTGAGAAGATTTCTTGAGACACAAATTTATTTGCTGAGTGTCGCTTATTGACGCGACGCACTAATACCCTATAGACAATTAATATAATTTGATTTCATGTCTGATATACATTTTGCGTTTGTACATATTTACATTCGTTCATTATATTCGTTTATAGTACATTAAACAAAATTAGAATATAAAGGATATTCAATATATACAATTATTTTAATATTGGGCAAGCGTCATCATAAGATCATAACTTACAATCAATTCTAAAGTAAAGGGTGTTTTCTTAGACAGCGGCGTTGTAAAAAACCAAAACAAACAAGCAGACCTACAATATGTGCACACACACAGCTAAAGCTCAGCCTCACATACAGAGCGTTTGTTCTTTGCTGAGCTGAAATTTTGTTATGTGTGTTCTTCTTCAGCTTGTTGACGAACTGACCTACCGCCACAAAATAAATGAAGAATTGGCAGGATGGGTGGGGTGGGTGTGGGTTGGTGGGACACTTGGCCGTGGGAAAAAAGAAATCTGTTATTTATTTTTATTTTTATTATATAAATTATTATATTATTACTGCCTATGAAAAAGCCGTAAACATACATACATTCATACATATGTACATATAGACATATAGACATGGCGCATTCCCAGAGGAAAACAAGCGATTGACAAGTGGTTTCAAATATATGTAGGTAGAAATATATATATTTATAATAGTATACGTAATAGTACGAGAAAAAGCTCAAAATATTGCGGCAGTAGGATATTTTTTAATATTTATAAGTTTATTATTTTTTCTTTATTTTTTATGTTCTATTTTTCACATGTATGTATGTACAAATATTTAATAGATTTAATTCTAGGCGGGGAATATGGATGTGACTTAATTATTAAAAAGTGTTTAAATTAAGTCATGTCAAGTCGACTCAAAGGTCAGATTAATTTTTGACCCCATTACAGGTGTAATGGCCTCCTCGTGGTGTTCCCTGTAAGCTATGATTTTATGATGACGCTTGCCCAAAATTAAAATATTTGAATATCCTCTATATTCTAATTTTGTTTAATGTACTTTAAACGAATATAATGAACGAATGTAAATATGTACAAACGCAAAATGTATATCAGACATGAAATCAAATTATATTAATTGTCTATAGGGTATTAGTGCGTCGCGTCAATAAGCGACACTCAGCAAATAAATTTGTGTCTCAAGAAATCTTCTCAAAAATATTTGGCTGGCAATTTCGGCAGCTCTGCACACGTACACACACATATGAACGTACTTGCAGGTTCCGTCTGTGGATGGACATTCGCATAAGAAATATAGGGATGATTTCAAATTTGACTCGCAAGTGTGGCACTAAAATCCGTATGGACCCATTTATTACCCATTTATATGTCATTATTATCCATATTCAAGGATGATATATATGTATATATTTTTTTAGCGCATACTACTTTTTTATATATGATCAAATATATCATTGTATAATACAATACACCATACAATCAAATGTGTTTTTGTGAATATATATACATATGTATATCTGCTCATTATATTAGTATATTCTATATTAAACAAAGTTAGCATCTAAAGCATGTACAAAATAACAGTTATTCTGGTATTATAAGGCAAGCGTCTTCAAAAAGGGCCGACTCCAATAATGCTAAAGTGAAGGGTGGCGCGAGCACAAAAATCAAAACAAAGTTGGGAGAGCGAAAATTTCAGTTGTGCGCTCATACACACTTGCAAACACGCAAAATAAGCGAGAATACATGTGCACACATACACTCTCACGATTACCGTAGCTGATGCCCGTTTGTAGCTGATGTCTGATTGCGTTGCGGACACTTTCCATGTATGAATTGTCATGTCTATATATTGTATGGTTAGTGATTTCATTTAAAACTGAAATTATTTTCCAGCATATATCGGCGTATTTGCTTGGTTATCTGAATAATACTTTCAAACTGACCCTAGAAAACGCATTTTGCATTCAAAAATGTGGCATCAGTTTCTTACGAATATCAACCCCGATTCTGTTTGCTGGAACTTTTTTCGGATCTCGGCACGGCCCTTAACCCTTTTAACATTAGGCCGCGTCATTGGATTTTTCCTTTTTACCCTTTTTACATTAGGTCGTAACATTGGATTTTTCCGTTAAATGGAACGTGTGACAATGATGCCTATAAGAGCCCTGTGGATAGAACACGGCCGCATGATAAATCATGCGGTGCATCATTTGCAAGTGTTACCTTATTCTGTCGAATATTTCTAAAAAATACTGAAATTATTCGGGGTATCAACGCGGGATCGTGGAATTTTTGCGAATCAAACAATAAATTCAATTTAAAGTTGAGCGTAATTTTTGTTCGGTGATGATGCGGAAATGATGCGGAAATGATGCGGCTTAAGTGTAAACGCCTCGCATCATTTTTCCGCACCTTCGACAATTATGCGGTAGTGTAAGGTGCCGTTTACACTGAGGCTGCGTCTTGATTCCTTGCGTCTTCCCAGAAACGCAGTTTTTTTTACGTAGGCTTAGGTGCCGTTTACACTGAGGCTGCGTCTTGATTCTTTGCGTCTTCCCAGAAACGCAGTTTTTTTTACATAGGTTTAGCATAGGGCCCTAGTGATGACAAAAAGTTGCGTCGTTTTCCGACGCAACTGCGTTTTGGTATTTCTGTGGTATTTCTGTGCGCATAACAGCAATTTTCGTACTTTTCTGCCTAATCAGCGGAACTATCACCACTAAAAACAACAAAAAACAGCAGATTAAAATTTAAATTTAGCCGCGTAAAATTTTTAACTGAGTAAAAAGGGGCAAAAATTCATGTAATGGTTAGAACAAATTGTTTAAACTAATTTTATTTTTAAAAAAATCATTTCAACAATATAGTTGATTCTACATTTTTTGCTACAAATCCCATGTCTTTGAATCCTTTCACTGTTTCCGTGATCTTCTCAGGGTAAGAAAGTCTGCTGGCAGATACTTGTCAGCGAGTTGAGCAACTACCTCGCGACAAAACTGCAGTAATATGAGGCAGACAAAAGCCCTTGACACACCAAATAGACTCCCGTGCAATATTCCGCAGGCGATCCTAGGCAATAAAGGGCTTTGGCTATTCTCTTCTCCAGAGGGATTGTCAGTCGAAAAGGAGTGTCTTTCTTTTTGAGATTGGGTAACAGTCCAACGAGAATGTTGAAGTACATTTACCATGCAGAAATTTTCCTTAAAAAAGGCATCGGAGTACTCCACAACATCTTCCTCCCAAAATGAACCATATCGTGGCTATTGCAATGAAGAATACATTATTTAATTGAAAAGAGAGAACATTGTCTGCTCTTTACCTACAAGAGTCCAAACGCAAGGAGGACGTTGCAGTTGCAAGACGAATTGCAACTTTTCTGAGAATAACTCAGCCGCTCATATGCACTTCAAAAAGTTCTCCTCACTTTGCGCCACCCCAGTTAAAAGAATCAACTCTATTTCCGACATATTTCGTTGATTTTCGAACATTATTTACTTTGTTTACAAAATTTGTCTTCCTCTTCTAAGACGCAAAGACGCTGTAGTGTAAACGGCAGTTCTGCTTCTCTGCGTCTTTTCCGATATCGATAGGTAACGCACCAAGTGTAAAAAGCCCATAGAAAGGATAGTAACCAAAAATTCCTGGTACAGTTTTAGTTTGCCAGTAAGTTTTATAGCCCTTTTACACTACGGTTGAGTTCTTGAGTATCGGGCGATACTCAAGTTTCGTTTACATGGAGAAGCATAGGAACCTAGAGGTGGCAAAAAATTTGAGTTTTGGTTGCGTTTAGTAGAGTTTCCGAATTTTTCAACCCTGATCTGCCTATCGTAAAACTATCACCACTTATTACAGCAAAAATTAGCAGCTGTAAATTAAAATTTTGGCGCCTAAATATTTTGGCTAAGGAAAAAGGTGCAAATATACATACAATCGTTACAACCAATACTTTAAACTAATTTTATCATTAAGTCAACCATATTAACAATGTCTAAAACAATTTATAAATTCAAAACTTCTGTCGAAAACACCCAGCCAAACGCCAATTCTGTTAACTCATGTTAGTGTAAATAGGATATTACATTATTATAAATAATTAACAATTAACAAAATTTTAACTTTGGTATATAAAAACCATGGTAATTGTTACAGCATTTGTATTTCAAATGTGCTTACATATGTAATGTACATATAACCAAAATACAACATATTTGGAATTTTCCTTAAATAAGCCTTCTAAGGATATTCCCAACGTCCTCCTCCCAATAAGATCCATATCGCGGCTATTATAATTTGGAGTATATTATTTAATATAACAAAAAAAAACCCTAGAAAATTAAATTTTCAATTTTTTTTTTTGATTCGTTAATTTGAAATTTTATCGAAATACTCCAAAGTTGGTATCTCCACAGTTATGGTATCTTGCTCTGCCACATAAAGTAGAATTAATTCTTACTCGTTCATATAAAAAAAAAAAATTAACCAAATTTACGTACGCAAGCACGTGCCAGCAGCCGAAAGTCAAGAACTCAACTTCTGCATAGTGTAGACGCCAGTTCTGAGCTATTGAGTGGAACTCATTTATCGATAGGTAACTCACTGTAGTGTAAACAGGCTACTATTTTATTTACTCGGAGAACAGTGTGGCCAGATGTGTATGCTCTACGGTTACACTGTTTTTGTGTTTTTTTTTTATAAATAAAATTAGGTAAAGTTCAAATTTTGTATGAAAGCAAGTCGAATTATACTATTTATGGTTTCTGTGGCGCTGGAGAACGACAATGTATTCAAAAAGCACCGCAATTTTGGATGAATCCGTTCTTGCGGAGCAATATGCAATCAACATCTACATACAAATTTAAAAGATGAGTACCGGGTATAGAATTCATAAATTATAATATCCATACAATCGGTTTCATTCGACTGCTTCAATGAGAATGAATTTGTTTTCATTCATGTCCAGAAAATACCAGTGTTGCCTTTCCAGTATTAATCGGCCTTTATTTTCCTGAAATAAGTAACTAAGAACTAAGTACTCGCTTGTAAAATGCTTGCAAAAAAAATTTTGGTCGAAAGAAATACAGGTACGCATCGTTTCCATACGAATATCATCCCTGATTATATCGAAAAATGTATTCGAAATTAACAGCGTGTATCGATAGGCACTATCGATTGTTCTCAGATTTCTGTCTCCTCACCGTCTTCTTCTTCTGTTGCGCTCTGTGTATGTGAAATTTATACAATTAAATTAAATTGGAAATGGAAATTAAAGTGAATTCGAAGTGCCAATAAAATTAAACCTCTCCACTATAAATGAACACATTCAATGATTATCAAATTTAAATATGTAAAGCTCAACACATTTGCGTGTATAGCAAATAAAAGCGGCAGGGGAAAACCAGTCATTAAATAGAAGCAACGCTTGAAGTAAAAATGCTTATTTGTTCGAAAATTAAAAATATTCGCGCTGTTAAATTGGAAAACATTAACTAATTGCAAAATGTAAGCTGCTGAATCTAAAAAATTCTATATATATATATATATATATATATATATATATATATATATATATATATATATACATATATTATTTCTTTGTGTGTTTGTGTGTGTATATGCTTTTCTCTTTCCTTTTTTTTTCGTCCAAGTCGAAAAAGCAACTGCCACCAAGAAAAAAACGGATTAAAAATACTTAAATTTAAATGTTGTTAATGTTTGCAATAACACTTAACTTGGCAGAATTCAACTGTTACAAGAGCTGGAGCAACCAATCGAAATATATTACAGTATATTTATTTGCTCTCCGTGTGCCACTACGTATGTGACTGCAACTTCTGAATATGCAAAAAACCAATTTCTATGATGTTAAATTGCATAGAAATAACGCAGAATTGTTCAGCGATTTATATCGTTGCAGATGTTTCATACATCAATATTTACAAATGCCATTTCAAAGAGAAATTTTTTTTTGTTTTATATTTTGGTGTTGTGTCTGACCGAAAAACAGAAAAAATTATTAAATAAGAAATCGTTAATTTTAAACAAATGCAGAAAGCAGCCCGAACACAATACATTTTAAAAGTAATTGTTGTCTCAAAAGAAATATAGGATGTAAAACTACAAGCGACCACCAAGCGAATGTAGATAATTACGTATCTATGCGCATACATACTTATTTTGATGTATGACCACGCTAGTTTGTATTTGTGAGAGCTACATGGCAGCTCTTTGTGCAAGACTGTGCTCGGGGAAAAAAGGCGTGTGTCTACAAAAATTATGGGAAACAAATAAAAGGTCTAAAAAAATTTTTAATAATAATAGAAGCTTCAAAATCAATAATTGAAATTCATTCATGTAACTTCAAGATTGAATTCTAAAGGTTAATTTATCGGTAATGCGAATGGTCAAGCGCACTCCCCCGCATCCCACAACTTCGTTTTTTGTGTTTGTGTGTGTTTATTATTTTATTTTTGCATCTGCAACATGGGAAAACGAAACCCTTTTTAGGAAGTGCCGTTTCTCTTGTCAACGTATAATAACGTGCCGGATCCCATTTATTCAGAACTATACAATTTTGAGGCATATGGCCGCTATCCGGTCACGTGTGTACTCAACTCCTTACTATTCTATTCAATACAATTACCGACATTTTAAAAAGTTTTTGTTAAGAAAAATTGCTCAACGAGTCGGTATTAAATTTTAAAAGCACCGTAACGCTTTAGTTGGACAGAATAACACAAAAAGGCAAACTTATAAATAACAGAATAACAGATAAATATAAAAAAAAAATTTGTATATGTGGGGCGTGCTGCATGGGGAATTCTGTAAGATTTGTGCCCGAATGTGTGCAAAAGAATGTATAATGTAGTTACCAAAATTCAAAACTTTAACCTTTTGGAGGTTGATATTCCAAATGTTTTATCTAGGCTAGTTCGTTCTGATAAGTTCTAGTTCGTTCTGATAATTAATGGAGCGCAGTAACATCAGGGGAACAAAGAGCAAAATATAATAATATCCAATTTTTTTTTATAGAGACATCCATGTATGGAGTGCGATTTTTTTCACTTTGACTCAATTTCAGGATAAAGCCGTTACATGCCTGTTTTATTTTTGTTACTTTTTACCATTTTTTTTTCTTTGCAGACATAAATAAAAAAATCAAATAAGAGAAAGGCGTGATAGAGAACAATATTGAGTGAGTTGGAGCTGGGTGAGCTGGAGCATGATAGACAGCTATGCCTTCGGTACGCCCTGGTAGTCTTAAAGATCCGGAAATAGCCGATCTATTTAACAAGCATGATCCGGAAAAGATTTTTGAGGATTTGCGCGAGATCGGCCATGGATCGTTTGGTGCCGTTTACTATGCCCGCTGCAATCTCACCAAGGAGATTGTGGCCATCAAGAAGATGTCGTATACGGGTAAACAGAGCCAAGAGAAGTGGCAGGACATACTCAAAGAGATACGGTAAAAATATAAAACTCTCAAATTAACATCTGCTAATCCATGAAAACTCCACAAAACCATGCAGTTTCCTACGACAATTGAATCATCCGAACACTATTGAATACAAAGGTTGCTACCTTCGCGAGTCGACCGCCTGGCTAGTGATGGAGTACTGTGTGGGTTCCGCATCGGATATAATCGAGGTACACAAGAAACCTCTGCACGAGGATGAGATCGCCGCCATTTGCTTGGGGGTACTCAGTGGCCTAAGTTATTTGCACTCTCTCGGTCGCATCCACCGTGACATAAAAGCTGGAAACATCTTACTAACAGACAACGGTATCGTTAAACTGGCTGACTTCGGTAGTGCGGCTATAAAGTGCCCAGCCAACAGCTTCGTCGGCACCCCCTATTGGATGGCTCCCGAGGTTATCCTGGCTATGGACGAAGGCCAGTACGATGGCAAGGTGGATGTGTGGTCTTTGGGAATCACTTGCATTGAGTTGGCTGAAAGAAAGCCACCCTACTTCAACATGAATGCCATGTCTGCACTCTATCACATTGCACAAAATGAGTCGCCCACGCTTCCGGTAAGTGAAACGTCTTCAGAAATGTGGATTGTATACGTAAATCTTTCCCTAAGCTTTCACCAATAGACACAGATATAGGATCTGTTCGATAGACTTGAATTAAAAAAAATTATAATTACCTGGAGGAGATAGCACTCTATTTATGCCCCGTTATGACTCTTGTCAGTTGTCGTACCTGATTTTTCCTGAAGCTGAGGAGAGTCGGTACGCTTTTAGTCATAGTCTGAAAGTCGTCGGCCATTTGTTCGGGGGCCGTCTTTGCTCTCGTTGTCCGTGATGTCTGTGTGACCTGAGATTTACGTGAGAGTGACCGGATTTGGTTAAACGCGTCCACTGTCCCGCGTATGAATCTACTTGTGGTGTTACAGGATACTAGGGCTTTGATAGCAGCCTAGTTGTCGTTCCCAGGACAATGTCGTTTCCCTCTTTTCGCACTTGACGGACAGTGACCTGATATTCTCAGAGGGCTCTTCTTCATCGCCACCGTCCGGTCCTGGCTGCTGTACCTGGATGAAAAAAAATCATTGAGCTCGTCACTTACTACGAAACAGGTTCTTGGCTTACTCCAGGATATGGTGTGAGAAAAACGGTGTCCGCAGTCACTCAAACCCCGAACTCTTCCATCTACGATCCAGGGCTCCTGGATGAGATTCATATCTACCATCCACAAGCCGCAGCAGGTCCACGAATGTACACTTGAGTGATCCAAAGGATCCCTTGCATGGATCTTAGCAAGGCTGCTCTGACCAATTCAGAGTTCCTTGCCGTTACCCTTGTCTAGTACAATCACTCTTAGGATAGTTCAGTCTATCGTGTACATGATCCTATTCTTATTCAATACCAGCGTATTGCCACCGCGCGTTCGTCATTCTGGCCATTTCATTGTAGCAGCTCGAACCAACGCTTGTTGTACTCGTGTTTCTTCTTGTGACTTCAGTCCCTAACGGTCAGCGTGTTGGAGGGTTGAAAGCCTCAGCCAACTTTGCCGCCGACACCCGTGAAGGCGAAGCTTCCGCATTTGGTTCTCGGCTCCTGTTCATCCATAGCCTCCCGCTTTCGAATCGGTCTTTGCTTGTGTCGGTTAACTCGGATTTCGTGGTGTAGTCACAGGCTAAGACGAATTACGTTTACTGAGTCCCTTCATCGCGACAAGATGATAGCTTGCGCGGGTAGGCCTCAAATAAGGAAGTTTTTTTAATAAGAGAGTTATATACATACAACTAGAAATTGGAGAACTCTTGAATAATGCTAATTATATGTAAATTATTTAAAAAATTGAATTTAAATATATATATATATTATCCAACTATTTAAACAACGACCAATGAAACTCCTGCTAGTTATCATAGTAAAAAAAAAGCCTTTAATAATTTAAGAATTTCTTTCCTGCTTCAGAAGAATGACTGGTCAGATGCGTTCTGCAGATTTGTCGAGCTGTGCCTAAAAAAGATGCCTGCGGAACGTCCTTCTTCGGAAGAGCTCTTGATGCATGAGTATGTGACACGACCGCGATCCGATACGGTCCTACTAGAACTAATAGCTCGCACCAAGTCGGCCGTGCGCGAACTGGACAACCTCAACTACCGAAAGATGAAGAAGATACTCATGGTAGACACGTGCGAGACAGAGAGTGCCGTGGGCGATGCCGATGACCAACAAGACGATCATGTCGGAGGTGACAGCAGCAAGAGTAATAGTATTACCTCGGAACACTCCATACACTCTGTTGGGGTATCGGCAGCAAGTAGTCAGGTATGGTTATCTACAGCTCCAATGTGCAAGTAGTCTGTCCTGAACTCTGCTCATTTTCTCGTGTCCTCTTGCAGAGCTCATCTTCAAATTCCATACCGGCTGCAGCACAGAATCATCACCATATCGCTGCACATCATCATCAGCAGGCGGCTGCTGCCGTGGCAGTTGCCATACATCATCACTATCATTCACAGCAACCGCAGCCTAGCAGACCAAGTGGTGGCGGCGGACAGCAGCAGGTGGTTCCAGTCGGAGCTGCTTCGCGAAACTCATCGCGACATCGTAATCGACCGCCGTTGCCCAACATCATGCACACCATGAACAACAATGTCACACCAACGAACTCTGCATCTGTGGTGCCAGCACCCGCCCCGACGCTTTCCGTCATCACGCATCTTAGCGGAATAGGTCATGGCACAGGAGGCAGCAGTGGAGGGTCGCCCGCATCCGGCTCTGGCGCTGATCGTATGCAACCCATCCTATGCCAGCCGCGCTATCTAACAACTCCGGCCGCACAGGCAGCCGTTTACGCGGCCTCATCGTCATCCACGCAGCAAGCCATCTCTAATGCGGTCAATGATCACGGCCCCAATAACTTCGCCACTATACGAACCACCAGCATTGTCACCAAGCAGCAGAAGGAGCACATGCAGGTGCGTTTTCAATTTGGCTTCCTTTGTGCTCTCCCTCTCCCCCTCTCGTTAAAGCTTTTGGTACTTTAAATAAAAGTTAAATGCTTGGAAAGCGGTGCATGTCCATTCTAAGCATTTATTTTCTTTGCAATTAACTTGGTTGCAGCATAGTCCATCTTCATTTAAACACGCCAGTTTTCTTACTCTAGGAGGCATTGGCCATGCCTTCCATTTATCACCCCGCGTTGCTTTTCTGTGTAATTTGAGCAGACAAAACCCTGTCACCCATTAAATGATACTCGTTTAAAGCCCTCGGTCTATTCTGCCCCGTTCGCTCCAACGTCACTAAGATTTCGACTCCTTTGTGTATCTGTTTTGTTGTTTATTATTCTACTCCTCCAACCACAAAAAGGCGCGCTTTTACTCACAACAATACGGTGGTGGATGCCTCTGTGGTGGTATGTCTAACGCTGGTAAGAACAGCCACGATGTAAGCCAGCAGAGGAACGGAAAGATTAGGCGCAACGATTGCAAACAACGCTTAAAACGTTTTTTTACCTGTGCAATAACCTAACAATGTTCAAAGACAGGCAAGCTCTTGTTCAAATAGGAACAAAATATTTCCACTAAAATTTATTGTTACACCATTTTATCAATGTCATCTAAATTTAGATCGATTATCATCCATCGCATTCAATTGTATTATTCCCGACTAGTTTCATGAAATTTTCGTTTAGCATTTTGAACTATGTACCCTGGCACCTTACCTTCACCTAAACAAAGATTTTGGAAGTTAAAATATATAAATCTCTAATAACGGTATGACATTAGACTTGGCTAAATTTACTGTGACGAGAGAGATAGCATGATAGACAAAACCCAAAATAAGTGTTTATAGTCGTCTCTAAGCACGACACCCGGCTATCAGTCGCTTAACTGAGGCCCTGTTTGTGACAAAATTATGTTTTCCAGCACACACAGCCAGCCAGCCAGCAATATCTTAAAAGTATAGCAATCGATAATCTCTGCCTCAGCGCTGCTTCCACCTCAACTGGAAAAACAACTGGACATATATCTCTCTCTCTCGCTCTCACTACATGATTTTTGCATAAGGCTGTCTTTTTTTTTCTAGGTAGTCCAGCGTCAAAGCATAATGTCATACGGCTATAATGCTTTCAATATAAGTCTCCATATAAAATTATTTTTTTAAGACTGCTGGATCAAAGGGTTGCAGCTCGCCTGTCGTAATAATATATATGATATGTGATCGCGAGTTAAACTTTAATTTAACAAATTAATTTTAGTATTCAATAGTAAACATAATAATAGCGTAACGAGCACTAGGTGCTATGTGATTTGCTTCTTTCATGAGGTTGTATATTTTCAAAAAGTTATGTTCTGATTCTATTTAAAAACAGTTAGAAAGACTCTGTGGCGGACTAAAGATTAGCTGGAAGAAGGATTATTGAGCAGTTTGTTCTTATCTGTGTGTATCTGTACATGAAGATTCCCCACACGGCCTAAATTTAAGATGTAGCTGGATAAATGAAGATTCCCCACACAGCCTAAATTTAAGATGTAGCTGGATAAAATTCTTTATATCCTTGGCGTTGATGAGCTTAAAAAGAAAGGACTCAGCGGGCTTCATATCAGTAGTGGCCTTGTCGGCAGGTTCGTTGCCTCGGATTCCTTGGTGGCTGGGGTCCAGAGAAGGTAGATGTTTTGGTGAGGTTCCTTATTACTAGGATAGTGGAATCGCTATGTTCCTAGTTTTTTAAATCAGATATTATCGAAAGACTATCGGAGCATATTACGTATAGACCTTTCTTTCTGGCAGCATGACGGCAGGTTTTTAGTTCGGCAAATGCTTCGGCGGTGAATATGGAGTCATATGAAGCGAGGGATCCTCCAGCGGCAATAGTGTTTAGACTGTCCACAACGGCGAAGGTGATGACATCAGCTGTGTTTGAGCCGACTGTCTAGAATCAGATTCTTGGTACGAGCGGCAAATAAACTCTGAACTGTGGTTTTTTCCCCGTTGTGTAAGTTGATGTTGATATTAGGCTGCCTGCGGGACCAGTATGGAGGCGATTTGATCAAGCGTGGTAAATTAGGTGGCAGCAAGCTGCAAGCAACACAAAGTATTGGATGCGTAATAAAGCGTCCACTGTACCGTGTTTCTGCTTAAATGCTACCTGGCTATTTTTTGGGCTCTTATTTAATAAAATACATATCTGATAAAAGTTCAATTATATTTTAAAAATCGACATATTTTATTCCTTCTGAAATCAATCCAAGCGCTAAAGTGCTTGCCTCGCTCCAAACTAAGATATTTTTAGACTATTAAATAAACCATTCAATTATTATTTAACACCGAAAACCTTAAAAAATGGAATTTTATTCATTTTCATAACTTGATCGAAATACTATTATTTTATTTGCAACTCTAAGTTGTATGAGAAAGAAGAAGTTTTTCTTGATCAGCATCAATAAGCGGGTCGATATGTCTGTTTGTCCGTTCGTCCCGATGAGTGATTAGTTCTCTAAGACTATAAGAGCTAGAACAACCAAATTTTGTATCCAGACTCCTATGATATCGCACTGTTACCAATGAATTTCAAAATTTCGCCTCACCCCAATGAAGAAAGCCATTTAGAGAGAAAGGTTCCCTCTCGCTCTATCTCAGATTCTTCCTCGTCTGCTTTGCCCGTTCGTCCAGATGAGCGCCTTCATCTCAGAGACTATAAGAGCTACAGCAAACAAACTTTCTATCCAACCTCTTGTGATATCACTAATAAAAGTGTATTTGAAAATTTTTCCCCGCCCTCTTCCGTCCCCATAAAAGACGAAAATCTTTCTCACGTTAAAGCGCCGTTGAACTGTTGCGCGATGCTCCAAATAGAAGTCGGTACTTCCACGCGCTTACCCTCTCTCACACACACTCTTCCTCGTGCAGTGTACGCCCTCTAGCGGAGTGGAGCGAGGTATAAGAGCTGGTATTTGTATGATGAGCTGAAAAATAAGAAAAGATCAAAAATGTTATAATTTGAACCAAATGGTCATTTGGTGGAAAAGGTTTAAGCGAAGTGCATGAATTAACAATAGAACATAACTAGCGGTTCCTCCTCTTTCCTCCTTCCTCTCTTCCTCCTTCCTTCATGTTTTTCCCATCACTCATGACAAGTTCGACCAAAATTAAGAGCGATCGCGGAGAGCCCTCCCTCCCCGCATTAACCAAGAAATCAATTCGTCCCTTTTACGAACAGCGATACCAAAATACAGAGAGAGAGGGTACGGCACATACTCTGATTCCATGGGTATTTCTCATCATTTATATCTTTAACCACGAGCATTCTCTGTCCCCATTCCACCCCGGACATATATAGGAAGAAATGCACGAACAAATGTCGGGCTACAAACGTATGCGACGCGAGCATCAGGCTCATCTTATGAAGCTCGAGGAAAAGTGTAAGGTTGATATGGAAGCGCACAAGACAGCTCTTGATAAGGAATATGACACATTATTGCATAACTTCACCAGGGAACTGGAACGCCTCGAGGTAAGTAAAGGTGCAAATTAAGCTTCTGAACCGTAGTGATATCGAAAACGATTGCAGAATAAGCACCAGCAGGACGTGGAGCGTCGATCAAAACAGACTAGCGCAGCCGAGAAGAAACTATACAAAGAGATTACTCTGAAGCAAGACGGCGATCGCAAGGTTTTCGACTTAAATCGCAAAAAGGAATACAAAGCGAACAAGGAGCGCTGGAAACGCGAGCTCTCTATGGACGACTCAACGCCAAAGCGTCAACGTGATCTTACCTTACAGTCGCAGAAGGATAATCTGAAGCAACACGAGGCGCAAGAGGAGCAACGCATGCTACAGGCACAAAAGCAATATATTGAGCTCGAGATGCGCAAATTCAAGCGAAAGCGCATGGTTGTGCATCACGAACATGATGATCAGCAGTTACGAGATGTAAGCATGATACAAAAGTGGCAGGCGTACTATCTTTATAATTTCCTTATCTCTTCACTTATAGGAGCTCAGCAAGAAGGAACAGCAGCTAGAGCAAGCGCATGCCATGCTCTTAAAGCACCACGAAAAGACACAGGAACTGGAGTATCGCCAACAAAAGAGCGTACATCAGCTGCGAGAGGAGCAGGTGAGACATTTTAAGTGGCAGTGTCCAAACTATCCTTTCAACATACTAAGATACATTTTTCTTTCCTTCCGTCGTGGAGATAAACAAGCAACACGACACGGAGTTGCACAATCAAAAAGACTATATGGATCGCATTAAAAAGGAGCTGCTACGTAAGCATGCGCTCGAGTTAAGACAACAGCCCAAAAGTCTAAAGGTATGCATATTAGCTTAATTGAATCACTAAAACTTATTTTATGCTCGTTTTGTTGTAGCAAAAAGAGCTGCAGATACGTAAGCAGTTTCGTGAAACTTGCAAAACGCAAACGAAACAATACAAACGTTACAAGGCGCAAGTTTTGCAAACGACACCAAAAGAACAACAGAAAGAAGTTATCAAACAGTTGAAAGAGGAAAAGCATAGGAAGCTTACGCTGTTGGGTGAACAGGTCAGTTAACAGCTCTAGCCAAAAAATCATCTAAATAATGCTGTCAATTTGATTATAGTATGAGCAAAGCATTGCGGATATGTTTCAAAGTCAAAGCTATAAACTGGACGAAAGTCAAGTGATCGAGTGCCAACGTACCAATGAACAATTGGAGTACGAACTAGATATGCTGACCGCCTATCAAAACAAGAACAAGAAACAAGCACAGGAACAGCGGGATCGTGAGCGTCGTGAGCTCGAGAATCGTGTCAGCGTACGGCGTGGTCTTCTCGAGAACAAGGTTCGCATCGCTAACAACAGTTATCCATATGCATCGGTAATTTGTAGCTATACCCGTACCTGTACTTGTAGATGGATGCCGAGTTGCAGCAATTCAATCAGGAACGCGCCGAGCGCTTGCGCATGAAACATGAAAAGCATGCTAGAGAGTTGGAAGCATTTGATAATGAATCACTTTCTTTAGGTTTCAGGTAATTGACTTTGATTTTATTGAGCATAATCGATTGCAATCGCTCAATTCATTCATCATTAATCTCGATCTTACAGCTCTTTATCGCTTACTGAGGTATCCCGTGAAGCCTATCCAGATGACGAAGCAAGTCTTTCTGGATCTATGATTAGTTTAGCTCATAGCAATAGTTCAACAAGCTTTCCAGCTGGTTCGCTATAGCACAAACATCTTCATCATCAACAACCACAATGGAAACAAGAAAAAACGTTAATTAATATGAACTATTTACATTTTAATGCAATTATAAAGCGAACACAAAAACAACAATATAATTGAAATCCGACATAAGTAACAAGAACTGCAAATAACACTGTAACAATAACACAAAAACAATAATGGCAAGTGTTGTTGTTGCAGCAAAAAAAAAAAAAACAGCTACTTATTAATATTTACAAAAGGCAGAATTTGGCATAGTTTTGTATTGAGATGAAATCGATTCAAGAAAACATCAACAGAAATAAATAATAAAAAAAATCACCCAAATCGAAGTAAAATTATAAAACTTAGCTGCATGATTACAAACTTAAGCTCAAACGTCAACCACAAATAATAACACAAGCTGAAAAATCAAACAAGAAAACAAAGAAAAATTATGTATACAAAGTGCATAAGTTTAATTAATATTGATATTTCTGGAAAATTTAATCAAATGATAATTTGGTGTGTTACCCGTTTTCTGCATTTTTTGCATTGCAAAATTGTTGTGAATATAATGTGCGCGTATTTATTGTAACGCTCGTAATTCGCCTCATCAAATTGCCCTTGCACTTTAATGTTTCGATTTGTAAATGTTTCTTTGAATTCATTATAATTAACCTGAAAAGTTAATTCTTGCATGTTAGGTTCAATTTTTCATAACAGTTAATACATGTATTTCATCTTTTTTTGTTGAACAAGAACTTTTATGGCCAAATTTTGTATAGACGTATGTTTTATTTACCATTTACTTTTGTTTTAACAAAAAAGATATTAAATACATAAATTAAATATTCTTATTTTAGAGTTAATGCAAAGTGCTTAGTCAAAACAATAAAAATTGTATAGAAAATTATACCGTATAAATGTTTAATTATTTAAAGACTATTTTTTTTTTGGGAAATATATTCATTCATTCATTAATTTGCATTAACACGCATCAATCGCATACACTTTCATTTAAGACAACCATAAAACCAAGGAAAAAAAAATAAAAGCGTATATCATTTAAAATTCATTGTAGCAATTAAACTTCCAGTAAAAAATATAAAATTATGAAAAGCGAACGCTGCAACCCTAAAAAATTTTTATTTAGTAATTATTGAAAGTACATAGAATAAAAATTCATACGATTAATTAGAAATAGAGAAAAATATAGACGGACAGAGACAGAAAGACAGATGAACTTGATATGCTAGATAATATGATGATACTGATTATTATTTTGGATTATTAACGTCCAGCTACCCAGTTTATGTATGCATTAATCAACCAGATTTAATATTAAAAATATGATTATTATGATAAAAGAAGGAAAATATGGAAATGAGAGAACACGGGATAGACAAAGAGCAACATGGGGAACTTAAAACATATGTAATATTTACTGTATCTGTAAAATGGATTAATTTTATATTATGATTATTATTATAAAAAAATAAATTGTATTTTTGCATTTATGGTATATGAGAAAGGAAAAGAAACAAAAATAATTTGATGCACGTCGATGTCTATAAAATAACACTTATTTAAAAATACACAAGCATTTCTCAATTTTGGTCAGTGGGGTCGCAGAAAATACAACAATACACCAGTGCACAGAGGTCGATGTCATAATCCCAAAATACAAATTCAAACTCCAAATTTGTTGGTAAACAGTAATAGCATAGTCTCTTAAGTATTAATAGTATTCTGAAATCGTTTCAAATAATATCAAAAGTGAGCACTAGTTTACAATTTTAGTTCTTGTAGTGTGAGCAGCTAAAAAAAAATATGTGCTCTGCCTGGGATCCGCAGAGCTTCGGCTTGGTTACGCTCATACAACTTGATGGTTCTGTCATTTCACTTTCTAACAATTAAAACTTCAAATCGAATTGATTAAATTATTAAATTGATATTAAAATAAGGAATTGAAATGTTTTTAACTAGTTTTGTCATCTAATCAAATTTGCCGCTAAACTTGTTTTCCTTTTTTTTTTTTATTATTGTTTAGTTTACTAAAACTAAGAAAACAAATTTTTTAACTTTTCATTTCTTGTGCGTAAACATTAACTTAATAATAAACATACAAATTTATAAAAAATGCAGCTCAGTAAAGATTTTATAATCAACCAGACATCGCGGTAGACATGCTTCTCTACTAATACCCAGTATGTAATCTAATAGTTTATGTAACTTATGCAATATATTTGTGCACCCCGTATATGCTCTTTCCACATGATGATAAATATTCTATCTGATGCAATATGCACATTCTGATATGTTTCTCTCTTCGCATCCATCTATATCTTGCTCACTTTGGCTGGAGCCAAAGGAAGGGAGGAAGAGATACAGAGATTAGTCATCAGTGGGATTCCGATCCTGGCAATTCCGCAATTCGTTAAATATTCGCCATGAATGTATGTTTTTTGTTTTCTCGTATCTTCAAAAGTTGGCGGAAGGCAGCTTTGAAAGTTTTTGAATTTCAGGTGTTTGTGTGATATATCACAGGAGTCTGGTCACAACAATAAGTTGCTGTAGCTCTTATTGTGCCCGAGTCACTAGGCGCTCTCAAAGACTGACGGACATGGCTAGTATTGTATGATACTAATGATTTTTGACTTTTTAGGAAAGAAAACTGCACGAGTATGTGGGAGTTTCGATTGATGTATATTTAAAACTGAGCGACAAGTTTGCATAGAAACAGACTCACATCGAATTGTAAAACGTCAAGAAATACTCGGGTGTTAAAACCATGAGGTCAACTTTATTTACAAGGGTTAATTCATAAATGAAGAACTCCTCTTCTGAACTGACTTTCTGAACAAAGTTTTTTTTTTTTTGCGTTTGTGATTTTTAAAATTTTTATTTATAGCTTAAAAAAATGTAATCTTATTATTATGCATTTATAGTTTTTATAAATTTAATTTATTAGACGTCATAGTCGCAAAATATATTTATAAAACATCCGAACATTTTGGGAAAACTAGTTAAAAAGCTTTTCTTTAAGACGCCGATTGCGTATCGGTTTCATACACAAACCAAAAACAGTCGATAAGTGGACGTGGATGATAGCACAAAGCGGCGCGTTCAGGTGCTCATCAGGCTGTCAAGGAATGTGTTCTTGTTAATGATCTTGGTGGTGGCAATCAAGAACTCTACATTGTTATCCTCCTGGTCGGCTAAAAACCGAAGGGCAGCAATCTCCGCAAACGTGCATCCACCTACGAAGCAGACTAATACTACTCGCGGAACATGCAACAGCGAGCTCTCGCTAACCGTGGAGCCCACATTCCGACCGCCTATTCCGATTAGCTGCGCTTGGAAGTCCTCGAAGGTTGGCCCATGCAGATTGTTAATCTGGCTCTTCAGTGTCTGCCAGCCAAGCGGCTTTAAAGAAAGTTCCACCAGGCGAGCGGTCAACGGAGCATAGAAGCTATGCACATAACTTATGTCCTTCGGATCTACCTCGACATTATCTTCCACGGTTAAATGTAGCGTCTGCTAGGATTAAAAAAAAAATAAAATGATGTTTTCAGTTATTTAAGATAAAGCTACTTCTTTATACCCTGAAGTCATTGGGATTACTTGGATTGCAATTTAATATATATTGGATCGTTTTTATTTCTGCTCAGATTTATATTTATTTCAAAATAATGTAAAACTTCCGTTTCCGTTCATCGTTTATGTTGCGTTCATCAAAAATTCTTAATTAGTGTTAAGTGAAATTTTCTAATCCGATTAATTAATATTTAAAATTGAATAAAAAAATTTAAAAGCATGTTTTAAATGTTAATTATAATAATTTTTATAATTTTCATGGGGGTGTGGCCTCTGTGTTGTTTTTATACCCGGTACTCGAAGAGTATAGGGGTATATTAGATTTGTGGGGATAACGGTTGTGTGTAACGCCCAGAAGGAAGCATTTCCGACCCCATAAAGTATATATATTCTTGATCAGCATCAATAGCCGAGTCGATATAGCCATGTCTGTCTGTCCGTCTGTCCGTCCGTCCGTCCGTCCGTCTTCATTTGCGCCTATATCTCAGAGACTATTAAAGCTAGAGCAACCAAGTTTTGTATCCAGTCTCCTGTGTGATCACACTACTCCAAATGTAATTCAAAATTTCGCCCCGCCCCTTTCCGCCCCCACAAAGGACGAAAGTCTGTGGCACACACAATTTTGAAGATACGAGAAAACTAAAAACGCAGAATTATAGCGAATGATCATTTCTCTCAGAGTGTTGAATCTGGATCAGATCGGATCATTATTATAGCTACAATGAAGAAAACCATTTCGAAAGTCATCATTCCCTCTCGCTCTCTCTCACACGCGACCGCATCCACTTTGCCCATTCGTATTTTGTGTCGCCTAGTTCTCAGAGACTATAAAAGCTAGAGCAACCAAACTTTCTATCCAAGCTCCTGTGATACCAAACCAGCACGAGTTTGTTTTAAAATTTTGCCACGCCCCTTTCCGCCCCCACAAAAGATGAAAATCTGTGGAATCCACAATTTTTAAGATAAATGAAAACCAAAAACGTAGAATCATGGGAAATTACCATATCTACCAGATTGCCGAATATGGATCAGGTCGAATCAATATTATGGCCAAAAGAAACAAATTAAATTTCAGTGACTACGCAACGCCTGCCAAGCGCTGACTCATGCCCTCTCTCTCTCTGTCCTGAACACTTATACGTCTCAAATATGTAGTTATACATGTCATGTAGAAATTTAGAAGCAGATGTAAAAATCATATGCAAACAAAATCGGAAACATGTATAATATTCCAAAAATTTACTTCATTTTTTGAAATATTTTTTTTTGACCATTTTTTTTTTTAATTTGTCCCTTTTGCGAACATATAAGAAATTGCATAAATCGCAAGCTCATATATGTATGTACATATGTATATACTGACTGAGTACCGGGTATAAGGTAGAGCCGCGGCCTTTGCCGCGGCTCACAACGTTCCCCCTCGTTTACTCCTAACTTGTGACCAAAGAGATATCTATTATATGAAAATATTCATATCTATGGTAAGCTGGAGACCTTAGAGAAGAAACTGGCGAAGAAACTTTGTATATTGATTCTGTCGACTATACAAATTGTGTTCAATGTGTGAAAATGTAAGTTGGGGTGGTCATAACCAAATCATGGCCTAAGAGAGCTTAGGATGTTGGGGAAAAAGGATCATTGCACACATTTAATTAAATATTAAAGTCAAAGATTTAGTAGATTATAGACTTCAAAATATCCATAAAGAATATCAAGACTCCGCTTGCTCACCTTTCTCAGCACAGCATATGCTCGCGAATCCGTTTGCGGATGTAGCAGACCGGCCATCTCGAGGTTGTTGAAGGTGAGTAACACTTCCACACCATAGACCTGGGCCACCTCACGCTTGTAGTGGTTAAGCAGCTTATCCTTCAAACCGGAGGCGGCGGCACACTGCAAGCAAATAAGGCGCATTACGTTGCGTAGATCGGCTTTTCTTGCTATTTTATCCTCGATGTAGGCACTTGGCTTGTCAATGTCGGCGCAGACCATGAACTCTTGTTCGGCAGCCAGGTCGTCTGTGAAGGTGGTGGCGTTCACTAGTTCGTGGATAAGGCCGGCTATGGCCGTGTGCTGTGAGGTGGACTTCTTCTGGGCCATCAGCTGGGGTAATACGTTCTCCACAAAGCACTTGATCTCCTGTACGGTCTTGTCTTGTGAGGTGGCGTGCATCTGGGTGTGGATCTCCCTGGCCTTGCGCGCAAGCAGTTTAGTTACTTCGTTGAAATTTTTGTTGCGCAGCTCCGCATACAGCTGCTCTCCAGAGTGCATCAGGATGGTTTTCTTCTCCGAAGTCTCAAGCAAGTGTTCTTCGGGTCTACGGCCTTCTGCTGCCTTATCGGAGGGAAAAAACTCGGCAGGAAGGTTAAGCTTGTTTTGCCGAATGCCATAGAACTCGTCGATGAGCCCCTCGTAGGTGAGCTGCGTGGCCAAGGGGCTGAGCAGGTCGATGCCTCTATCCAGCAGTATCAACTGATCGATGGCGCCTTTGTCGCCGTTGTATAGCGACTTCTCCTCCATTCCCAGATATTTGGCGTGATCCCAAACGCGTTGAGCTTGGACACCCTTTCCGTAGATCTTTGGAATGCGGCCATAAAGCCGCTGCAGCTGCACGAGACCAATAGCAACCTGGTACAGAGAGCTTGTGTCGCCATCGATGCTTACGTCGCGATAAGCATTAGGGATCTCCATTGTCACCACGTCTGAATCTAGCGGAAGAAAGCTCCAGGACAGCTCAGCAATGCGCCCGAAACTGTCGATCACGCCTTTGTTCTGTAACTGGTTAACGCATAGGCAAGATCGTCGTGGCGCAAAAAGAATATGGAACAGGCGTCCACCGACCTGACCATAAGCTTTGATGTGACCCACCAATTGGTCCATAAGCGAGACCCTCGGTCGTAAAATGTAGACAATGTTTCTGATATCTTTGGGCACGACCAAGTCGGGCTTGAGAGCTACAAACCTAATGGATCGTTCAGTAAAGAGTTTTGGCTTAGTTACTAGCTCGAACGGACCAATCATTGCGTCGTCCAGCACGACGATTGTTGAACCCCCGATCCGGTCAAGGTGTTGTATAAGCTCACGGTAAGCTGCCTCCTGCAGCAGTTGGAGGTTAAAACGTTGGTCCTGACTCCTCAGGTAGGGAAACATGGCGTTGGCTATATTTTGTGTTCGCATTTGTGCCTCAGAGTCAAATTCTAGTCACTCGGTTCGTTGGCGAAGCTTTGCAGCCCACACAGATTTTCAATAACAGGTATCCTATCTATCCTGCAATGACTGAAGGGTAGTAGTGATGTATACAAATTTGTTGCTAAACTGTGACTTCTGGCAAAAATAAAAGTATTTAAAAGTATTTGTGAGTTGTTAATGGTACTTAAATAATGGTGGCATTCCACTACACTTCAATACCGGTATTATGCTGGAATTATACACTGCGGTGCATTTCCCCTCTTGCGCAGTCTTGTTTTACGCTAAGAACTGCTGAGAGCGCTTTGAATTCGTGTTTGATGCGAAACAGAAGACAAAGAAAGATAGATAGAAGAATTTTTTTATTTTCTTTCTATACTCTTCGCTAACTTGTGCTACCGAAAAATATATAAAATCAAAACAAAAACAAATTAAAAGAGCTTTTGTACTATTACGTGTATTAAATTGGTTCATTTCGCATAATGAAAATGTTGCGAAAAACTTCGGCATCACCACACAGTCACTTCCAACGAAACCGTAGAGTGTGACCAGAGGTACATGAATTACGGCTAATGGGTACATGATAGCCTAATAGCCTTTTTACACTACAGTGAGTTACCACATTTATCGATAGGTAACTCAATAACTCAGAATTTGGATTTACACTATGCCAAAGTTGAGTTATTGAGTTATTGAGTTTCGGCTTGCTGGCACGTGCTTGTCCACGAAAATGTTGTTTTTTAATTTTTATTAATATGAATACCGAGGAATTAATGATGCTCTATGTGGCAGAGCAAGAGATGATAACGAGGCTGCAATGTATGGAGTTGGCGACGATGTCTGCAGCAACTGTGGAGTATTTGGATCAAATTTCCAAGAAACGCATTTGGACATTGCGAATAACCTTGGAATCCATTTTTTAAGGAACATTTCCGCAGGGAAATTGCACGGCTGCAATTACAAATATGTTGAATTTTGGCTATATGTATATGTACATTACATACATACATATGTACAAAAATTAAAATTTTTTAAATTGGCAATTGTTTATAATAATTTAATTTAGTTTAATTTATAATAATTCAATTTAGCGTTTAGCTAAGTTTTTCCGACCGAATTTTAGAAATCGACCACATTGTTTATATGGTTTTTAATAATAAAATTGGTTTAAAGTATTGGTTTTAACAATTGTATGTATCTTTTTCCCCAGCCATATTGTTTACGCGCCAAAATTTAAATTTTGAGCTGCCAATTTTTGTTGTAACTAGTGGTGATAATTCCACGACAGGCAGATCAGGGTTGAAATATTCGGAAAATCGGACAAACTCAACTAAAAGCAACTAAAACTCAACTTTTTTGCCACCTCTAGGTCCCCTATGCTTCCCCATGTAAACGAAACTCGAGTTTTGCCCGAAACTCAATAACTCAATAACTCAACCCTAGTGTAAAAAGGCTATAATAGTCTTGCAAAAACAGAAGCCTTATCGGAAAAGCAAGCAGGTAGAGCGAAAAAGATATGTGTACAGTTTTTTTTTTCCAGTTGAGGTGGAAGCAGCGCTGAGGCAGATATAATCGATTGCTATACTTTTTAGATACGACTTTGTTGGCTGGCTGTCTGGCTGTGTGTAGCTTATACGCTTTTTACACTGGGACCTTAGCAACAAAATTTTTTTATCGGTTTCATACGAATATTAGCCCTGAAACTGTTCGCTAGCACTTTTTTCGGATCTCAGTACTAGGCTTAACCAAGGCATATGCCTTGGGCTTAACTATACAGTAGATAGAAATGTCAGTGCATACATGAAAACGTACCAAAAGAATTTGCTGCGTTGAGTCCCAATTCATCGACTCTGGTAGCCGACGCTTTCAGCTCTGGTGGTAGGCTGTCACCTTGGGTCGCACAGGTTATGAGCAATACAAGCAGCGCATTTTGTTTATTTGTCTTGAGGTTCCAGCGCATTTAAATAAATAGGTGCACGTATGGATGAAAACTGATGAAAAATTGTTTAAGTCAGATAGAGCCTAAACAAATTAGTAAACAAAATACAGATCACTGAACAGTGTGACCGTAGAGCATGAAAATCTGGTCACTCTTGTCACCAAGGAGAATATAATGTACTTTACATAGATGGAAAATTGTGCTGATATGGGGTCTAGACTTTATAACTTAATGAAATGAGTACCGCGTATAAACATAAATTAATTACAACATACATACATTTAGCTTTAATTTAACTGCTTCAATTCTGTTTTTTGTGACTGCTCTTCCTATAAAACAGAATAGTTCTATATTTTATTAGTGCACAGAAAGTACCATACTGTATTAATCAGTAAATTTTTTCGGATTTGAGTACTGGCTTGCTAGAATATGTATATGTACATTACATATGTACCAAAATTAAAATTTTTTAAATTGGCAATTGTTTATAATAATGTAATGTATTTTAATTTATAATAATTTAATTTAGCGATTGGCTAAGTTTTTCCGACCGAATTTTAGAACTCGACCACATTGTTTATATGGTTTTTAATAATAAAATTGGTTTAAAGTATTGGTTTTAACAATTGTATGTGTATTTGCACCTTTTGCCCTAGCCATATTTTTTACGCGCCAAAATATAAATTTTGAGCTGCCAATTTTTGTTGTAACTAGTGGTGATATTTCCACGACAGGCATATCAGGGTTGAAATATTCGGAAAATCGGACAAACTCAACTAAACGCAACCAAAACTCAACTTTTTTGCCACCTCTAGCTCCGCAATGCCTGTCCATGTAAACGAAACTCGAGTTTTGCCCGTAACTCAATAACTCAATCGTAGTGTAAACAGGGTATAAATATTTCGTCGATGTGAGTACTAGGCTATACAACCCAAAACACCAGTTTTGTAGAAATCATTTGATTTGATTTTGCAACATATGACAACTCTGCCGTACTAGCCAATTCACTCAATTTTAGCTCAAGCGCAAATTTATAAGTGTTTGTGTTTATGCTGGTATTCAAATAATTATTCATTTTTACCGCTGCTTAATGCATTATAGCAACAATTCGCCCACGCCATTATGAGTAAAGTTGATCTAGTACGTGTAGTACTACACAATCTGATTATCGAATCTCAGTAAGTAAACTTTTTATCGGAAAGTATATTCTAAATACCAAAATACTTTTTTTTATAGAGCTCCATACACGCCAGACATCATTGTGAGACAATTTCGTGCAACACACGAGCGGCGTCTGTCATCTAATGAGCTTCTGCAGTTACTGGCAACCATCAGCCAAAAGCGTCCAAACTTTCAAACAGTGATCGCAGAGGTCACCCATATACTTAAGACGTCAGTATTTTAATCTAATTCATTGGGTGTATAGTTTTTCACACTCCTCTCCTTTCAGGAAGGATCCTATGTACGCTCTGCTTGTGTTTGTCGAGCGATTCAGCTGCGAAGATATCGCCAGTAGCCACTTAAAGATTGAAATGCCCTCAGCAACCAGTCAGAGCAGTACTTGCTCTCCTGTCAGTGCCACATCTTCGCTTAGCTTGGTTCCACGTGCGTCGACTAGGAGTCTAGATGACGATAGTGCCATAAATTCATTGTCAAAGTCTCAAAGCATTCCCACATCAACTCCTATGAATTGTCGTAGAAGCGAAATTTTCCCAGCCCTCTCTACTGGGGGATTATTTGGACGACGCAACCAGAATCTAAATCTAAAACATCAGAAGCAGAAGAAGGACCCAGAACGCGCCGATTTGAGTGTGGTTAGAGCGAGCTATCCAGATAACATTTTCCCCAATTAAATTTAATCAAAATCCATATATTTTGCATTCAGATCAAAGAGCGTGTGCTGATGGCAGTTTCCAGCAGTTCTCTGAGTAGCTACCGTCCGCTGGGAAGCACAGAAGTTGGTTCGATGAAGTCATCCGCGAGCATTAAGACCAGTAGCTCCACTAGCACCAATCTAGCGGCAGCGACAGGTTTGCCGGATGAGTGTCGCACACACATGCTGTGGGATTACTGCAAAGTGGACGGAAACAAAATGGTGCAGCCGGAGCTTGGCGCCCTGCCTTTAGAAAGTCAGCAGCGGGTGCTTCTAAAAGAGCTGATCCATTGTCTGTGTGGGACTAGAGGGAACTTTATTGTTCCTCTGCCGCCAGATGTGAACAGTACAGGCATTGCTAAGTATGAAACATATTTCACGGTCCATGCCCACCTGGATAAATCGCTAACAGAGCTGCTGCAGGATATCCTTCCCCTGGCCTCGTACTTTATAGGCATTCAAAAGATAATGGCGGCCACTGACGGCCACGGGCAGGTCATTAACTCTCTTAATGCGGCTCTCCAAGATCTAACCCACGATTTCTACGTAAGTACGAAATCTTCTGATCCCTCTAAAAAGGTTATTTTATGAATTATCCTCTTAGGTGCTGGTTGTACAATCGGAGCAGGAGCTGCAGCAGCAGCAGTTGACAGTGCAGAAGCTTCTGTACTACTTACAGCCGACAATCTGGGTGATGGAGGAGATATGGACGACGTTGGTGAATGTGCAACTAAGCGAGTTCCAGGGAGCTGCAGTGCTGACGCATCTACACGGGCGAATAAAGCGGCTGGAGGGGGACAGGGCGGCCCAGCAGATAATGATCAATCTAACGCATCAGGCAGCCGAGCCGTACATGCGAATGCTGCAGCTTTGGATCCAAAAAGGAGTTATAGTAGACCGCAATCATGAGTTTCTGGTGGAGGACAACGAGGTTGTCCACCAAGGCGAGCTGCCCGAGCACTATTCGGATGATTATTGGGAAAAGCGCTACACCGTACGTCGCGATCGCATCCCTTCCTTCCTAGAGAAGTACTCGGACAAGATACTGCGAACCGGCAAATATTTAAATGTGATCCGACAGTGCGGAAAGCGAGTGATGCCCACCCAGCAAATGGAGCTTCAGCTTGACCCGACCAACGAGCGACACGTGTATGTAATTAACGACGCCTACTACTTTGCCGCCCGCATGCTGCTTGACGTACTCCTCACGGAAAACGACCTTATGGGGCATCTGCAGTCTGTAAAAAACTATTTGTTGCTGAACCAGGGCGACTTCACCATGCAGTTTATGGACGCCTGTGAAGACGAGCTATCTAAGAATGTAGATCTGGTGCTGCCCATGACCCTGGAGAATCTGCTAGGTCTTACGTTAAGACTATCTTCGGCCCGTAATGATCCCTACAAAGATGACTTGCACTGCGAGCTTCTCACTTACGACCTTGTTACACAGATGTCAAAAATCATGAACCAAAAGGCAGAATACTGGCAGTCGCAGGACCGCCTAGACCTCAGTGGTCTCGAGTGCTTCGCCTTCACCTACGAAGTCAAGTGGCCCGTCTCGCTCGTCCTCAACCACATCGCCATTTCAAAGTACCAGATGCTGTTTCGTCAGCTCTTCTTTTGTAAGCACGTCGAACGTCAGCTTTGCAAGTGAGTATACAATTTCATCAAGATCCCGGCGCTTCTTATTTCTTATTCTTTTAGGATTTGGAAAGAGAACTCTATAGCTAAAAAGTTCTCGCCGCAGGCCGCTGAGCTGTATCGATCGGCGTTCACTCTGCGCCAGCGCATGATGAATGCCATACAGAACTTGGAGTACTATATGATGATTGAGATCATAGAACCCAATTGGCACATATTTATCGAGAAGATGAAGAAGGTCGAGAACGTAGACAATGTTCTGAAACTGCATCAAGACTTCCTGGACTCGTGCCTCAAGAACTGCATGCTGACTGAGTCCTCGCATTTAAATCGAGCCATTTTTAAGTTGTGCAAGATCTGCCTCAAGTTTTGTGACTTTATTCAGGTGAGACTGTTAGAACCTTTTATAAAAGGCTATGTGCCTTTGTGTGCTTCCCTTGCAAATATAGTACTTAACTGTATTTTCCTGTTTATATACATATGTATTTTCTGCGCTCTCCTCTCCTCATTTTTATCTTTCTCTTGCTGCCTGCCTGAAAAAAAATTTAATATAAACCGAACACCCTTGATTTGACCTCAAAGCTCTCGCAGCACTTTTTCCTTGACGCTGAGCTCAAGTCAATGGTATGTGACTGCAGCGACGACAATATGAATAACTCCGACGTTGATCAGGAGAATTCGAATTGGTCACAGGTATTGCGCATAAATGGCTATGGAAAGCTGCTTAATATCTGCTTGCCTTTAACTTATTTTTTTTTTTTTTTTTTCTTTTCCAATGATGTATGTGTATTGCACGTTAATATGAATCGCAGCCGAAACCAAAATATTTTGTTAAACTGTGCTTCTGAAATGTTTTCTTTCCTATTCTTCAATTTAATTTAAGTTGTATCTCATACAGTTGTACTACTGTATGTAATCATTATTGACTAAATCCGTTTCTGATTACTCTATCCAATTCACAAATGGTTTAATATATATTTTAATTTGACAATGATATTTTTGAGATGATTTTTTTTTAATCTTGCACTTTTCCATACAACTTTAATTTGCTACATCTAGCTTTAAATAAAATTGAAATACTGAAAAATGAATGAATCCAGCTAATATTCAGTCCTCAAAACTAACTTAATCGAATTGATAATTTTTACGGTATCTTTCATCAAATTTTTTTGTTTAAATACTCGGGAACCCGGGGGGAAAACTCTGGAATCGAGATGAATTATACTTTTTTTTGTTTATTACGTTTATTAAAAGTTCTTTAATGTATATAAAACAGCCAAGTTGCAGCAGTTTGACCATCTCTCCCAAAGTCACGCTTTATCGGGCAAGCTCCCGGTTTCTCTCGTTTTCGGACTTTTTTTGTTCATATTTGCCCATGTCCTGTTAAACGAATTATTTAGAGCTGTTATGTGCAAAAAATAGTATATTGCACGCAGAAAATCTTTTATGTTTAAAATCCGACGTTCGGGCTGCGACAGCTCTTAGCACGAAAGCATAAAGTGTTATTGCCCTAACAAATATTTCACAAATTTTAGGTTGGTTAAAAAAATTATTTATAAAAAATGTAAAATATAAATTGCACTGCAATTGCTTTGCAATAAAATGTTAATGCTTCAAAAAGATCTTTTTTTTCTTTTGCAAATAAGATTCGTTTTTTTTTATTTTTATTTTTTTTTATTATTTATTACTTAACAAAACTTTAAACTTTTTATTTCTACTGTATCCCAAAATGACTTTTTCTGACAGATTTGGAGATTTGCTAATTTTTAAATAATTATGGTATTTTTTATGATTTAGTTTTATTTTAAATGATTTTTTAAAAATCCGTTATTTTATCCTTTATCCTTTTATTTTTCACATAACTTAAGTTTCTCATATGGTATTATATTGAGTTTTGTAGTTCTGAAAAGCTGATAAATGCAGCTATAATACCGACCCAGACATTTTGTAACTGCAGCTTAACGTCTGGAAGATATTAAGCTTTCATTTTGATTTTGAAAACTGGGGAAGAGTCGAAAAAAAATATTTAGGCGCTAACATTTTTGGTTTTAGTCAAACGGCTGCAACTTAGCCGTTAATGCATTGATTCTTACAAAAGATACCTTAAACGACGCCTAATTAATGTGTCTATCTAAAACCAAAAATGTTTTCCCCGAAATATTTTTTTCGATATTTCCTTAGTTTTCAAAGTCAAAATTTCGGGCAAAAATACCGCAAAAAATTATGAAATTAGCTGCAGCTACAAAGTGTCTGGGTCGGATTTATAGCTACATTTGTCAGCTTTTCAGAACTGCAAAGTAAGAAACTTAAGTTTTGTGAAAAAAAGAAGCGCTACCTCTGAAAAAATACCATATTTTTAAAAAATTCTTTAAAAAAACTAAACCATAAAAAAAACCATAATTCTTAAAAAAAAATGTAAATATCCAAATCTATCAGTCATTTTGGTCCACAGCGGAAATGTCGTGTTGACTAGTGTAATCAAGCAGGCTGCGGCTTTCACTTACTTTTTCATACAACATTTTTACACAAATTCTTGTTTATCGATATGTTTAATTTTTTCTGATAAAGCTGGGTATCCAGCACCGCGGAAACTAAAAATTACTGCCAAACTTCATATAAAAAAAACGGGGCCAGTAATTTTTCGTTTGTGTTTTCCTGGAGTCAGTATCCAGCAACGTAAACGGGATCCACGAATTTTTATCGATAGTATCGATATTCACACGAATGTGGACTGTGAGAACAGCTGATAGGGGTGCCAGTAAAATATATGTGCCTATTTTTACTGAAGTCAAAGTGAAAGGTGGGGGCAAAATTTGTGCGCAAAACCAAAAAGAGATATGCAAATGTTTATTCGTGGATCCCGTTTACGTTGCTGGATACTGACTCCAGGAAAACACAAATGAAAAATTACTGGCCCCGTTTTTTTTATATGAAGTTTGGCAGTAATTTTTAGTTTCCGCGGTGCTGTATACCCAGCTTAAGGCCTGTATCCAGCACCGCGAAATTTTACTTAAACGAATCTGCTCATTATTTCGGATGTGTGGAACTCAACTGATGTAGTGTGACCAAGAGCCTAAAAAGTGATTTGCCACTCTCATGAATCAGCTGTGTTTTGTAAACAGCGCCAATTTTGAAAATTAAACTAAAATTAAAAAAAGGAAGAAAAGTAATTCTGACGATGAAGTGATTGTGTTGGTAGTGGCACATATTGTTGTAAGAAGAAGTACACCACAGTCGGAGGCGCCAAAATATCAAAATGATCAAAATGCTTGTTTTCCGTGATCCGCCAAAGACATGGTCTTGCCTCAACTGCTTTTATTAAAGCAATCTTCTCCTCACTTTAAATATTTGCATATCTCTTTTTGGTTTTGCGCACAGATTTTGCCCCCACCTCTCACTTGTACTCCAGTAAAAATAGGCACATATATTTTACTGGCACCCCTATCAGCTGTTCTCACAGTCCACATTCGTGTGAATATCGATATTATCGATAAAAATTCGTGGATCCCGTTTACGTTGCTGGATACTGACTCCAGGAAAACACAAACGAAAAATTACTGGCCCCGTTTTTTTTATATGAAGTTTGGCAGTAATTTTTAGTTTCCGCGGTGCTGGATACTCAGCTTTAAGGCCTGTATCCAGCACCGCGAAATTTTACTGAAACGAATCTGCTCTTTATTTCGGATGTGTGGAACTCAACTAATGTAGTGTGACCAAGAACCTAAGAAGTGATTTGCCACTCTCATGAATCAGCTGTGTTTTGTAAACAGCGCCAATTTTGAAAATTAAACTAAAATTAAAAAAAGGAAGAAAAGTAATTCTGACGTTGAAGTGATTGTGTTGGTAGTGGCACATATTGTTGTAAGAAGAAGTACAGCACAGTCAGAGGCGCCAAAATGTCAAAATTATCAAAATGCTTATTTTCCGTGATCCGCCAAAGACATGGTCTTGCCTCAACTGCTTTTATTAAAGCAATCTTCTCCTCACTTTAAAAATTTGCATATCTCTTTTTGGTTTTGCGCACAGATTTTGCCCCCACCTCTCACTTGTACTCCAGTAAAAATAGGCACATATATATTACTGCACCCCTATCAGCTGTTCTCACAGTCCACATTCGTGTGAATATCGATACTATCGATAAAAATTCGTGGATCCCGTTTACGTTGCTGGATACTGACTCCAGGAAAACACAAACGAAAAATTACTGGCCCCGTTTTTTTTATATGAAGTTTGGCAGTAATTTTTAGTTTCCGCGGTGCTGGATACCCAGCTTTAAACAAAAACAGCGGACCTGGTTGTTTCGTAAAAATAAAGCGTGATATTTTTTGAATTACTTTTTTTGAAGCAAAACAACAAGAAAGTTCGCGGCTTAAGAAGATCGAGAAATCTTAATCTGTGTATTTAAGATGTCTGACGAACTGTGAGAAACAGCATGCAAATTGAAAATTGACCAGCAAATTGGTCAAAAAATAAATTTTTTTTATTTACATTTTGAATTAGATGTGGCGGTAAAAATTTGTAATTTTATGCGCGAAAAAATATTTTTGGCTAACGTTCCGATAATACTAGTCAACACGACATTTCCGCTGTGGCCCACACCCAACCTCAAATTTAATCGAATAGTTGAATTCTTAATATTCGTCCTTGAAGGACATGTGATGTATTATATGAAAGGCATTAAATCATAGATCAAGAGTATGTAATCACATCGGCGAAAAGCTTTGCACGGAAGCCGTAAGCAATTGTTCAGTTTTATTATTGATAAAAAAAAAAAACGAGAGGGAACGTTGTGAGTCAAAATTTCGGGTAAAAATACCGAAAAAAATTATGAAATTTGAATATCTTCCAGACGTTAAGCTGCAGCTACAAAATGTCTGGGTCGGACTTATAGCTGAATTTGTCAGCTTTTCAGAACTGAAAAGTTCAATACAACCAGTTATAAGAAACTTAAGTTATGTGAACAATAGAAGCACTACCTCTGAAGAAAGAAACCAAATTTTGAAAAAAAATTAAAAAAAAACGAGGGGGAACGTTGTGAGCCGCGGCAAACGCCGCGGCTCTACCTTATACCCGGTACTCAGTCAATATATACATACATATATGAGCTTACGATTTATGCAATTTATTATATGTTCGCAAAAGGGACGAATTAAATTTTAATATTTAAAAATTGAAGTCAAACCATTTTAGGAATATTTATACATGTTTCCAATTTTGTTTGCATATGATTTGTATACTGCTTCTACATTTCTACATGTATAACTACATATTTGAGACGTAAAAGTGTTTGCGACAGAGAGAGAGGGAATGAGTCAGCGCTTGTCAGGCGTTGCGTAGCCACTGAAATTTAATTAGTTTCTTCTGGCCATAATATTGTTCCGACCTGATCCATATTCGGCAATCTGGTAGACATGGTAATTTTCCATGATTCTGCGTTTTTGGTTTTCATTTATCTTAAAAATTGTGGATTCTACAGATTTTCTTCCATTGTGGGGGCGGAAAAGGGCGTGGCAAAATTTTGAAATACACTTGTGCTGGTTTGATATCACAGAAGTTTGGATAGAAAGTTTGGTTGCTCTAGCTCTTATAGTCTCTGAGATCTAGGCGCTCATTTAAACGAATAAGCAAAGCAGACAGGGTCGCGTGTGAGAGAGAGCGAGAGGGAACGATGACTTTCGAAATGGTTTTCTTCATTGTAGCTATAATAATGATCCGATCTGATTCAGATTCAACACTCTGATAGAAATGGTCATTCTCTATGATTCTGCGTTTTTAGTTTTCTCGTATCTTCAAAATTGTGCATGCCACAGACTTTCGTCCTTTGTGGGGGCGGAAGGGGGCGGGGCGAAATTTTGAAATACACTTTGAGTAGTGTGATAACATAGGAGACTGAATACAAAACTTGGTTACTCTAGCTTTAATAGTCTATGAGATATAGGCGCAAATGAAGACGGACAGACGGACAGACGGACGGACGGACGGACGGACGGACGGACGGACAGACAGACATGGCTATATCGACTCGGCTATTGATGCTGATCAAGAATATATATACTTTATGGGGTCGGAAACGCTTCCTTCTGGGCGTTACACACAACCGTTATCCCCACAAATCTAATATACCCCTATACTCTTCGAGTACCGGGTATAAAAAAATTAAACCATAAAAAAAAACCATAATTCTTTAAAAAAATTTAAATCTATCCAAATCTATCAGAAAAAATCATTTTGGGCGACAGCGGAAATGTCGTGTTGACTAGTGATATTCATCTTTTTAAAAACAATAAAACCATTTTAAATGATATGTGTGGAAAAAAAACTTCAAGTTGTGTTAAATTAAATTAAAATTTATTAGAGTGTTTACAAGATTATGAAGCTTTCTATTTATTTTTGTCTTTTGTTGTTAAAAAAAATCAAATAAATCTCAACCTATAGGACCACGCCAACCATCCAAAAAATGTATATAAGATGGAATTTTTGCTGGCTGTTTTTATTGAGTAATTTATTACAGGCACTGTAAATAATGATGATTTTCATATTTTTGTAGCCAAAAAATCATCCACTTAATATAGCTCTAAGGATAATTTGTGCATATCCACAAGAATTTTTAAATGTATTATTCAGTTATAATTACTTTTTTTTAATTGACTATATTTCCACTCCGGTTTTTACTTTCGCAAAAACATTTCGCAAACATTTTGTCGTCGTCGTCGCCCAAAAAAACGGGAGCACCTAAAAATGTAATTTTTTGGATTTTGTTCATTACTTGCCAATGATACCATATAGCATAAACACCGAGCACACCATGCTGTAACTCAGGATATAGTACTGAGTCGCCCTTGTCGTTTTTCTTTATACTTATGTACATAGAAAAAATATTAAACAACTTTTTTTATATTAAAAACGAAAAGAATGTAGAACCCTTAATTTGTAAAAAAAAAAAAAACGTATTCAGTTTGTACCTTATTGAGGGTGTAACTACCGCAGCGCTAGGTCAATTAAATCGCCCACTGTGTATAGTTTCCATCTTCCATAAAATATAAATGGTTGTGTGTAATTTGTGGGAATGGTCATGTTTGCAGTCTAATAGGATTTTCTTTGAGATATAGGATTATTGTTTAAGTTCCTGGGTATATATATAAAAACTGGCGCGCAGAAATTGTCTTCCTTACTCGTTAATTTACGCGTTTAAATATTTTTGATATTGAAATTCATTCCAGAAACTGAGCGGCTTACACTGAAATAGCTCTTTCTAAAATATAAAAACAATTTTAAAATTTTTAATTAAATTTCTATTATTTCTGCCAGTTTGAGAGCTCGTTGGATCCGACAGATACGTTTTCGGAGCGTGTGAAACGCTTTGATCTGGAATTTACCGGGCTGCTGATATCTTTTCTTAAGCAAATCAACAATATGGCCAAGAAAAACACAGCCGATCGCTTCATGAATCTTGTGCACCGAATAAACTTCAACGCCTTCTACTCTGATCAAATGGAAAAGCTTTGCGTCAAAGATGCCATGGGTTGAGCCAAAAGAATACGCGAAAAGTAATGCGAAAAGCTTAGAATAAGAATAACTATACAACACAAAAAAAACCTTCCAATGTATTTAATTATTTATAATAGTTTTCACTCCCGAACGGCTTCTGGTGTTTCCTATTTTGCATTATATCGTTTTAACAAACTTTACAAAGCTAGTTGTTGTTAATCGCGTGAAAAAAAACACAAGTTAACCTAGAGTTATTGATGCCAGTCCAGTCAGACAATATAACTTTTAACCTTAATCAGTAATTCTATATAAACTATTTTGTTTGCTATCTTCACTTTAACTAAAATAATCCAATCGATGTGGAAGTGTCCCAACAGAAACCCTTAAATCAGAGAGAGAGAAGAATTCAAATACACATTAAATCAAAATTGTACCTCAGATCTTACAAGTTATGTTTTCCGACATGATCATTGATGCTAATTAAGAATAAATTATTTTTTTGCGTCAAGTACCAAAACGTGGGGAAACAGTCGCCGCAATATCAACTTGTGTTGATTTTCTTGGCTAAAACACATATGTATGTACATATAATTTACTTTACTTTTGATTACTGATTCCTGATTACTTATTATTAGGGACTGTAATGATTACACTACTCGTCAAAATTCAACTTTTTTTTCCGCTGTCGCCAAAATTGAATTTTTCTGATAGATTAAGAGATTTAAAATTTTTTAAAGAATTATGGTTTTTTTTTTTCCAGGTTTAGTTTTTTTTAAAGAATTTTTAAAAAAATTGGTATTTTTTGTCATAGGTAGTGCTTCTATTTTTCACAAAACTTAAGTTTCCTACAACTGGTTGTATTGATCTTTGCAGTTAAGAAAAGCTGACAAATGCAGCTATAAATCCAACTCAGACACTTTGTAGCTGCAACTTAACGTCTGGAAGATATTAAAATATCTTCCAAATTAAAATTTCATAACTTTTTTCGGTATTTTTTCCCGAAATTTTGACTTTGAAAGCTCAGGAAAAGTCGAAAAAAAATATTTGAATGCCTTGATTTTTGGTTTTATATAGACACATTAATTAGGCGTCGTTTAAGGTATCGCATTTAAAAATATAAAAATAAACGGCTAAGTTATAAGCGTTTGACCAAACGTCAAGACGTAGAAGTGTTTGCGAGAGAGAGAGGGAATGAATAAGCGCTTGGCAGGCGTTGCGTAGCCACTGAAATTTAATTTGTTCCTTCTGTCCATAATAATGATCCAACCTGATCCAGATTCGGCAATCTGTTAGACACGGTCATTTTCCATGATTCTGCGTTTTTGGTTTTCTTTTATCTTAAAAATTGTGGATTCCACAAATGTTCGTCCTTAGTGAGGGCGGAAGGGGGCGTGGCAAAATTTTGAAATAAACTTGTGCAGAATTGATATCACAGGAGTTTGGATAGAAAGTTTGGTTGCTCTAGCTCTTATAGTCTCTGAGAACTAAGTGTCAAACGAGGGGGAACGTTGTGAGCCGCGGCAAAGGCCGCGGCTCTACTTTATACCCGGTACTCAGTCAGTATATAGATACATACATACATATATGAATTTACGATATATGCAATTTATTATATGTTCGCAAAAGGGACGAATTAAATTTTGGCCAAAAAATAATATTTCAAAAAATGAAGTCAAACCATTTTTGTGAGAATGAGTAAACGCTTGGCAGGCGTTTCGTAGCGACTGAAATTTAATTTGTTCCTTCTGGCTATAATAGTAGTTCGACCTGGTCAAGATTCGGCAATCTGGTAGATACGGTTATTTTCCATGACTATGCTTTTTCGGTTTTTTTTCATCTTAAAAATTGTGGATTCCACAGATTTTCGTCCTTTGTGGGGGCGGAAGGGGGCGCGGCGACACAGGAGACTAGATACAAAACTTCGTTGCTCTAGCTTTTATAGTCTCTGAGATATATGCGCTCATGAAGACGGACGGACAGACAGACAGACATGGCTATATCGACTCGGCTATTGATGCTGATCAAGAATATAAATACTTTATGGGGTCGAACCTTCCTTCTGGGCGTTACACTCATCCACTATCACCACAAATCTAATATACCCCTATACTCTTCGAGTACCGGGTATAAAAACCCAATAGCAAACACACGGAGTGAACAGTTACAAACTAAAGTACAGCGAGCAGTAGCCCCAGGTTACCTCTATGTCGCGACCACCAGACCAAAGTTCCACACGCAGTGGAACAAAACAACTTATCTTGAACCAAAATACATTACAATAAATAGAACAGATAATAACACTGTGACGCCCAGCGCCATAGCCAACAGCGTCGGCGCCACAACATAGCTCAAAACAAACATTGCTAAGTTACTTATAAAACAATTTAAGGTATTCAATTCCAAAATACGCGCCAAAAACACCAGTGGGACCAACACCAGACAGTGCTAGTGTGACTGGAGCACGATCACCAACGGCTACACTATCAGCTGGGACCACTAACCATACAATATATAGACATGACAATTCATACATGGAAAATGCCCGCAACGCAATCAGACATCAGCTACAATCGGGCATCAGCTACGGTAATCGTGAGAGTGTATGTGTGCACATGTATTCTCGCTTATTTTGCGTGTTTGCAAGTGTGTATGAGCGCACAACTGAAATTTTCGCTCTCCCAACTTTGTTTTGATTTTTGTGCTCGCGCCACCCTTCACTTTAGCATTATTGGAGTCGGCCCTTTTTGAAGACGCTTGCCTTATAATACCAGAATAACTGTTATTTTGTACATGCTTTAGATGCTAACTTTGTTTAATATAGAATATACTAATATAATGAGCAGATATACATATGTATATATATTCACAAAAACACATTTGATTGTATGGTGTATTGTATTATATGCTAATTTTGTTTAATGTACTATTAACGAATATAATGAACGAATGTAAATATGTACAAACGTAAAATGTATATCAGACATGACATCAAATTATATTAATTGTCTATAGGGTATTAGTGCGTCGCGTCAATAAGCGACACTCAGCAAATAAATTTGTGTCTCTAGAAATCTGATCAAAAATATTTGGCTGGCAATTTCGGCAGCTCTGCACACGTACACACACATATGAATGTACTTGCAAGTTCTCTCTGTGGATGGACATTCGCATAAGAAATATAGGGATGATTTCAAATATGACTCGCAAGTGTGGCACTAAAATCCGTATGGACCCATTTATTACCCATTTATATGTCATTAATATCCATATTCAAGGATGATATATATATTTTTTTTTAGCGCATACTACTTTTTTATATATGATCAAATATATCATTGTATAATACAATACACCATACAATCAAATGTGTTTTTGTGAATATATATACATATGTATATCTGCTCATTATATTAGTATATTCTATATTAAACAAAGTTAGCATCTAAAGCATGTACAGAATAACCGTTATTCTGGTATTATAAGGCAAGCGTCTTCAAAAAGGGCCGACTCCAATAATGCTAAAGTGAAGGGTGATGCGAGCACAAAAATCAAAACAAAGTTGGGAGAGCGAAAATTTCTGTTGTGCGCTCATACACACTTGCGAACACGCAATGTACATGCATGCTCATGAGCACAAATACACTCTCACGACTCGCCGAGTTGCTGATCCACACATGCACAACACGCAAAATAAGCGAGAATACATGTGCACACATACACTCTCACGACTGGTGTCGCTGATGCCCGTTTGTAGCTGATGTCTGATTGCGTTGCGGACATTTTCCATGTATGAATTGTCATGTCTATATGTTGTATGGTTAGTGCTGGGACCCAGAAGGCGTTACGATCCAAGGCACGCGCTAGCCCCAAGTCCGCGGACCAACAGCTGACTTTCGTGAATAAAAGGAGCATCGCCAAATCGAATCGGGGCAGTCCATCCGGAATCGCCAGCTGGGTAGTCCCACTCGGAACAGCCCTGAGATTAACTTCTCAAAATTTTTTTAGCGGATCTGGTGCAAAAGGTAGATCTCTAATTTTTCACTTGCCCGCTAATACATTTGCCCACCCTAACCACAGAGAGTGTTATACCTCTGCAACGATTCTTCTCCCCAGAGAGTGTTTACCTCTGCAACGATTCTTCTCCTTAGAGAGTGTTATACCTCTGCAACGATTCTTCTCCTCAGAGAGTGTTTACCTCTGCAACGCTACTTCTCCTCAGAGAGTGTTTACCTCTGCAACACTACTTCTCCTCAGCAACGATTCGCTCCACAGGGTGTGTTCCCCCCTGTCACACTTCGTCCACTCTGAGTACACCTCTGGAGTACTTCTCGGCATTTCCCGCGGGATCCAACGTCCAACGACGACCTGCACGCGGTAATCAGCCACGTGCGGCCTAGTAGTCAAGCTAGAAGGAAGATCCCGAAGGAAGACCCATACCGGAGACCCGAGAGCAGGTAACACGCGTCTAAACGTAACATTTGTAATATTAAGAATAATAAAAAGACAAACTTTTATACTGCTTAAACCTACGCCTTCTTCATGAACCCGAGGTCACTCATTATAGTTACCACATCTAGAAACCAATAAATTTCTTTGAACTCCGGCGCGGTGAGCATACCCCGCCCGAAACAACGTCACAAACGCACAATCAATAAGCGGTACTTCACAAAAGGGAATTGAAAACAGCGGCAATGACCGGCATGACAATGCGTCTTGATAACCGAGTACAGTAGACCCTCGATAGGTATATGCGCTTTTTCCTAATTCCACCAAGTTTTCGCTTACAAGTAATTATTTTCTGGTTTTAGCTGTTTACTTTGGTTTACATTATTTACGTATGTTTGGTTTAATTGGTATTTCAATTCACAAAATGCCAAAAATTGAGAGGCCAACCGGCACCGAGAAGTCTCACACTATACACAAATGGTGGCTTGATTCAAACACTCAATTTTTTCGCACTTAAATATGGGCATTTCTCTGATGTCGAACGAGACGTTCGTACGCATTTCAAGTTGTAAAAATGTAAAAAAAAACCGATTTTCAAAATTGTTTTACCGTTTTGATTGACCACTTGACCAGCCCTAGGTGCTAAGGCGATTTTGGGCTACTGTTCGTTTTCCAGATATTTGCACAAAACGATGGTATTAGCACGGGACAAATATAGAAGTGGTTTTCGCGGCGACCAATTCAAACTCAGATTTCAGCGAAAGTTGAGGCGATATATTTATGAGAATTTCTGATTAATTTTCTGCATTGATGACTCTTTAAAATGGGTTTAATTTTAACCATGTATGGCTTGTAGTTTTTTTAAAATTGAATTTAAGCCTCTGTCGCACGGGACAAAAATTTCTTGGCTTTATAAATGTTACAAAAATTCTGTTAACCGATATTGAGAAAATTATCTGGGATTTTTTTTAGATAGTTCAATATGTAAGGGAGACTTTGAGGAAAAACTTTTATCAAGAATCATCTTTCTTAATGGCGAAAAAAATAATGGAAAACATGACAAAAAAATACCAACAAAGTGAACTTTTGCTAATTTTAATAGGTTTTCAGATCAAAGTTAATGAAATTATATGTCAATTAATTAAATTGGCGGATTTTCAATATCTTTTAAAAATAAAATCCCTAGAAAACTATATTCAAATGCGTTTTTATTGAATTTTAATTTTTTGGCCTCGGTGGACCTCGTCAGAGAAATGCCCATATGTATCTCTGAATTTGGCATAGATTTTCCGACAACTTTCCTCTTTGTTTTAATATGAATCCAATCCGAACCAGCCAGCTAAAGCACTATTCGCAACAAAACAAACACCAATGACTTGTGCCGAGACGACAAAAATGCACTGTAGTTCAGTGGTGTGTCATGCGTATTTCCACGAGAATGCTGGATGCCGATGGCGCTTGGGCGCCAATGAAAATCCGAAAGAGTTTTTTCGGTATGAAGTGGGATGTTGGACTCCGGTCCAGCGGGCTCTCGATGGCTATGTCTCAAATTTATCCTCTTCCAAAACGAAAAATACAAGTGTTCAATTTCACTGTCTTTATTACGCAGCCAGCGATCTCAAACAGTACCCGACTCCAAACACAGAACCGAGTTACATGCGGAGAGATAATGTTCGTGCAAAAGATCCTTCTCGGGATGGTGGACTCCCAAACTCTCTTGAGTCAGATTGACTTTACAGTTCCCTCTCGTTCTACCTGTACTTTTAGGCCTATCAGATTACCCTTATGTAGGTCACACTATGACCAGCATGAACTTTTCAGGGTTTTATGCTATAATTATAACACCCTTTGCCATATCGTATCCCCTGAACTAACCCTTAAACATATAATAAAAAACCTGACTCACCCAAAACTTCAATAAATTCATGCCTCTCAAGTACCAGATTTAACAGTAACACAAACAGTTTGTTATTCATCACTAAATCAATAATTGTTTCAAAAATTGATTATCGACTAATTCTATATGGAAACACTTCGAAAACTCTATTACAAAAAGTACAAACAATTCTTAACAATGCTGTAAGAACAACCTCAGTCGTATTCAGAACTACGCGTTGTTCAAAACTCTTAATGGAAGCAAACCAAATTCAATTGAAGATCTAATAAAAAAACTAATAAAAAATTTAAACTTCTCTAACAACTCACCTCTAGCAAAAATATCGAAATCAAGTCACATTAAAAAACAAAATATGAAAGTACCCTCAGCTATTTTTTATGCACCAAAACACTGTAAAAGCTTAGGTCTGAGCCCTAAACTAACCCACGACTTTAAGTCCAAACGTCCAAAAGTCCTACCAAACGAAACCATAAACACGGCCTTTACAAAACTTAATATAAATAATACGCCAAACTCTATATATAAACAACACTTCTCAGAAATAAAACAAAAACTTAGACACCACAATCTATATAGCTAATCCAAAAACTTAAAATTATACATCTTTTGCCATCACAAACGAAAATATAGTACTTAAGGTTGGCCTCTTACCATAATTCTCGACAATCTTCACAGATGAAATTTCCGCTATATATGTATGTACTTGAAGCCATTCAACTTCTTAAAAATAACTCCGGAAGATTTATCATCTGTTCCGACTCACTATCATCTATAACTGCAATCAAAAATATAAACAACAATAACTACTACGTATCAAGCATTATATCACATTATAAAGCATCACCCTAAATTCTCACTACTTTGGATATCCGGCCACAAAAACATTAAAGGAAATGAGATAGCCGACCTAGCCGCCAAATATGCTCCTAAAAGACTCCTATTCATTACTAATTATTTCAATACCCCTGATATTAACAACTTCCTCAAAAGTAAATTACTTACATATTAACTCAAAAAAATACACTTAAAGCCTGTTCCCACAGACGACCATCTACCATCCATTTCGGGGATGTTCCGTAAGGTTTTGCCGTTCCGAAATTTCTCAGTTAGTTCCACCATCCATTTTGGATGTTTCTAAACCGCACGTTTGTATGCGATACTTAGCCGATGGTTTTCAAATAAAACTCTGAAAAATTGGCATTCACAACGAAAAAATGTAATTCACTGCGAATATGTAAGCAATGACTGACAAAAATAACTGATATTCTCTAGCAAATGGCTAGGAGCCAGGAGGTATTTCTATAGCGTATGCTCGATTTTTAGTTAGAGATGCTTTAATTCCTTCGGGAAAAAAATGCGAATAAATAAAAAGAATAAAATGTCGTTTTAAACCATTTTTATACATATTCATATTCAAAAAATTCTTCCTCATCGAAATCAAAATAAATGTGCTGTGTGGAAAAAGGCTATTAACATCAAACTGGTGTTAACGTATTAATACACAGAGAGAGATTCTGCAGTTGGTTGTGCTCCTCCACCTGCTCTCGTTTTCTAGTCTGGCCAGCTTTTTTAGGTCGCTTTGTAGCGTTCGTAGGGAGACAGTCACATTTGTAACGGGGGGCCTGAAGCGACACAAAAGTGTTGCGTAACTGTATAAATATTTCAAACCTTAACAGGCGAATGTAGTGTCGCAAGGGTTATTTCGCGTGGGTAGGGCCATGCAGGGTTGCTGAGACCAAAGTTGACAGGTCAAGGTAAATATTAAAGGTGTGAGGAGATCGTGACAGGTGACAGGAGTGACTAGAAACTTCCTTTTCCTGCTGATATCTGGACCACGACGGTTGGCTGACCTCAACTCGAGAATCACAAAAGAAAAAAATCGACAAAAAAGTGTGCCATCGGCGGTCGGAATAAAGTGCAACGGATTCCTCCAAGACCGGACAGTCCCCCAGACAGTGATTCGCCACTGCGATTCGCGCCAAGTCCACCGCCCGGCCAGAGCGCCTCGCCATTGCGATCCGCACCAAAGGCTACCGCTAGGCCGGAGCGCCTCTACACTGCGATCCGCGCCAAGGCACCGCCCGGCCAGAGCGCCTCGCCATTGCGATCCGCACCAAAGGCTACCGCTAGGCCGGAGCGCCTCTACACTGCGATCCGCGCCAAGGCAATCGCCCGGCCACCGCACCTCTACACTGCGATTCCTGCTAAGTTCACCGGTCGACCAGAGCGCCTCGCCACTGCGATCCGCGCCAAGTCCACCGCCCGGCCAGAGCTCCTCGCCAATGCAATCCGCACCAAAGCCACTGCTCGTCCCAAGTGTCTCGCCACTGCGATCCGCGCCAGACGCTCGTCCCACGTACCTTAAGGTCGCCCACTCAGCCAACTGCGTTGTCGGCAGCCCACCTCGGTATTGTCCCGCTACGGCCGTCTGGATCTGAGTGTCGGCGCGGCCAACCACTGGCGCTAGTGGAACCAGCAGTAAAAGGCTCTAGTCCAGGAAGAAGTACAGGAAACAACAACGTTTATACAAGTTAACGAGAGTTAACTGAATCTGCCACTGGATGGAGCGGACTCTGCATTATTGTCGAATAAGCAGTTTTCGTCATCTGTGGGATCGCGATCGGCGCGACCGATCGCCCGGATGCCGGCCGTCAACAAACACCACTCAAGAGGCGCTTGGTCAGCACTTTGGCTGGATAGCAACCGGCGTCGTGGGCGGCAGCGAAGGGCTTGCCTTTAGGAGTTTAGGATACTTAAGTTTAGTCTTTAGCGGTCAGCCGAGTGGCAGCAACATATTCGTTCTCGCCTTGCGGGCCTTAATTACTCATTATAATATCTCTGTACTTGATTCCATCTTATCCAGTTTAATATCATTAAAGATTGTGAAACAAATCTATACTTGTGTTAAATTAAATTATTACTGGCGCCCAACACGATCGGACCAAGCCCGAGAATCAATTAGCGCGGAGACAACGCCCGCTAAGCGATAAGTGCAAAGAATAATAGCAAACAAAAAAGACCAGCATAGAGTGCGGAGACAACGCCCGCTCGAAAAGTGCGAATAAAAGGTCAAAATAACAAAAACTAAAAAAAAAGAACAAGTTATAAAATATCAGCATAGAGTGCGGAGACAACGCCCGCTCAAAAAGTGCAAAGGATAGCTTCAATCAACAAAAAATGAACAAAAGAACAAGTTATTAAATATCAGCATAGAGTGCGGAGACAACGCCCGCTCAAAAAGTGCAAAAGATATGTTCAACTAACAAAACTAAAAAAAAACAAAAATAACGAAATACAAAATATAAACACTTGAGTGCGGAGACAAAGCCCGCTCAATATAAAAAAGGTGAAAACATAAAACCATTCTAACAAAAGAGCGCGGAGACAACGCCCGCTCCAAGATTAGAAAATCGCAAACTGCGCCCGCGGGCCAGATCTACAAAGAGATCGCTGCACTTAGAAGCTCATAGCCCTGAGTATAAACAAAGGCAATTAATCAACCCAAAAAACTGTTACACCAAAGCGAACGGCTTTGGGCAGCGGCGAAGATAGACAAGGAAGAATTAATACCAACGAAACTGGAAAGACCTACGGAACAACATCCACAGGGGATAGAGAACACAACAAACAAGAGCATAGAAAAAAAAGAGGAACATGTAAGTGAAACCCTTTTTCAAAAATCGCCAAATTAAAATCAAGTAAATTCGTATAGAATATTACTTAGAGTGAAACATCATTCGAAAAAACGAAAACAAAAAGAATAAAAAGAAAAGAAACGAACAAATAAAACGTTCATGTACAAAAACGTTCAAGCCTCAAAATTTCTCAGAATATTTTTTCTTCCCCTGCCCCTTTTGTCGCGATAAGTGTAAGTGGGAAACATAACACCGCGCCACAAATACATCGTTGGGGCGGACAATAAAAAAATGTGTGTTTGAGGGAGCTCGAATTTGACTCTTAAAATAAACAAACAATAACAGCGGCCCGGCGCAGCTGAAATAAACCTAAGACACAGACAGAAATAATCGGTAGGGGGAAAACTGAAAGGAATTTTTTTTATGTCCGTTGAAAATAACATCAACGAGTTAGAAGAGTTGTTCGTAGAACTCAATTTAGATTTTCAAATTGGACCAGAAGAAATAATAGAAATAATGAATGCGGAACAAGTCCAAGCCGCCATAACTGCGGCGGTCAGCGCTGCGTTGGCTACGCAGAGAGCCAACTTTGAGGAACGCTTACAAGCGGTAACTGACCGACTGCAGGCTGTTAGAGTTCAGGCCCCCGAGGCCCAGGCCTACGAGCCGGTTACTCTAAATCGAGACATACCTTGCGATGAGGCTCTGGATGCGGTTAAAACGCTGCCAGAGTTCCATGGGGCCCAGGAACAGCACGTCTCCTGGCGCCAGGCAGCAAAGGCTGCCTATAAACTATATGAGGGATTTGTAGGTAGTTCAAAACATTACCAAGCGGTCCTCATAATCAGGAATAAGATTAGAGGCTCCGCTGACTCGTTCTTATCATCATTCAACACAGTGTTGAACTTTGAGGCAATCATCAATCGCCTCGATTTCACGTATGCGGACAAGCGTCCACTGCACCTGCTAGAACAAGAGCTTGCCACGCTCCGACAGGGTGGCATGTCCATCACTCAATTCTATGCAGAGGTTGAGAAGAAACTCACTCTCCTCACAAACAAGACAATCATGTCACAAGACGCCGCACAGGCGCAATATATTAATGAAAAGTATAGGGCCGACGCTCTCCGTGTCTTCATTTCAGGCCTAAGAAGAGGCGTCACTGACACACTGTTTGCGGCGCAGCCTAAAGATTTGCCATCAGCTCTAGCCTTGGCGCAAGAAATTGAGGCCAATCACGATAGGCACGACTTTGCGGCGAATTACGCAAGAGTGCTAGAAAACAAGGGCCAGAACAGAAATAGATACAAACAGGGTGGGCAAAATGAGCCCGATCACTATAAAAAACAATCAAAAAACCCTTTCTACACGAATAATCAGGGCACTCACCAAACAAATGGACACCGTGGCCAAAATAAGGTGGAAATGATGGATGTCGACCCATCTTCCTCTAAACTCCGTCAACCGACTAACTTTCAAAAGCAACTGGGATCCAATTTAGGCCCACCGGCTGGGACAAACCGTATTATCGGACACCAACAGGGTGAGTTCAAGAGGCCGGCTGGATCCCAGAGACTCTCCGACCAGCGCAGACAGCAGGTTAATCACATCGCTCAGGAAGACCCAGATCAGTACGAACAAAAGTACGATCAGTTGGCGTCTGAGGCGGTGGAGGAGATCGATGAGGATAACAATCCGGGATATGAAAGTGATACTGTTCATTTTTTAGGGGAGAATCCCTGCTTCCGTTCGTCAAGCGAACAGTAGCGGGGAGAACAATAAATATCTTAATAGATACTGGGGCCGCAAAAAATTACATAAAGCCACTAAAAGAACTTCAGGGAATTGGCCCTGTAGAAGCCCCATTCATTGTAAAGTCCCTACACGGCTTCAACAAAGTAAATCGAAAATGTTCCCTAACCATGTTCGGCATTAAAAGCCCGTTTTTTATCTTGCCAGAGCTATCAACTTTTGATGGCATCGTAGGGCTTGACACGCTGACCAAGGCTGGCGTCAATATAAACTTGGAAACAAAGAAACTCCACTTCGGGCATGAATCTGAAAAAATCTTATTCCACAAGTGCCCCAGCGCCAACTTCATGAAAATAGACGATATCGAAGTTCCACTAGCAGTAAGGGACGAATTTCTCAAAATGATGTCCAACCGTATAAAGGCATTTGCAGATCCAACTGAGATGCTGCCCTTTAATACGGCAATAGTAGCCACAATTAGGACCGAGGATGAGGAGCCGATCTACTCAAAGATGTACCCTTTTCCTGTAGGGGCCACTGACTTCGTCAATGACGAAGTGAAAGACCTTTTGAAGAACAAGATCATTCGGCCATCCAGGTCTCCGTTCAACAACCCCATATGGGTTGTCGGAAAAAAAGGCACTGCCAGTTCGGGTTCAAGCAAGAAACGGCTAATCATAGACTTCCGCAAGCTTAACTCAAAGACCATACCAGACAAGTACCCGATGCCTTGTATCTCCATGATACTTTCAAATCTGGGGAAGGCAACATACTTTACTACCCTTGACCTAAAGTCAGGGTACCACCAAATCACGCTAGCTGAGCGCGATCGCGAAAAGACATCATTTTCGGTAAACGGAGGTAAATATGAATTTTGCCGGTTGCCATTCGGCCTCAGGAATGCCTCCAGCATTTTTCAACGTGCCATTGACGACGTATTGCGGGAGCATATCGGCAAGATATGTTATGTGTACGTTGATGATGTCATCGTGTTTTCAAGGAGTGAGTCGGATCATGTCAGAGACATTGACACCGTGCTCAGCAGCCTCCACGACGCAAACATGAGGGTGTCAAAGGAGAAGTCCCAATTCTTCAAGAGACAAGTGGAATTCCTTGGCTTTGTGGTATCAACTGAGGGCACAAGAACAAGCCCCGATAAAGTCAAGGCCATTCAGGAGTTTAGGCAACCCTCCACCCTGTTTGCGGTAAGATCATTCTTGGGTCTTGCCAGCTACTACAGGTGCTTCATAAAGGACTTCGCTCAGATAGCAAGGCCAATTTCCAGTATTTTGAAAGGAGAAAACGGCAAAATCAGCAAGCAACGCTCGAAGTCTGTTCCTATACAGTTTGACGAGGTACAAAAGCAAGCCTTTGATAAACTTAGGAATATTTTGGCGTCGGAAGACGTTATTCTCCACTACCCAGACTTCAACCAGCCATTCGACCTAACCACTGATGCCTCAGCCAGTGGCATTGGGGCGGTGCTGTCGCAAGGCAATAGACTCATAACCATGATTTCTAGGACTCTGAAGGACAGGGAGCTAAACTACGCGACCAATGAAAGAGAACTGTTGGCCATAGTTTGGGCCCTATATTCGCTTCGTCACTACCTATATGGAAAGAGTGACATTAACATCTACACGGACCATCAGCCATTGATATTCGCAGTCTCGGATAGAAATCCCAATTCCAAAATAAAGCGTTGGCGGGAGAGTCTTATACAAACCAGGCAGGGACAACCATGTAGCGGATGCGCTGTCGAGGCAAGATATTAATGCCTTAGAGAGCCAGAGTCGATCCGACGCAGCTACAATTCACAGTGAAGCCTCGCTTACTTATGTAATTGAGGGCACAGACAAACCAGTGAACTGCTTCAGGAATCAAATAATCCTGGAAGAGGCAGACATCCCCTCGAAGCAGCTTCACATTCTCTTCGCTGAAAAAACCCGTCACAAAATTGATTTCGTCAGTCGGGACACACTTCTTGCGTCCATCAAAGAGGTGGTAAAGCCTGGGGTCGTTAACGCCATCTATTGCACTCTACCGATTTTGGCGTCCGTGCAGAATGACCTTGTGAAGGCCTTTCCGGACACAAAGTTTCGGTATTGTAAGACCCTAGTGACAGACATTACAAACGATGGGGAACGAAGGGAGATAGTAACCACCGAGCACAATCGGGCGCACAGGGCAGCCCAGGAGAATGTAAAGCAGGTGCTGCGCGATTACTACTTTCCAAAAATGGAAAGAATCGCATCAGAAGTGGTATCTAACTGCAGGATATGCCAAAAAGCTAAGTATGACAGACACCCTAGAAGGCAAGAATTAGGGGTGACGCCGATACCGGCAAGAGTAGGCGAGTTGATTCATATCGACATTTTTTCCACCGCAGGAAAACACTTCCTAACCGCGATTGACAAGTTTTCAAAATTTGCAATAACGCAACAAGTCGCTTCGCGCACAATAACAGACGTTAAAATACCAATTTTGCAACTGGTGAACATCTTCCCAGCCATAAAGACCATTTATTGTGACAATGAGCCAGCCTTCAATTCTGAGACCATTCGGTCCTTATTGAAGAACCAATTCAACGTCGATGTAGCAAATGCCCCACCGTTGCACAGCACATCAAACGGACAAGTAGAACGCTTCCACAGCACCTTGTTAGAAATTGCCAGGTGTTTGAAGTTGCAGCGCCAGGTTGACGATACGGTCGAGCTAGTCATTCTAGCGACCATCGAATACAACCGTACCATCCACTCCGTCACAAACAAGACGCCCATGGATGTGGTCCACGCAAATTGCGACCTTGGGGAGGAGATAATGTTGAAACTGGTAAAGGCCCAGCAGGAGCAACTTGATAGAAACAACTCAAACAGACGAAATAGGACCTTCGATGTGGGAGAACAAGTCCTAGTAAAAGCTAACAGGAGGTTAGGAAACAAGCTAACTCCCCTCTGCACGGAGCAAAGGGTAGAAGCAGATCTAGGGTCCACCGTTCTTATTAAAGGGAGGGTGGTCCACAAAGACAATTTGAGATAGATAAAAAAAAACGGGGTTTTGTAGCGTTAAGTTCAGGTCCTCAAAGACAATTAATAGTAAAAGTAAGAACAACCGTACAACATAATTAATAAGTGCTGTGCCTCTCGTTTCTTATAGGTCTCCCGTTCGATATCTCTACATCCTAGCAATCTTACTGCTAACAACCTTGACCGACTCAAAACTGACGGACTATTCACACGCAGACTATATCCCTGTAATTGACGGACAGACAGCAATATGGAAACATGTCACGAACTTAACGGAATATGAACAGTACATTCAGGAGACAATAGAATTAACGAATATTTTCCCACAAACACATATGAGAAAAATATTAGAGACAGATACAAAACACCTACTGACACTGACTGCGGCACTGGGAGTTCACCACAGGTATGCGAGGAGCCTGAACATCCTGGGGTCAGCGCTGAAAGTCATCGCAGGGACTCCGGACTTTGACGACTTACAGCAATCGAGACAGGTTGAGTACGATCTAATTAAAGCCAACAATAGACAGATAACTATCAACTCGAGAACTCAAACACAAATCAATGCCCTCACCGAGACCGTAAACAAATTGCTAAAAGTAAACATAAATGAGGAAATAAACAATTCCCACCTATATGAGAACCTTCTAACCAGAAATAGAATTTTGACGCTTGAATTACAGAACATAATGATCGCCACCACTTTGGCAAAAGTAAATATTGTAAATCCAGCTATCATCGACTGTGATGACCTAGAGGCGATTTTGAGAAAAGGTTCCACAGATATCAGCGTAACCCAACTATTGGGCGCTGCAAATGTGAGGGCACTAGCTAATAAGGAATTAATCATTTTTGTAATAGAAGTACCTAGACCTAAGTTTATTTGCAAGAAAATAACCATCTTCCCAGTCGCGCACAAAGGCATAGCGATCCGGTTGCCCGAGCCCATCATAGCAGAATGCGGCAACAAAGTCATCGCCGTCTCATCATGTATGGGGCCCCCATCATTAGCCTTCTGCAAGGAGGCACCAGCGACTAGTTGCGCACAACAGCTGCACTTTGGTACTGTGGCCCACTGCGGTACGCAACCGAACAATCTGCCCCCGATCTTGGAGGTGGACGAGGGTATTGTAATAATCAATGACGCCATCGCCACCGTGACCGCCGATGATGGTCCCGAGCGTAGCATTGCGGGAACATACCTAGTGACCTTTGACCGGGTCGCCCTCATCAACGGCACAGAGTACACCAATTTCAATAATGCGCCGAAGAGGATCCCAGGCGTAGCAGCTTCCGCGAAGATCAACGTCACCAGCCACCAAACTCTGCTGAGCCTGCCGTACCTTCATAAGTTGAATGAGGAAAATCTGCAGCAGCTGGCCGATGTTCATACAAACCTTACGATCGGTCCCATACTGTCTACTGTCGTAGGTGTGGCCGTGTGCGCCGTTCTAATCGACGTTTTCTGGTGGTTGCGACGCAGGCAGCAGAAGGGAAACACCATCGCCATTCAACAGATGCTGAAGAACCTGAGCTTGACCGAGGACGGTCAAGTCTTGAAGGGGGGAGTAGTTAACGAGAGTTAACTGAATCTGCCACTGGATGGAGCGGACTCTGCATTATTGTCGAATAAGCAGTTTTCGTCATCTGTGGGATCGCGATCGGCGCGACCGATCGCCCGGATGTCGGCCGTCAACAAACACCACTCAAGAGGCGCTGGGTCAGCACTTTGGCTGGATAGCAACCGGCGTCGTGGGCGGCAGCGAAGGGCTTGCCTTTAGGAGTTTAGGATACTTAAGTTTAGTCTTTAGCGGTCAGCCGAGTGGCAGCAACATATTCGTTCTCGCCTTGCGGGCCTTAATTACTCATTATAATATCTTTGTACTTGATTCCATCTTATCCAGTTTAATATCATTAAAGATTGTGAAACAAATCTATACTTGTGTTCAATTAAATTATTACTTACAGGCAGCAAAGCATCCCGAGAAGTCAAACGCAGAACTCAACAGGCGATAGAAAAATCGCTCTCTTCGACATTTAGGATATAAAATTATAAGACACTGATTATTAAGGTTGAGGAACACCCTTAGAGTGGAGGATAAGTAAGGAATCTGTGCGGGTCATGGAACCAAAGCGATAAGTAGTCAAATATGGTTCAAGATAAGCAGGCTTCTCCAAATAATCTCTTAATTACAGCATTCACCGTCGGGAGATCGATCTTTCGCCATTGGAACCTGATAAGAGTGAGTCAAGATATAAAGTGAACGTCATTGTGTGCGTAGTTATGACCTTCGTAGAGTTGAGCCTGACCCGAATAGAGTTTTTACAGATTCCAATAAAAAATTAAGAAAAGATAAGAAACTGAAATTAGAGAGTGTCGAGCCGATCACGGTTATTACGGTTACTATGATGAAAAGGGAATTCAAGGAGTTAGAATGATTCCTCGGATTTAACGAATTACTAGGATTACTACGGTTACTACGATTATTAGGTTTACTTTGATAAAGAAAGAATTCCCCAATTTATAATGATTCCTAGGATTTAACGAATTACTAGGATTGCTACGGTTACTACGATTATTAGGTTTACTTTGATAAAGAAAGAATTCCCCGATTTATAATGATTCCTAGGATTTAACGAATTACTAGGATTGCTACGGTTACTACGATTATTAGGTTTACTTTGATAAAGAAAGAATTCCCCGGGTTATAATGATTCCTAGGATTTAACGAATTACTAGGATTACTACGATTAATAGGCTTAATATGGTTTCAAAGAATTCTGCGATTAAAGAAAAAAAAAGAATGGATTATTATGATTAACAAAAATTTCCAGGATTAATTAGGTTAACTATGATTAAAAGGAATTCTACGATTAGGAATTATCCGGTGTTTTAGAGAATCACTAGGATTACCACGATTATTAGGCTTACTACGTTTAAAAGATTCCTACGAAAAAGAAAAGGTTTACCATGATTTAAGAGATTGGCTGAATTACTATAATTACTAGGTTTACAAGGATTGAAAAAAAAAGGCTTATTATGATTACTCGATATTGTTTGGGGTTAACGTTATCTTTAAATTGATCACCATACTCGAATTATTAGGTTAATACCACATTACCTATTGAATATTCCTACTATTAAATGTCTCATTACTATAAGCCTCATCCCGTATATATATACATGTATATTTTCTTCGACAAAATTTAGAATTAGTCACGATTTAACCGTTTAGTTTTCGGCTATTTTTGGCTAGAAGTGAATAATGAAATGTAGGTATCGTTAACTGAAATTTAACTGAAATACATTATAATGAAATTAATATCTATTGGTACATTGTGGGTTTTTTTGAAATGAACTTAGTCGTCGAGTAGACGTAAAATCGGATTCATTGCCACCGTTCCCGTAACTGCAGAACCAAAGGGAGCACTTGAACATACTCGGTTCAAAGATGTGCTCATTGGTAGGGTAGGGTACATACAAGAGCCACACAACATCTGTGGATGTCGATCTCCCTTCCTCCCCTCACTCTTCATTTCATTTCTTCTTTTCTCCGTTTTTTTTCTCTCTTCCTCTTTCCTTTACTTCTTCCTTTCGATCATCTATATACCGGATTAAGTTCTTGTCGCAGCACGCTAACTTCTTGAAGTATTATTGGTAATCGGGAGCAACGGAGAGGAAACCGATCTGTGTGGGCAAGAACACCACCCCCAGAGCCGACGAGCCTGAGCCGGAAAATTCATAGCGTGCCCGCCAGCACAGATCGAACCTCTGCCGACAACACTGACTCTGTTGCACGTTACACATTTTCTACTCTTTCAGTCGCCAGCCCGACGCCTTCCTTTACCAGAGCGTCCGCCGCTTCGTTTCCTTCGATGCGCTGGTGGCTGGGAACCCAATAGACCCGCACTGACTTATTCGTGAAAGTGAATCCAATGCTTCCCTGCTTGCCAGGACACTCCTGGAACTGGCCGCGGACGACTGCATGGATTTTATCGCCGCTTGGCTGTCTATGAACAGGTTGACCACATTGTGTAATCGTTCTGTGTGTTGTGCAACCTCCGCTGCTTTCCTGATGGCAAAGACTTCCACCTGGAATATTGTTGTTAGTAGAAAGGAGGTGGGCTTATCGGTCTATAATCTTTGGGACTAACATGGCTGCACTTTCCTGCCTTCGGGAGGAAGACAACTCTGGAAGATCTCCATTGGATAGGGATATAGCTTGTCCTTAAGCATGCCGTATACATATGTAGCGAAAAGCCATGGGATGATCACCTCTTTGGTCACCTGCAACATGGCTGGGAATATTCCATCCAGTCCAGGTGCTTTAATGCCCGTAAAGGAGTCTATGGCCCATTGGATTTTCTTGTGGGTTATTAGGCCTATGGGGAGGATCTGTTCCTCTGTTGCTAGGTCCTGTTGCGTTGCGGCATGAGTGAACTCGGTGCATCCTGGGAAGTGAGCCTCCATTAGTGCTGTCAGGGCTTCTTCGCTGATCTCTGACCATTGTCCGTAGTTGAGCTTGACCTGACTCTGTATGGTAGGTTGCTTTGAAAGCAGCTTCCTGAGTCTTGCCGTTTCAGGCATCTTCTCGATGTTGGAGGAGAAGGTCCTCCCTACTAGTAACTAGTAGTTAAAACAAATTTTTAAAAACTTGAATTTTTGTGAAAACTGTATAATATTATTATATTTGTTTCATATATGTATAAATAATGCAAAATGAAGTGCATGTACCTGTAATTACAATCATTAAATTAGAAGGATAAGAATAAAAGTCATATATGTAATTTGGCTCAGAAATACTTACACAAGCTATTTTATTGGGTTTCATTTCTTCATTCAATCCCTTCAGCGGCTTTACAGTTCTTATGGGAAAATATTGCTACCACTCCTTTTAATTGATCTAAAAACAATTTTGGTAATTTGATAAAATAAATAATTTTCTATTAATGTTTTAGTCTTACCACGAATATTAGAATTCTCGTAATGTAAAGTTTCTGAAAGTACATACATATATACATACGTGTTTATTTCGTTTTATATTTTTCAATAACACTACTCAACAAAATTCAACTTTTTAATTCTGCTGTTGCCCAAATAGACTTTTTCTGATAGATTCGGAGATTTAAATTTTTTTAAAGAATTATGGTTTTTTTTTCCAGGTTTAGTCTATTTTTAAAGAATATTTTAAAATTGTGGTATTTTTTCAGAGGTAGTGCTTCTATTTTTAACATAACTAAAGTTTCTTATAACTAGTTTTATTGAACTTGGCAGTGTTGAAAAGCTGACAAATGCAGCTATAAATCCGACCCAGACACTTTGAAGCTGCAGCTTAACGTCTGGAAGATATTAAGCTTTCAAATTCAAATTTCATAATTTTTTGCCGCTTTTTTCCCGAAATTTTGATTTTAAAAATTCAGGAAAAGTCGAAACAAAATATTTTATGGCTAACATTTTTAGTTTTAGACAGACAGTTTTAGTTTTAATTAGGCGTCGTTCAAGGTATCGCTTGTAAGAATCGATGGAAATCGGCTAAGTTTCAGCCGTTTGACCAAATCTTCATATTTGGCACCATCCCAAACGCCATTTTACCGAAAAAAAAAGTTACAAACACAGATTTTTGGTATTTTTTGTAAAAAAAAAAACGGTTATACATATGTCGGCTAACGGAATTTATCGGGAAAATTCTGCATTTCAAAATTTGGATTAATTGAATTTTTTTAAAATTCTAAAAAAAAACGAAACCTATAAAAAACCATAGCTCCTTAAAAATTTTTAAATCTCCATACATACATACATCTGCTTACATACATATACAATGCTATGCTAAGATTGGAATACTTCCCAAGTGGAAATGTGCAGAAGTAATTATGATTGCCAATCCTATCAAGCCGGAATCTTGCACTTCGTCATATCGTCCCATTAGTCTGCTGGTAACATTCTCTAAAGTATTTGAAAGAATACTTTTAAGAAGAATGTTACCTGTACTGGATGAACTTTCAATCATACCGGAACATCAGTTTGGGTTCAGAAGAGGACATAGTACGACTGAACAATGTCACCGCATCGTACGCGAAATCTGCACAGCACTGGAATACAAAAACGAGAGGGAACGTTGTGAGCCGGCGCAAAGGCCGCGGCTCTACCTTATACCCGTTACTCAGTCAATATACACATATGTACATACATATATGAGCTTGCGATTTATGCAATTTATTATATGTTCGCAAAAGGAACAAATTAAATTTTGGGTAAAAAATAATATTTTTAAAAAAATGAAGTCAAATCATTTTTGGAATATTATACATGTTTTCAATTTTGTTTGCATATGCTTTTTACATCTGCTTCTAAATTTCTACATGACATGTATTACTACATATTTGAGACGTACAAGTGTTTGCGACAGAGAGAGAGGGAATGAGTCAGCGCTTGGCAGGCGTTGCGTAGCCACTGAAATTTAATTTGTTTCTTCTGGTCATAATATTGATCCGACCTGATCCATATTCGGCAATCTGGTAGATATGGTAATTTTCCATGATTCTGCGTTTTTGGTTTTCATTTATCTTAAAAATTGTGGATTCCACAGATTTTCGTTCTTTGTGGGGGCGGAAAGGGGCGTGGCAAAATTTTGAAATACACTTGTGCTGGTTCGATATCACAGGAGCTTGGATAGAAAGTTTGGTTGCTTTAGCTCTTATAGTCTCTGAGAACTAGGCGCTCATTTAGACGAATAGGCAAAACAGACAGGGTCGCGTGTGAGAGAGAGCGAGAGGGAATGATGACTTTCGAAATGGTTTTCTTCATTGTAGCTATAATAATTATCCGATCTGATCCAGATTCAACACTCTGATAGAAATGGTCATTCTCTATGATTCTGCGTATTTAGTTTTCTTGTTTCTTCAAAATTGTGCATGCCACAGACTTTCGTCTTTTGTGGGGGCGGGGCGAAATTTTGAAATACACTTTGAGTAGTGTGATAACACAGGAGACTGGATACAAAATTTGGTTGCCTTAGCTTTAATAGTCTCTGAGATATAGGCGCTAATGAGGACGGACAGACGGACGGACGGACGGACAGACAGACATGGCTATATCGACTCGGCTATTGATGCTGATCAAGAATATATATACTTTATGGGGTCGGAAACGCTTCCTTCTGGGCGTTACACACAACCGTTATCCCCACAAATCTAATATACCCTTAAACTCTTCGAGTACCGGGTATAAATATTGCACAGGAGTATTCCTCGATAATACACAAGGGAGTGTACTAGGTCCAGTCCTATATACAATATTTACAGCCGACCTGCCAACAATGGCTAATGTTGAGATTGCTACATATGCGGACGACACTGTAGTAACACTGCACTTGTTGCATCGAGCCTAATACAAGAAGAACTGCGGCTGATTGAAACCTGGCTGAAAAAATGGAGAATAGTAGTGAACGCCGAAAAATCGGTACAAGTCACATTTTCCTTAAGCCAGTGACGCTAAATGGAACTACCATCCCAGTAAGCGAAACTGTAAAATACCTGGGTGTTCACTTGGACCGCCGACTCACTTGGAAGCAGCACATAAAGTCAAAAATAACTCATCTCAGGATAAAGACGAAAAAAAAGTATTGGCTACTGGGACCACGCTCTCAACTGAGCATTGAGAACAAATTACGGCTCTACAAGGCTATACTCAAGCCAGTGTGGACGTACGCAATGCAACTATGGGGTACAGCCAGTAATTCAAACATAGAAATTATACAAAGGTACCAATCTAAAACGCTCAGAATGATAATTATCACCAATTATAATTGGTGCTCCTTGGTACATGACCAACTACGACATCCACAAAGACTTAAAATTACTTACAATTAAAGAAGAAATAAAATTAAGAGCAATTAAATATATGGATAAGTTACACAATCACGACAATGGTCTTGCATGAGGTCTATTAGACAACAGCAATGATATATAAATATAAATAAGAAAATATATAATAAAATAAAATAAATAGGTTAGGTTAGGTAAGGTTATCCCGGACGGCCCTCGACGGGTCCTCTCATAGGCCAAAAAGGCCCTTAGTTATCCGGATCTTTGTATGGACCTTACGAGGGTGCTTCTGAGGTTCCGAAGTCTCCCAGAATCGAGGTGTTTTTAGCAAAGGCAAGCAGTTTCCCTAGCGACATCTTGGAGGCGTCCTCCAGTGATACCAGCATCGGTGCGCCCAGGTACATTCTCCTTGCCCTTGAGAGAGCCGGACACCGACAGATGAGATCCTCCAGGGTTTCGACAGCCCCGGGTTCATTGCATTTCCTGCAGGTGTCACTGTTAGTGATGTTCAGCCTGGTCGCATGCGACGCAGCCAGGCAGTGGCCTGTTAGTATGCCCACTAACAGTTTGCAATCCTTCCGTGGAAGATGCAGCAGATAGTGGCTGAGATTATCATTGCGTTCCTTGCACATGATTTTCGAGATTCTGCAGGTGGTGGTGTTCTTCCACCTGCTGTCTGTCCTCTTTTTGGCCTGCTTCTCCAGGTCGCTTTGTAGCGTCCTTAGGGAGACCGGCACGCTTTCTGTCCTCTCGTTTGCCAGCCCGACGCCTTCCTTAGCCAGAACGTCCGCCTCTTCGTTTCCTTCGATGCCCTGGTGACTGGAAACCCAATAGATCTGCACTGACTTAGTCGTGCTTAGTGATTCTAGTGCCTCCCTGCTTGCCAGGACACTTCTAGAACTGACCGCGGACGACTGCATGGATTTTATCGCTGCTTGGCTGTCAACGAATATGTTAACCGTATTGTGTGGTCGCTCTGTGAGCTGAGCGACCTCTGCTGCCTTCTTGATGGCGAAGACTTCCGCCTGGAATATGCTGCATCGGTCGGGAAGCTTATACGACGCCCTTATTTCAGGGTTTGTACAGTATAGGCCTGCTCCTACTCCTTCATTCATCTTGGAGCCGTCGGTGTATATGTTGAGGTGTTGAGTCTGGTCCCGTCCCGCTTTCCAGTCTTCGGGTCCCATGAGGAGGTTTGTTTTTACTTCAAGGCACGTTTGGGGGATCATGTAGTCGGTTGAACTGATCATGTCCATTCCAATTGAACTACGCCCGAATCCTTGAGGAGACATGTTCCCCGACGCAATCAAGCGCTGTGCTGCCTTGCTTGCAGTCAGCCTAGCGTAGATGTCGAGGGGGTCGATTCCGAGTATAGTTTCGAGTGCCAACCAAAGCACGCGTTGACCTCAGCGCTCCTGTTATGCAGAGCAAAGCCTGCCGCTGGGTTCGTTCCATTAGCTTGTGATACGTCTTCTTTTCAGTAGCTTTCCACCACACTAGGACTCCATACAGCAGAGTTGGTCGCACTACCGAGATGTAGATCCAATGCATCAGAGCAGGCGACAGGCCCCATGTGCTACTAAGCATCTTCTTGGATGCATAAAGTGCAGTGGTGGCCTTTTTCACCCGCTCTACTACATTGGGTCTCCATGCCAGCTTGCTGTCCAGTACTGTGTCGAGGTATTTGACCTGTGCTTTAGGGGTTAGCCTTGTTTGGTTGACTTTCGGGGGGACCCATGTTGGTACCTTGTATCTCTTGGTGAAGAGGATGAGGTCCGTTTTATCCGCGTTGATACTGAGTCCTACTCCATCTGCCCACTCACATATCTCCCTGAGTGTTCGTTCCATTATGGAGCTGAGAGTCGACGGACATACACCCGTGATAAGTACGCTTATGTCGTCCGCATAAGCTGTTATTTTTGGGGCTTTCCTTTCGAATCTCTTGATGAGGTTGTCGACCACCAGGTTCCACAGGAGGGGTGACAGGACTCCACCCTGGGGTGTGCCCCTGTGTGCACCTCTGACCATGGAGCCGGTGCCCCACTCTGATTGCACCCGTCTACAACTTAGAAGGTTTTTTATCCAGAGGTTGATTGACGGGTGGGTGCTGGTAGCTTCTAGGCAGTTCATTATGGCTTCTGTAGCGACGTTATTAAATGCTCCGGATATGTCTACGAATACTCCAAGTGCATATTTCTTAGTGTTGAGGGCTTTCTCGACGGTAGCTACTAGCGAGTGCAGTGCTGTTTCCACCGATTTTCCCTTGGTGTAGGCGTGTTGTTTGGTTGACATCAGTCCGCTTACTTCGGTTCTGATATGTAGATCCAGCAGCTTTTCTAATGTTTTCAGTAGGAAAGAGGTTAGGCTTATCGGTCTGTAATCCTTGGAACTCACATGGCTGCACTTTCCTGCTTTTGGGAGGAAGACAACTCTAGAGGTTCTCCATTGGATCGGGATATAGCCTGTTCTTAGGCATGCTGCGTATATTGCGAGAAGCCATGGGGTGATCACCTCTTTGGTCACTTGCAGCATGGCTGGGAATATTCCGTCCAGTCCAGGTGCCTTTATGCCCGTGAAGGAATCTATAGCCCATTGGATTTTCTTTGGGGTTATCAGGTCTGTTGGGGGTGTTTGTTCCTCAGTTGCTAGGTCCCAATGCGTTTCGGCATCGGTAGCCTCGGTGCATTATGGGAAGTGGGCTTCCATTAGTGCCGTCAGGGCTTCTTTGCTGCCTTTCGACCACTGTCCGTTGTCTAGTTTGAGTTGACTTTGTACTGTGGGTTGCTTTGACAGCAGCCTCCTCAGCCTAGCCGTTTCAGGCACTTTCTCAATGCTGGAGCAGAAGTTTCTCCATGAGCTGCGCCGTGCCTTACGTATTTCCTTTTTGTATTCCCTTAATAGCGTCTTGTATTCCTCGTTGCTGTGTGTGGTATGCCTCTAGCAGTTCCGTAGATAGGGTCTCTAGGGACTTCTCTATATCCTCCGCGGATTTCACTGAGCCTGGGCTCGCGAGTTTCGAAGTGACTGTCTTTCTAAACTTCTCCCAGTTTGTGTTCCGGGGTTTCTATAGACTATCACTTTCGGAGTGTATTCAAATTCGCACTTGAATTGAATGTACCTGTGGTCTGAGAAGGAAGGTCTTTCAAGGAGCTTCCATTCAGATATGTAGGTACTCTTTCCCGTTGCGAGAGTTAGATCTAGCACGTTTGACGAGGTGGGACCCACGTAGGTGTATTCCTCTCCCACGTTTGCTACATCTATGTTATTTGTTAATATAAAGTCTAGGAGTGACTCACCTCGGTCGTTAATGTCAGGGCTTTCCCACGCACTATGGTGGGCATTAGCATCCGTGCCAACGATCAGTTGGTAGTCTTTGGAGTCGGCTTTTTCCACCAGACTCCTTAGTTCTTCTGGCGGTGCAGACCTGTCGTGTGCGATGTAGCAGGAGGCTACCAGAAGGCGCTTCTCCTCACTTTCCAGCATAACTACTGTCAGGTCGTCTGTGCTGTAATGAGACATAAGGTAAGCGTTGATTCCTTTCCGTACTAGTACGACAGTTCTATTCCTGCTTACCGGTGTTGGGTAGAGTGAGTTGTAATTTGAGAGCTTTAGTCCGGCCACCGAATTGCCTGATGCAATCCAGGGCTCCTGGACCAAAGCTATGTCAGCGGGCCCTTGCTCCATGGGAATGTGGAGCTCCGCTGATGCTGTCTTGCTCTAATGCAAGTTGAGCTGCAGCACACTCAGTTTCATGAGCAGCTGGCTCCCCTGCATACGACGGGTTGACTACCACGGTCAGGTCACCGTCCTCTTCTTCCAGCGTGTCGTCCAGCGCCATACCCTGGGCGGCCTCTACGATGGTATCCAGACCGAGGTCCTTCTCCACTTCGCCTGCCTGCAGGGTGGGTGCGTCCTTATCACTGGGCTGACGCTTTTTGAGGCGCAGGTATACGCTTCCCATACCCCACGCCATTTTCCCGTACTTGGGGTATAATTGGTCCTCCGCTGCTTTGTTGATCTGGAGGATCACATGCTGGCCCCCGTCGTTGGGAAGTGGGCTACCAGCATGCAATACTTTCCAGTCAGCGGTCGGGATCTCAGGGTTCTGTCGCTGAAGGAGCTTCAGCGCACGGTTCCCTTGGATTGCGATGGGGAAGAGCACCTTCGCCTTTGGTATGGACGGGATTAGCTCCCTGTCCACCACCGCCAGCTTGGCCCCCTCCCACATCGCTTCCAGTTGGCAGACCGTTTGCGTCAGCCACTTCAGCGTCGGGTCATCCTTACATTTCAGGATTTTGACCCCATTCAGCCACCCAGCACCATCGAAGGTGGGCATGGGAGCTGTTAGGTTCTCTTCCATCCTTGTAAACAGGGAGTCTACCAGCCGCGCGTGGACCATTTTCCACTGCGCCGCTGTCATCCTCCCATTCTCATCACGTCTGTCGATGAGTGCTACGATCAGGTGTCTCTTGGACACATCGCTGATCCTTTCGCCTGACCCCTGCTTTGCCGGTTTAAGTGGAGGTTCCGCTCTCTTAGGACCACGTTGCCGCTTGCTCGCCGGTATGACGGCACTGTCGGTCGAGCGCTGCCTTTTGGTAGCCAGCAACTCTTCCACCTTGTTGGCATGCTGGCTCGTCGATGCCTTCATTTGAGGCACCTGCGCGTAGTGCTTACGGCCCTCCTCTACCTTCAGCTCAGCCCAAGCTAGCTTGGATTTCTCCTCCTGGGAAATATCCGCCTTGCCTTGGAGCCTGCCTACTATTTTGAGGGCCGCCTTGTATTGGGATTTGGCCTTCATTCCCTCCCTCGAACGCTTCGGCCCTTCCCTGCGCAGGGAGCTGGTGCCTGGTTCAGGCGAGCGAAGAAGGCTGTCCTCTTCTGTTCTGCTGATGGACAGCACGCTCTCCAGGTCCGAGTCTGCCTCGACAACGGCACCTGCGCGGCTCATCCTACAGCGGGGGGTTGTGGCAGTAGTATTGCAACTGACGTGACCTGCTCCCGCCACGTCCGAGGTGTGGCCACTGGCGACACGCAGAGAGGATTTCTCCTCCCCGTGCCCGCCGGTGGTAGCAGCCACGCTTCCCACCGACGTTTGGGTTGACATCCCAACCCTTGCTTGATCATCCTTCCGCTCCATACTTGTCCCGAAGGTCCATACGGCTGATGTTTTCGGGGGAACCACCTACTAGCGTTTTAGGCCTACCCGCCAGGCACCTCTAGCCATGGCCCTGACCTGACCCTGACTGTAAATATGTAAAAATGTAAATATATGGATTGAGCTCATTGGAGCTCAAACCATCCGGTTATTTTATAGTTTGTAATTATAATTTGTTTATTGTCTTGAATTAGACAGATTACTAATAAAAATTGGAAAAAAAAAAATATCTATCAGAAAAAGTCATTTGCGACAGCAGAAATGTCGTGTTGGCTAGTAAAATCTTTCTATTTACAAAAATTCTTTACCCTTTGTTTTCTGCATTTCCTTTCCAAGTTCCGAAAAGGCTGTACACTTAAAATCACTCTCTGGAAAACAATTACTTATGTATATTAGCTACTAAAATCATCTTATTTTTTAAAAAATATAATACATCGTTACGTACCTGTTTATTAGCGTTTATTAGATAAAATAAGATTTTGTTTCCCACCTTGTATTTGATTTTAAACAACGTTATCGGAAATGCTTCTTCTAGCAACTAGATCATGAACAGAAGTGAACATTTTGTTGCATGCATTTTGTTCGTGTATGTTTTGTCTCTTAGGTGCCGTTTACACTGAGGCTGCGTCTTGATTCTTTGCGTCTTCCCAGAAGCGCAGTTTTTATACCCGGTACTCGAAGAGTATAGGGGTATATTAGATTTGTGGGGATAACGGTTGTGTGTAACGCACAGAAGGAAGCGTTTCCGACCCCATAAAGTATATATATTCTTGATCAGCATCAATAGCCGAGTCGATATAGCCATGTCTGTCTGTCCGTCCGTCCGTCCGTCCGTCTGTCCGTCCGTCTTCATTTGCGCCTATATCTCAGAGACTATTAAAGCTAGAGCAACCAAGTTTTGTATCCAGTCTCCTGTGTGATCACACTACTCCAAATGTAATTCAAAATTTCGCCCCGCCCCTTTCCGCCCACACAAAGTACGAAAGTCTGTGGCGTACACAATGTTGAAGATACAAGAAAACTAAAAACGCAGAGTCATAGAGAATGCCCATTTCTATCAGAGTGTTGAATCTGGATCAGATCGGATCATTATTATAGCTACAATGAAGAAAACCATTTCGAAAGTCATCGTTCCCTCTCGCTCTCTCTCACACGCGACCCCATCTGCTTTGCCCATTCGTATTTCTTGACGCCTAGTTCTCAGAGACTATAAGAGCTAGAGCAATCAAACTTTCTATCCAAACTCCTGTGATATCAAACCAGCACGAGTTTGTTTCAAAATTTTGCCTCGCCCCTTTCCGCCCCCACAAAGGACGAAAATCTGTGGAATCCACAATTTTTAAGATAAATGAAAACCAAAAACGCAGAATCATGGAAAATTACCATATCTACCAGATTGACAGAAGAAACAAATTAAATTTCAGTGGCTACGCAACGCCTGCCAAGCGCTGACTCATTCCCTCTCTCTCTGTCGCAAACACTTGTACGTCTCAAATATGTAGTTATACATGTCATGTAGAAATGTAGGCGCAGATATACATACAAAGCATATGTAAACAAAAATGGAAACATGTATAAAAATTCCAAAAAATTCATTTTTTTTTAATTTAAATATTATTTTCGTCCCTTTTGAGAACATATAATAAATTTCATAAATCGTAGGCTCATAAATGTATGTATGTATATACTGACTGAGTACCGGGTATAAGGTAGAGCCGCGGCCTTTGCCGCGGCTCACAACGTTCCCTCTCGTTTTTACATAGGTTTAGCATATGGCCCTAGTGATGGCAAAAAGTTGCGTCGTTTTCCGACGCAGGTGCGTTTTGGTATTTCTGTGGTATTTCTGTGCGCATAACAGCAATTTTCGTACTTTTCTGCCTAATCAGCGGAACTATCACCACTAAAAACAACAAAAAACAGCAGATTAAAATTTAAATTTTGCCGCGTAAAATTTTTAACTGAGTAAAAAGGGGCAAAAATTCATGTAATGGTTAGAACAAATTGTTTAAACTACGCGTTTTGGTATATCTGTGGTATTTCTGTGCGCATAACAGCAATTTTCGTACTTTTCTGCCTAATCAGCGGAACTATCACCACTAATAACAACAAAAAACATGTAGCGTGCAACGAAGTCAGTGTTGTCGGCGGAGGTTCGATCTGTGCTGGCGGGCACGCTATTAATTTTCCGGCTCAGGCTCGTCGGCTTTGAGGGTGGTGTTCTTGCCCACACAGATCGGTTTCCTCTCCGTTGCTCCCGATTACCAATAATACTTCAAGAAGTTAGCGTGCTGCGACAAGAACTTAATCCGGTATATAGATGATCGAAAGGAAGAAGTAAAGGAAAGAGGAAGAGAGAAAAAAAACGGAGAAAAGAAGAAATGAAATGAAGAGTGAGGGGAGGAAGGGAGATCGACATCCACAGATGTTGTGTGGCTCTTGTATGTACCCTACCCTACCAATGAGCACATCTTTGAACCGAGTATGTTCAAGTGCTCTCTTTGGTTCTGCAGTTACGGGAACGGTAGCAATGAATCCGATTTTACGTCTACTCGACGACTAAGTTCATTTCAAAAAAAACCCACAATGTACCAATAGATATTAATTTCATTATAATGTATTTCAGTTAAATTTCAGTTAACGATCCCTACATTTTATTATTCACTTCTAGCCAAAAATAGCCGAAAACTAAACGGTTAAATCGTGACTAATTCTAAAATTTGTCGAAGAAAATATACATGTAAATATATACGGGATGAGGCTTATAGTAATGAGACATTTAATAGTAGGAATATTCAATAGGTAATGTTGTATTAACCTAATAATTCGAGTATGGTGATCAATTTAAAGATAACGTTTGGGTTTAACAATATCGAGTAATCATAATAAGCCTTTTTTTTTCAATCCTTGTAAACCTAGTAATTATAGTAATTCAGCCAATCTCTTAAATCATGGTAAACCTTTTCTTTTTCGTAGGAATCTTTTAAACGTAGTAAGCCTAATAATCGTGGTAATCCTAGTGATTCTCTAAAACACCGGATAATTCCTAATCGTAGAATTCCTTTTAATCATAGTTAACCTAATTAATCCTGGAAATTTTTGTTAATCATAATAATCCATTCTTTTTTCTTTAATCGCAGAATTCTTTCAAACCATAGTAAGCCTTATAATCGTAGTAATCCAAGTAATTTTTTAAATCCTAGGAATCATTCTAAATCGGGGAATTCTTTCTTTATAAAGTAAACCTAAAAATCGTAGTAACCGTAGCAATCCTAGTAATTCGTTAAATCCTAGGAATCATTATAAATCGGGGAATTCTTTCTTTATCAAAGTAAACCTAATAATCGTAGTAACCGTAGTAATCCTAGTAATTCGATAAATCCGAGGAATCATTCTAACTCGTTGAATTCCCTTTTCATCATAGTAACCGTAATAACCGTGATCGGCTCGACACTCTCTAATTTCAGTTTCTTATCTTTTCTTAATTTTTTATTGGAATCTGTAAAAACTCTATTCGGGTCAGGCTCAACTCTACGAAGGTCATAACTACGCACACAATGACGTTCACTTTATATCTTGACTCACTCTTATCAGGTTCCAATGGCGAAAGATCGATCTCCCGACGGTGAATGCTGTAATTTAGAGATTATTTGGAGAAGCCTGCTTGTCTTGAACCATATTTGACTACTTATCGCTTTGGATCCATGACCCGCACAGATTCCTTACTTATCCTCCACACTAAGGGTGTTCCTCAATCTTAATAATCAGTGTCTTATAATTTTATATCCTAAATGTCGAAGAAAGCGATTTTTTATCGCCTGTTGAGTTCTGCGTCTGACTTCTCGGGATGCGTTGCAGCCTGTGTAAACGTTGTTGTTTCCTGTACTTCTTTCTGGACTAGAGCCTTTTACTGCTAGTTCCGCTAGCACCAGTGGTTGGCTGCGCCGACACTCAGATCCAGACGGCAATAGCGGGACAATACCGAGGTGGGCTGCCGAAAACGCAGTTGGCTGAGTGGGCGACCTTAAGGTACGTGGGAAGAGCGTCTGGCGCGGATCGCAGTGGCGAGACGCTTGGGACGAGCAGTGGCTTTGGTGCGGATCGCCATGGCGAGGCGCTCTGGCCGAGCGGTGGACTTGGCGGGGATCGCAGTGTAGAGGCGCTCCGGCCTAGCGGTAGACTTTCGTGCTTATCGCAATGGCGAGGCGCTCTGGCCGGGCGGTGGACTTGGCGCGGATCGCAGTGGCGAGGCGCTCTGGTCGACCGGTGAACTTGGCGGGGATCGCAGTGGCGAATCACTGTCTGGGGGACTGTCCGGTCTTGGAGGAATCCGTTGCACTTTATTCCGACCGCCGATGGCACACTTTTTTGTCAATTTTTTTCTTTTGTGATTCTCGAGTTGAGGTCAGCCAACCGTCGTGGTCCAGATATCAGCAGGAAAAGGAAGTTTCTAGTCCCACCTGTCATCTGTCACGATCTCTTCACCCCTTTTCTTAGGTACCTTGACCTGTCAACTTCGGTCTCAGCAACCCTGCATGGCCCTACCCACGCGAAATAACCCTTGCGACACTGCATTCGCCTGTTAAGATTCGAAATATTTCTACAGTTACGCAACACTTTTATGTCGCTTCAGGCCCCCGTTACAAACAGCAGATTAAAATTTAAATTTTGCCGCGTAAAATTTTTAGCTGTATAAAAAGGGGCAAAAATACATGCAACTCTTAGAACAAATTGTTTAAACTAATTTTATTATTAAAAAAATCATTTCAACAATATAGTTGATTTCAAATTTTTTGCTGCAAATCCCATGTCTTTGAATCCTTTCACTGTTTCCGTGATCTTCTCAGGGTAAGAAAGTCTGCTGGCAGATACTTGTCAGCGAGTTGAGCAGCTACCCAGCGACAAAACTGCAGTAATATGCGGCAGACAAAAGCCCTTGACACACCAAATAGACTCCCGTACGATATTCCGCAGGCGATCCTTGGCAATAAAGGGCTATGGCTATTCTCTTCTCCAGAGGGATTGTCAGTCGAAAAGAAGTGTCTCTCTTTTTGAGATTGGGCAACAGTCCAACGAGAATGTTGAAGTACTCCTTTCCATGCAGAAATTTTCCTTAAAAAAGGCATCGGAGTTCTCTACAACATCTTTCTCCCAAAATGAACCATATCGTGGCTATTGCAATGAAGAATACATTATTTAATTGAAAAGAGAGAACATTGTCTGCTCTTTACTTATAAGGGTCCAAACGCGAGGAGGACGTTGCAGTTGCAATACGAATTGCAACTTTTCTGAGGATAACTCAGCCGCTTCCATGCACTTCAAAAGATTCTCCTCACTTTGCGCCACCGCAGTTAAAAGAATCAACTCTATTTCCGACATATTTCGTTGATTTTCGAACATTATTTACTTTGATTACAAAATTTGTCTTCCTCTTGCAAGACGCAAAGACGCTGTAGTGTAAACGGCAGTTCTGCTTCTCTGCGTCTTTTCCGATAGCGATAGGTAACGCACCAAGTGTAAAAAGCCTATTACATTCCACGAGCGCAAGTACAGTAAACTATCGCGATTCACTTAACATTTTGGTGCATGTTGAATGCTGGGTGGCAGTGTGGAAGAATAGTATTTGTAGTTCAATCTATTGGATCTTTGTGAATAACCACTGCTAGACTTTGATGGCTTTGCTGGTAATGTAGTTCCTTGAGTGTGGTGTCCTTTTTTTTTGTTTGCATTTGTTGAATGTTACATCGCTCATAGGGATGTTGTATTCTTTGAGGGAGTTACTGAGAGCGAAGCGAATGCTTTCGGTGATCAGGTCTGCCAATATAATTTCTTCTTCTCTTACCTTAGACTTGCAGGGTCTTTTGGGACGCACTGATTCCGACTTTAAAAGTGCCACTTGAAAATTAAAGTCAGCAGCACGTAATTTTTGTTTGGTGGAGCCAACACTTTCAAAGTTGGAATCAGTGCATCCCAAAATATCTTTGCGGAGCCTTGTAAGTATTTGTGTTACCATTTTGTTGTTTGCAATCAGACTTATTTTAATTTAATTGTTCAGGAATGTGTGGCCGCTCTACTTTAAATTGAATTTATTGTTTGATTCGACCGAAATACCCCGATACCGCGTCGATACCCCGATTTCAGTATTTTGTAAAAATATTCGACAGAATACGGTAACTCTTGCAAATGATGCGACGAATGTTGCAACATACGACCCGCATGATTGTCTTCTTCTATCCACAGGGCTCTTATGGGTATCGTTGGCGCATCGTTGTCCATTTAAAGCAAAAATCCAATGATGCGGCCTAATGTAAAAAGAGTATAAGAGCCAAACGCCTCATTATACCCGGTACACGAAGAGTGTAGGGGTATATTAGATTTGTGGTGATAACGGATGTGCGTAACGCCCAGAAGGGCGCGTCCGACCCTATAAAGTATACATATTCTTGATCAGCATCAATAGCCGAGTCGATATAGCCATGTCTGTCTGTCCGTCCGTCCCTCCGTCCGTCTGTCCGTCTGTCCGTCCGTCTTCATGAGCGCCTATATCTCGGAGACTATAAAAGCTGGAGCAACCAAGTTTTGTATCCAGTCTCCTCTGTGATCACACTACTACAAGTGTATTTTAAAATTTCGCTCCGCCCCTTTCCGCACAATTTTGATAGTACGAAAAAACTAAAAACGCAGAATCATAGAGAATGACCATTTCTGTCAGAGTGTTGAATCTGGCCACAATGAAGAAAACCATTTCGAAGTCATCGTTCCCTCTCGCTCTCCCTCACACGCAGCACCGTCTGCTTTACGCTTTCGTCCAAATGAGCGCCTAGATCTCAGAGGCTATAAGAGCTAGAGCAACCAAACTTTCTATCCAAGCTCCTGTGATATCACTTCAATACAAGTGTATTTCAAAATTTAGACACGCCCCCTTCCGCCCCCACAAAGTACGAAAATCTGTGGAATCCACAATTTGTAAGATAAAAGAAAACCAAAAACGCAGAATCATGGAAAATAACCGTATCTACCAGATTGCCGAATTTGGATTAGGTCGGATCATTATTATAGCCAGAAGGAACGTTTCCCCTCTCTCCCGCACACTTACACGTCTCGTCTGAGTATTTCTATTTCACATGTACATGTAGAAATGTAGAGGCTGATGTAAAAATTATATGTAAACCGAAGTGGAAACAGATAACATTTAATATATAAAAATTTAGCATAGTGTTCGACCTAATTTGTTGAAATTTTTCATTTTAATTTAAAATTTAATTTAATAATAAATTAATAAAATTTAATTCGTCCCTTTTGCGAACATATAATAAATTACATAAGTCATAAGACCACATATATTCTGACTGAGTACCGGGTATAAAGTAGAGCCGCGGCCTTTGCGGCGGCTCACAACGTTCCCCCTCGTTTTAGAGAATAGGGATGGTAAAATAAGGTAAAGAGCTGCGCCGAGATCCGAAAAAAGTGCTAGCAAACAGAATCAGCCCTGATTATTATAGGTATATTATATATATACTATATATATATGTATATACTAGCTGACCCGGCAAACGTTGTTTTGCCATATAAAGGGATCAAGTTCATAATAAATGAATTACCTGATACGGGAGCTCGTTGTTTTATGTTTATGCAATATCTGTCTTGCCCCTTCCAGAATATTAGCGGATATTGGATAGCGTCATATGAACATACATACGAGGTGTGTTCAAAAAGTATCGCGACTTTTGTGTTTTTTCAAATATTATTTATTTATTCATGAATATCTATTTTGTCCCCTTCAAAGTAATCCCCATGAGATATTATACACTTGTGCCAACGGTTTTTCCAATCTTCGAAGCACTTCAAAAAATCATTTTTTCTTATCTTGTTCAGCTCCTCCTTCGATGCCGTCTTTATCTCGTCAAGCGTAGCGTAACGTCGTCCTTTCATGGGCCTCTTCAGTTTAGGGAACAAGAAAAAGTCACAGGGGGCCAGATCTGGGGAATACGGTGGCTGCGGCATCATTAGTGTATTGTTTTTGGCCAAAAAGTCGCGCACAAGCAACGATGTGTGAGCAGGGGCGTTATCGTGGTGCAAAAGCCAATTTTTGTTCTTCCACAAATCCGGGCGTTTCTGGCGGATTGCTTCGCGCAAATTGCGCATAACTTGCAGGTAATATTCCTTATTGACCGTTCTACCCTGTGGCAAGAACTCATGATGCACCACGCCCCTGCAATCGAAGAAAACTGTCAGCAAAACTTTCACATTCGACCGAACTTGGCGCGCTTTTTATACCCGGTACTCGAAGAGTAAGGGGTATATTAGATTTGTGGGGATAACGGTTGTGTGTAACGCCCAGAAGGAAGCGTTTCCGACCCCATAAAGTATATATATTCTTGATCAGCATCAATAGCCGAGTCGATATAGCCATGTCTGTCTGTCCGTCCGTCCGTCCGTCCGTCCGTCCGTCCGTCCGTCTGTCCGTCCTCATTAGCGCCTATATCTCAGAGACTATTAAAGCTAAGGCAACCAAGTTTTGTATTCAGTCTCCTATGTTATCACACTACTCAAAGTGTATTTCAAAATTTCGCCCCGCCCCCTTCCGCCCCCACAAAGGACGAAAGTCTGTGGCATACACAATTTTTAAGATACAAGAAAACTAAAAACGCAGAATCATAGAGAAAGACCATTTCTATCAGAGTGTTAAATCTGGATCAGATCGGATCATTATTATAGCTACAATGAAGAAAACCATTTCGAAAGTCATCATTCCCTCTCGCTCTCTCTCACACGCGACCCTGTCTGCTTTACCTATTCGTCCAAATGAGCGCCTAGATCTCAGAGACTATAAGAGCTAGAGCAACCAAACTTTCTATCCAAACTTCTGTGATATCAAACCAGCACAAGTGTATTTCAAAATTTTGCCACGCCCCCTTCCGCCCCCACAATGGACGAAAATCTGTAGAATCCACAATTTTTAAGATAAATGAAAACCAAAAACGCAGAATCATGAAAAATTACCATATCTACCAGATTGCCGAGGATGGATCAGGTCGGAACAATATTATGGCCAGAAGAAACAAATTAAATTTCAGTGGCTACGCAACGCCTGCCAAGCGCTGACTCATTCCCTCTTTCTCTGTCGCAAACACTTTTACGTCTCAAATATGTAGTTATACATGTAGAAATGTAGAAGCAGTAAAATCATATGCAAACAAAATTGGAAACATGTATAAATATTCCTAAAATGGTTTGACTTCAATTTTTGAAATATTATTTTTTGCCCAAAATTTAATTCGTACCTTTTGCGAACATATAATAAATTCCATAAATCGTAAGCTCATATACATATGTACATATGTATATACTGACTGAGTACCGGGTATAAGGTAGAGCCGCGGCCTTTGCCGCGGCTCACAACGTTCCCCCTCGTTTCGGTCTTGGTTCGTGCGGCAGCTTCCATTGAGATGATTGAGTTTCCACGTCATAACCATAAACCCACGATTCGTCACCAGTTATGACCCTCTGGAGCAAATTTGGGTCGTCGCTGACAGAGTTTAACATCTCACTAGCAATGTTTATGCGATGCTGTTTTTGGTCGCAATTGAGCAATTTTGGTACGAATTTCGCGGCGACCCGTCTCATACCCAAATCATTGATAAAAATCGAATGGCACGAGCCAATCGATATGTTTAGGTCCTCAGCAACTTCTCTAACGGTGATTCGACGATTGGCCAATACAATTTTCTCCACTTCATTAATTTTTTCGTCTGTTGTTGAAGTGCTCGGGCGTCCGGCACGCTCTTCGTCGTTGACATCTTCTCGGCCTTCTGAGAACAATTTGTACCACCGATAAACGTTGCTTCGGTCCAAGGTAGCTTCTCCGTATGCCACAGTCAACATTCGGAATGCATCAGCGCACTTAATTTCGTTTTTCACACAAAATTTGATACAGGTTCTTTGATCCATTTTTTTGAATAGGTAAAAATCGAAGACGATCCAAAACACGTGCAAGCAAAGCAGCTGTCAACAATTAAGTGAACATTCAAAATGGCCGAGCTTTTCGGCATAAGTGAGAGACATGAGTACCAACATAACGTCACAAAAAAATCGAAAATCGAATATACGTAACCCGCGAAAATTCAAAAGTCGCGATACTTTTTGAACACACCTCGTATGTTCGAACAACAAGTGCATTGAATCTACGAATATGCTCTCCAGCTGGTGTTTTATCAGGATTAATGACGATAGCGTGATTATCACTTTGTAATTTGAGCATGTGTAATTTGAATATTTTTAACAATTCATTGTGCCCGTTCAATAGAGCATCCAGTTCGCTGACGATGCGTCTGGCATAAAATCAAGGTTATTATAGTCACAACGTGCATTCACGCGATTAGCAAGTGCGGCCATGAAGTAGATTTGTAAAAATTAATGTGGTTCGTTTGGCATTGGCAGCAGTGAGCCCATTTTATGATAAACTTGGCCTCTGATTTTGAATGTAGAATTGTATTGTTGACCATTTGCATTAATATTTCGAACTATTTCTGTTGCTCCGAACGATGTCATTTGAAAGCATGAATTGAATGTTCGAATTGACTTCAGGAACACGTTAGAATATGGATCCGTGCCGATAAGTAAACCGTTCGATGGTTCAGGTGGTGTTTCAATTTCAGGTAGTTGCACTTTTCCTGACGCGCAACACATCCCAGCTGGCTTATTTTTGAATATCAGAGCATGACAATGCGGACATTCCTTGTCCATAGCACCAATTACCACTTTTGAATGAGCATAATATTCAATATCGGGCTCATACTGGAGTGCTAGACGCAGGAATGAGTCTGATGTAAATGCTCGATGTGCCTGTTGCCGTAGTTGGTAATTTGTTCTGCGTCTATTGACTGTGAAACGGCGTGATTGTCGTTGTTCTAATCTTATTACTTCATTGCGTTTAGCTCGTCTTCTGACTCTTCTTGGCGCAATTGAGCCATTCTTAAACGTGCATCATTATATTGTTGTTCGATTCGGTTCTTTCGGATCTTCTATTTCCCAATCTTCTACATTTATTTGTATTATGGCTCAAATCAGCCCCTTTGCGTTTTCTTGGCATTGCTCACGCAGTTTTGAAATAATTTGTTTAAATTTATGAAATTATAGCAAAAATATTTTTTCGGTAATGTCAAAAACTTGACAGCATTAATAGTAAAATGTTAAAATGAAATGAATCGATTCGATGAACAGGCGAAACACATCAGCTGCATCGTGAGGGAAGCTGAAGAAAGAATTCTGCGTGAGATGGCAGATAAGTTTGAGGCTAGACTTCATAGTCTTTCGGAAGAAGTAGAGCAGCTTGGCCGACGAATAGAGAAGCTTGAGGATGGAAGCGGTGAAATTCGTGCGCTATGCAGCAAGGTGGAGAAGCTAGTGGCGAAACTCCAAGCCAAAGCGGATGCAGATGCCGAAGCAAGCATTGCAAATGATGTGAGAGTACATGGGGTGCCCTTACTGGAAGAGGAGAACCTAACAGTGGTGTTTGGATTGTCTCCTCTAATTTCTTTTTATTCCAGTGATAATGGATGATAATGCATGGTCGTCCAGCTCGAGCAGCTATACAATGCTAAGAATACTTGGCAATCAAGGGGAAGGTCCACATTATTGCCCAAAGCCTAACTAAGAAAATTGAAGAATTTAGGTATCTATTTGTCACGTCCAATATAGATGTCATATGTGTGTCCGAAACGTGGTTTTCGTCTCATGTTAGTAATTTGTTAGTAGAATGTACTGGTTATGATCTGTTTCGATCTGATCGAGATAGTCACGCTGGGGGTGTAGCTATATATGTACATATGTAAGTAAACGTTTAAATGCTAAACTTGTATGGATATTTGTTCAAGTCACAAGCACAATACATTCTTCCAAAATTTTAATAGGCTGTGTGTATAGACCTCATCGATATATAGAATATCAAAATTTTACTGACGTACTGTCTACCATGTCGCTCGCCTATACAGATGTAATATTAGCTGGGGACTTCAACAGCAATGTCCTGCGAGAAAGGCAATTATCGGACGACATAGAATTTACGGGATTAAAGTTGGTAAATTCGTCTGCACCCACGCATTTCTCAAATTACTGTGATACCTTACTTGACCTATTTTTTGTAACCGACTGTCATAAAATTTCTACTTACAGTCAACTATCAATGCCAATGTTTTCGAAACACGACCTAATATTCTTGACCTATAATTTTCATACCGACTTAACTGAAAGCAGAATAGTTTATAGAAACATTGACTATGCCTTGTTAAGTGCTGACTTTATTTCATGTGACTGGGACTCTATCATGACTATGCTAATATTAATTCACAACTGGCTGTCCTACAAAATAATATAATGTATCTATATAACAGATCGATTCCGCTGGTGACAAAAAACGGTCAACCCTCGTGGAAATCCCTGGTTCAACTCGAAAATTAAAATATTAATTAACAAACGTGATAACGCTTTTAAAAAATGGAAGCGTTACAAAACAGCCCACCATGCTGAACAATATAAGATAATTAGGAAAAATGTGATACAGTTAATCAACTCAGAGAAAAAAAAATACTTTTATAACAAATTTAAATTAGCGAGATCAAATCAGCAGAAATGGGCGTATATTAAAGAACTGAGTGTTGGTAAATCCAATACTCCGCGCATCTGTGATATTGATCCTGACGAACTTAATAGAACTTTTTTAGACTGTAAAGTACCTGAAGTGACTAAAACTGACTATGTTGAGTGCGTACCTTAAAATCTCTATAGAAACTGTGATGATGTACACTGCTTCTGTGATAATGGTACCTGTGATAATAGTTTTAGTTTTTCATGTGTAACTGAGTCAGATGTTCTCAAATCAATGTTAAAAACGAGGGGGAACGTTGTGAGCCGCGGCAAAGGCCGCGGCTCTACCTTATACCCGGTACTCAGTCAGTATATACATACATACATATGTACATACATTTATGAGCTTACGATTTATGAAATTTATTATATGTTCGCAAAAGGGACGAATTAAATTTTGGGCAAAAAATAATATTTAAAATATAAAAAAGTGAAGTCAAAACATTTTTTGAATTTTTATACATGTTTCCATATATGTTTACATATGCTTTTTGCATCTGCTTCTACATTTCTACATGACATGTATAACTACATATTCGAGACGTACAAGTGTTTGCGAGAGAGAGAGGGAATGAGTAAGCGCTTGGCAGGCGTTGCGTAGCCACTGAAATTTAATTTGTTCCTTCTGTCCATAATAATGATCCCACCTGATCCAGATTCGGCAATCTGATAGATACAGCAATTTCCCATGATTCTGCGTTTTTGGTTTACTTTTATATTAAAAATTGTGGATTCCACAGATTTTCGTTTTTTGTGGGGGCGGAAGGGGGCGTGGCAAAATTTTGAAATAAACTTGTGCTGAATTGATATCACAGGAGCTTGGATAGAAAGTTTGGTTGCTCTAGCTCTTATAGTCTCTGAGATCTAGGCGCTCATTTAAACGAATAAGCAAAGCAGACAGGGTGGCGTGTGAGAGAGAGCGAGAGGGAACGATGACTTTCGAAATGGTTTTCTTCATTGTAGCTATAATAATGATTCGATCTGATCCAGATTAAACACTCTGATAGAAATGGTCATTCTCTATGATTCTGATTTTTAGTTTTCTCGTATCTTCAACATTGTGTACGCCACAGACTTTCGTTCTTTGTGCGGGCGGAAAGGGGCGGGGCGAAATTTTGCAACACATTTGCAGTAGTGTGATCACACAGAAGCCTAGATACAAAACTTGGTTGCTCTAGCTTAAATGGTCTCTGAGATATAGGCGCAAATGAAGACGGACAGACGGACGGACGGACGGACAGACAGACATGGCTATATCGACTCGGCTATTGATGCTGATCAAGAATATATATACTTTATGGGGTCGGAAACGCTTCCTTCTGGGCGTTACACACAACCGTTATCCCTACAAATCTAATATACCCCTATACTCTTCGAGTACCGGGTATAATTAAGTCAAATGCCACTGGAATTGATGATATTAATCCGAAATTCATAAAAATGCTTTTGCCAAACATATTGCAGTACATAACCTACATATACAACACAGCGTTGACTCAATCCGTATTTCCTGATTCTTGGAAAGTAGCTAAAATACTTCCAATTCCAAAATCAGTCAACGAATACAGGCCAATTTCTATTCTACCTTACTTGTTAAAAATTTTAGAACGACTTATGGCTAGTCAGATGACAAATTACTTGACAACTAAAAAACGTTTGACAAATAAGCAATCAGGTTTTCGGGTGGGCAGAAGTTGTACAACAGCAATAATAAACGTAGTTGAACGTATAAGAGAAAAATTGGACTCAGACAATATAACGTTTCTGATTCTAGATTATAGTAAAGCTTTTGAAACGGTTAACCACGAAATTCTTTGTTTTAAGCTAAGTCGTCTATGTAATTTTTCGCGTGCAGCAACAAGATTAATTGTTTTGTACTTGAGTAATCGTATGCAGTCTGTGTGTATAAATAACACTAGTCGACACGACTTTTCCGCTGTCGCCAAAAATGACTTTTTCTGATAGATTTGGATGTTTAAAATTTTTTAAAGAATGTTTTTTTTTTTTTTCATGGAGTAGTTTTTTTTTAAAAGAATTTTTAAAAAATGTGGTGTTTTTTGTCATAGGTAGTGCTTCTATTTTTCACATAACTTAAGTTTCCTACAACTGGTTGTATTGAACTTTGAAGTTAAAAAAAGCTGACAAATGCAGCTATAAATCCGACTCAGACACTTTCTAGCTGCAACTTAACGCCTGGAAGATATTAAGCTTTCAAATTCAAATTTCATAATTTTTTTCGGTATTTTTCCCCGAAATTTTGACTTTGAAAGCTCAGGAAAAGTCGAAAAAAAAATATTTGAATGCCTTGATTTTTGGTTTTAGATAGACACATTAATTAGGCGTCGTTTAAGGTATCGCTTATAAAAATATACAAATAAACGGCTTAGTTATAACCGGAAAAAAAAAAGCGGAAAAAAAAGTTGAATTTTGTCGAGTAGTGTAATATGTACTCGTCATTACTTTGTGTCAAGCGTGGTGTTCCTCAAGGATCCGTTTTAGGGCCATTACTGTTCTCTATGTATGTAAATGATCTACCGAGTATATTGTCAAGTTGCGACGTTCATATCTATGCCGATGTTGTTCAAATGTTTGTTAGTCGTCCTATTAGTAGAATTAATGACTGTATTCGTGTCTGCAATAGTGAATTGGAAAGTGTAAGTCAGTGGGCTAAAATGAATGGGCTAGGATTAAATCCAAATAAGTCAAAATGTATAGTCATAGGTAAAAGAAAGTTCGACACTTATGCACTACAAAAATTGGCTATTGAAAAACATCCCCATTGAATATGCAGAACGTGCAAACAACCTAAGTTTTATGTTTAACCAAACCACTATGGTCCAGAATTCAATTTTTTTGGCATAAACTCTAAAAATAAAGCTACAGACTTGAAACTTTGTACGTTTTATTTTTAAATCATTAATAGTTTGTTGACAAAATTTGAAGTCCGTGCGACCACGCCCTCTCTTGCCTCCCATATAAACTACTGTTATGACTTAGGATTCAAAAAAGCTCTATCATGTTTTCATCTTCAGAAATGATATTTTTATATTTTAAAATAAAATATTAACAAACATAATAAATGGGTATATGAATATTGTTTTATAAATAATCAAACTCTTCTTCTTCTAGTTCTACATTAAGAATTTCGAATTATGACTTTTATTCAAAAGCCTGGTGCTTATATATTGCTGTTTTGTTAACGTGTTTTCCAGGAGATAAGCTAGAGCTTCATCTGGTGAAAGAGGAGTTGGTTTTTGCCATTGAAATTGCATCTTCGATTCGGTTAGAAATTCAGGTTTTGTTAAGGTTTCTTTAAGAACAAAGGCAACGTCACTCTTGCCTTCTTTTTTAGCAGATACAGTTGCTGCATGAATCAAAAGATTTGTGTCATTATCACTTTCACTTGCCAGTTCGGATGCCAGTTTCCTTTTCAATCTTGCTCCTGCATTTGGGTAAGATAAGTTTCGGCGTCCCACTTTCTGTGGTGTCTTACAGTTTTCCCACTCATTAACAAAAATTGTAATTTTAGAAGCCATCCACTTAGTATGTTTGGACTAAATCGATCTAACTGTCTGTTACACTCGGGCAGTTTTCTTTTAATGAATAATTTAAAATTAGCTATTTTTTTGTCAATCTGTTCTTTCTTTTTTAATTCCAGATGGTTATTGTTGATTGTGGAATAAACGTAATCATAAACGTAATTTATTTGTCGATTGTTACCGCTCCAAATGTGTATAAGGTCGCTATGTCTGAACTCGAACTTGCCTATATAAAATCAGATTATTAGAAAACGAGCAAAAACGGGCAAAATATATTATTTTGCCGTCAAAAACAATAGTTAAAGGTACACACTGGCGTTTTTAACTTTTGTCAGAAATTGTCAGAAAATTAGTTATACTCCACGAAACACAGGGGACATGTTAGAATTTTCTGTAAAAATACACATGAATTGGATGTTGCACAACACAAAAACTCTATAACTACACATATATTAAAAACATACATTAAAAACTACATACCTTGACCTTTATTTTTCATATTTTAATATAATTTGTGGATGCGTATTGACAATCGTATCATGTGCAAAAGTAAACAAATAATTTGGCGCGAATGGCCTTCTCGCAATCAGCTGATCAATACTGAGCTTTTAAAAGCTCATAAAAAGCTCAAGTGAAGCTTTCGGTCAGTTTTTTGTTTGTTTTTAATTTATATGATCAATTTAATTTTAGAAAATAATTGCTAAAGTACGATATATTGACATAAAAATTTTGAGTTTATGCCAAAATAATCGAATTCCGGACCATAGTGCAAACGTTTGCAAACGTTGACCTGGGATGATCACATAAATAGATAAGTCGGAAAAACTATTGGGAAACTTAGAAATTTATATCTAACTAAAGATTTTCAACCAGTGAAAATCAGACAAGCAATTGCAAAAATGTACATCACACCAGTACTTTTCTATGGTATAGAAGTATTTAGTGACTGTAACTCCGCCAGCCAACGCAAGCTGCAAGTTGCTTAATAGACTTAATAATAGACGTAGAACTGACCATATTTCGGACGTAATGATACAAATTTTCGATATGCCACTTAAATCACGGATAGACCTTAGGGTCTTAGTATTACTGCACAAAGTTATATACACCAAAGAGCCATCTTACCTATATGAACGACTTAAGTTTAGCACGTCAAGACGGACGAAAAATATTATTAGCTTTAAGTACAAGTACACATGCACAATGAAACAGTTCTTTGCATATGCTGTTCGAGTTTGGAATAATCTTCCCCACGCCATCAAGGCAATCAATGGGGGAATGCAGTTCAAAATCGCACTGGAGAATCATCGACGCACTACATAATTTGAATAGTAGAGAGGGGTTGAACGGAGAGTGAGAGTGAAATTCCTAGAAACTAAATTAAAACTAAACTAAATATTATATTATTAAATGTTAGTATATAAGTTCGAATGTATGTAATTGTAATCACTTCTTAATGCTAGTAATTTAAATGTCAATGTTACCGTTACACTTGTTGTGACTAGCGCCCTAATTTATAAAAGTAAAATGCTTGTCGCGCTAGGATGAAGTAATAAATAAATAAATAAAAAGATGTGTCAAAAACTTGACAGCATTAATTGTAAAATGTTAAAATTTTTATAGGGGACAACCCTTATCACTAAGGGGTATGAAAAATAGATGTTGGTCGATTCTCAGACCTACTCAATATGCTCACAAAATTTCATGAGAATCGGTCAAGGTTGTGTGCGTGAAAGTGTGTGAGTACAATAACAACACAGTGCAAAAAACAAAAACCAGACAAGCTATAAGAATGAAATTAATAAAGGCTTTCGAGAAGAGGGAATTGTAATGCAATTAATAGTCATTTTACACTACCGCATCATTGTCGAAGGTGTGGAAAAATGATGCAAGGCGTTTACACTTAAGCCGCATCATTTCCGCATCATTTTGTCAGCTATTGTTGGCTCCACCGAACAAAAATTACGTGCTGTTGACTTTAATTTTCAAGTGGAACTTTTAAAGTTGGAATCAGTGCGTCCTAAAAGACCTTGCAAGTCTATGTGTTACCATTTTGTTGCTTGCAATCAGACTTATGAAATGTTCAGGAATGGTTTGGCCGCTCAACTATAAATTGCATTTATTGTTTGATTCGACCAAAATACCCCGATACTGCGTCGATACCCCGAAGGAGGATTTCAGTATTTTGTAAAAATACTCGACAGAATACGGTCACACTTGCAAATGCTGTGGCGCACATTTTATCATGCGGCCGGATGATTGTCTTCCTCTATCCACAGGGCTCTTATGGGCATCATTGTCGCATGTTCCATTTAACGGAAAAATCCAACGATGCTGCCTAATGTAAAAAGGGTATTAGGGGATAAATAAGGAACAAAAAATATTTTATTGCATTTCTGTTCAGCAAAACCGGATTTATCAAATATTTCGAGGCTTTATCTGTTTATTGTCGTTATACGGCGCCACAGCGCCCACAAATAATAAATTCCTGATTTTGTTTCGACACAGTGTTGCCGCAGGGCATTCACACCTGGTTACACTAGGCCGCCAGTATTTTTATGTGCCGTTTATGTGCCGTTTACACGGAGGCTGCGTCTTGATTCTTTGCGTCTAGCAGATTAAAATTTAAATTTTGCCGCTTACAATTTTTAACTGAGTAAAAAGGGGCAAAAATACATGTATTGATTAGAACAAATTGTTTAAACTAATTTTATTATTAAACCAAGCATTTCTACAATATGGTTTATTTCAAATTTTTTGCTGCAAATCCCATGTCTTTGAATCCTTTCATTGTTTCCATGATCTTCTCAAGGTAAGAAATTCTGCTGGCATATACTTGTCAGTGAGTTCAGCATCACTTCCTGACAAAATTCCATCAAAATCCTACACACAATGGCTTTGGACACACCGAATAAGTTCCCTTATGTGCGACATTCCGCAGACGATCCCAGGCAATATAGTCTATCTTTGTCTATCTTGTTCACCAAAGGGATTGCCTGTCGAAAATTAGTGTCCTGTTTTCGGAGATATGGCAGCAGTCTCACTAGAATGTCGAACGTACTCCTCTTCATGAGTTGTTTACCACATCTTCCTCTCAAAATGAAGCAGATCGTGGCTATTGCAATTTAGAATACATTATTTAATTGAAAAGAGAACATTATCTACTCTTTTCTTACAAGGGTCCAAACGCCAGGAGGACGTTGCAGTTGCAAGACGAATGGCAACTTTTCTGAGGATAACCCAGTCGCTTCCATGCACTTCAAAAAATTCTCCTCACTTTGCGCCACCGAAGTTAGAAGAATCAACTCTTTTTCCGGCATATTTCGTTGATTTTCGCATATTAGTTATTTTGTTTACAAAATTTGTCTTCCTCTTCCAAAGACGTAAAGACGCAGTTGTGTAAACGCCTCTTCTGCTTCTCTGCATCTTTTCCGATGTCGAAAGGTAACACATCCAGTGTAAAGATCCTATTGTACAACTAATATTGACAGCATTCTGTAAACATTTTTCTTGTGCTTATCATGGTATAAGAGACAACGGTTCTAATGTTTTTTATGTTCTTGCAGACCGCCTATCCCCATTACATATAACGACCAATATATTCATAACTTCTGTTGAATATACATAGATGTATGTATATGTATGTATGTATTCCGACAGCTCTGTCATCGGCTTTCACCGCCAGGTGGCGCGCAATGGACGATGAAGAGTATAAAGAAAAGCGAGCGCGTAGAGAAGCGGGAAATGGTTGCATTAATTTGGCTATAATAATGATCCGATCTGATACTGATTCGGGAATCTGGTAGATATGGCTTTGGTTTGATATAGAAATGGGGATGAATTGATATGCAAATGGGGATAAGAGCATATGTACAAGTATGAGTGATTGCAAGCTGGCAAGGCGAGGACGAAAAATCCGATTGCTCTAACTCTAAAAATGTTTGAGATCTAGCCGGTCATCAATTTGGACAAACGGACGAATATTTATGCTGATCAAGAATATATGCACTTATATTCTTTATGGGGTCGGTCGCTTCCATCTGGCTTTTAATATTCCCTTGCATTCTTTGAGTATCGGGTATAGTGTAATGAGGAAAATGTCGCCCTGCTGTTTCCGAAAAAGTGCTCGGGGCGTACATATGTCAAGTTTCTGCCGTTGCCGTTGAGACTGTTTCCCTCCTGCATACGCATCTTACTATGCCCTTTTCAAACGTACAATTTGCGACAACCAAAAAGAGCTTTTGGGACACCTTGGGTTGGATTGAGCAGTGGTAGAGCCCTTGATGAGCGGCAAAATTTGAAATTGGAGAGTTTTAAATATGCTCTTATAAAAAACGTACAATTTGCAACTTTAAAGCTCGAAATAAAATTCAGCTTCATCTCTACTTCCAGCGTTTTTCTTTATTCATCCCAAGGGTTGACATGCATGAACTTAACACGAAAGGATAACACTACTCAACAAAATTAAATTTTTCATTTCCGCAGTGGCCCAAAATGACTTAATAAAGACTTCTGATAAACTTAAAATTTAATTTTTTTTTAAGAATTATGGATTTTTTTATGATTTTTTTAAAAGAATTTTTTTAAATTTGTCATGTTTTATCCAGAGGCCGGGCTTCTATTTTTCAAATAACTTAAGTTTCTTGTAACTGGTTGTATTTAACTTTGCAATTCTGAAAAGCTAACAAATGCAGCTATAAATACGACCCAGAAACTTTGTAGCTGCAGCTTAACGTCTGGAAGATATTAAGCTTTCAAATTAAAATTTCATAATTTGTTCCCGAAAATTTGAAAAGTCTCAGGAAATTTAAAGAAAAAACACTAGCCATGAAGATACCAATTTTTGGGAACATCAAAATCGCAATCAATTTTTTTTTCCAAATACACCATTTACGTTATGATATCAATTAATGTTATAAATAAACATACATTTCGATGAATTAGGTACAGAATAAGTACAAAGTTACGATAGTTAGTTACGCGGAAATAAGTCGATATGTACATAAAAATAAGTTTTAAAATGTTGTTCGACACATATTTTATTTTTTTAATATCAGCTGCTGATTTTGATCATGAATACATAAATCAATTGGTTTTTTCCCTAATTGATTTTCATATGTTACTTTTTGATCAAATTTTGAATTTTAGGCAATTTACAAGTTAATCTAAAATAAAATTTAGTTGGTTCTCTAGATGAGAAATTCAATTTTTCAGGCGATCAGCATCCGCTTAAGAGTGTCCCGAAACCACAATTCGCCTTCGAGGGATTAGCCTGTGCAGGTACAATGCCTAAACTGAATTCTCCACCTCCTGTAATCCCGTAGAACCCCTGGGGACTCCTCTCAACCCTTAGCTCAGCGTTTGCCACAGCTGGCAAACAAATAGCGATGATGACAACAATTTAAAATCCATCAAGAGCACAAAAAGGCCTCATTAAGTCAAGAGGGTGACGGTAGGAATAGGGTAGGCGTTGCTGGCCGCTACACAGGGGTGAGAAGATGTGTACTTCATTCCAAAGCCAACACCCGCCCCCCGTTTGACAGGCGCAAAATGTAAGCATAAGACACAATAGTAATTATTGCCCAAATAATTGCAAATGATGAACACTGGCACTCCTTCCTGTTCACGCTCTTTTTATATGTGGAATGCTACGGGGTGACTGTTATAGTGGAAGTCTATGAATGGGGTGTCATTTTGGTCCATCACCATTTTTCCGTCACAAGTGTACCAAATTTTTTCTTTCGATTTTGATTTCGATTGTCATCTAAATCGTCAGCTCGATGTTCTATGGACATTAAACAATATTTTCAGCGCATGTCTAATCACTGCAAAGCACACTAGGCAAAAAAAATCGCTAAGCTGAATCTATAAACTCAGGTTAAATTTATATCTGCATTTATCAGATTATCATTTCAACCAGATGCAAGATACTTAAACTTTTTTATAAAAAAAAGCGCTACCTCTTAAAAAAAACATTAAATATATAATTTTTAATTAAAAAAAATACCTTTCATTAAAACGAAAAAATAATTCATTAACAATCGTTTGGTTCGTTGAGTAAAAATGGTGTTGCGCGTAATTCTATTTTTTAAATAAATTAATTCTTTTGAATGCAAATTTGTATATTGTTCTTGATTAACTTAGTTAATAATAAGTTTTAATTAGTTGAAAAACTTAAATCCCTGAAATACATCGGTCGAAGATGATACCTTCCGAATATTACATACCTACATATTCATAAATGAAGGGGAACGTTGTGTCCGTAGTCTACTTTTATACCTGGTACTAAGTATATGCATGTATATGTCAGCTTCTAAATGGCAGAAGAAGCGCTTCAAACTTCATAAAGAATATAATATATATTCTTTATCAGAATCAATGGCCGAGTCGATATAGGCAGTCTATATGTCTGTCCGTCCCGATGTTCACCTAGATCTTAGAGACTATACGAGTTATAGTAACTAAATTTCGAATCTTCACACATGTGCATGCCACAGATTTTCGTCCTTTGTGTGGGCGGAAGGGTGCGGGGCAAAATTTTGAAATACACTTGTTACAGTGTGACATGACAGGCGCCTGGATACAAAATTTGGTTGCTCTAGCTCTTCCAGGCTTTGAGATCTAGGCGCTCATGAAGAGGAATAGACGGACGGACGGACAGACAGACATGGCTGTATCGACTCAGCTATTAATGCTAATTCGAATATATATGTTTACTTCATGAGGTCGAAAACGCTTCCAATTAACAGAGTTCATACCAAAACCTCAAAAACCACTTCTGTTTAAAGTAGCGTAACGTTTAAAACCGTTCATTCGATTGCTGTCATTTTTTGGTGAATATAGGGCTATAAAGTAAAGGGTATAAAGTAAAGCTACTCAATTACAATAATTATACCCGGTACTCGAAGAGTATATGGGTATATTAGCTTTTTGGTGATAGTAGAAGAAACAAGCGTTGCCGACCCCATAAAGTATATATATTCTTGATCAGCTTGAATAGCCGAGTCGATATACCCATGTCTGTCTGTCCGTGCGTCCGTCTGTCCGTCCGTTCGCCTGTCGGTGTTCATTAGCGCCTAGATCTCAGAGACTATAAAAGCTAGAGCAACCAAATTCTGTATTCAGACTCCTTTGATATCACACTTTTACAAGTGTAAGTGCCCCTTTCCGCCCACACAAAGGACGAAAATCTGTGGCATGCACAATTTTGAAGATACGAGAAAACTAAAAAAACACAGAAAAATAGAGAATTGAGAATAGAAAACCCATAACTATATCTATCTAATTGTTGAATCTGGATCAGATCGCATCATTAATGAATGATGCGATGATGCATCATCACAATGAAGAAAATCATTTAGAAACCATTATAGCCAGAAGTAACAAATTAAATATCAGTGACTACGGAACGCCTTCCACGCGATTTCTACCTCGTGCAGTGTACTTGATCTGTCGGAAGGGAACGCAAAGTGGCTACGGAACGCCTTTGAAACGCTTACTCATTCCCTCTCTCTCTCGCACACACTTCACCGACTAATGTATATATGAAGATGTACATGTAGATGTAGAAATGTAGAAGACAGATGTAAAAACCATATTTAAACAAAAATGGAAACAGATAATATCTCATATATAAAAATCTCCCCAAGGGTTCCACTTCATTCTTTGAGATTTTCTTTGTTTTTGGCTAGAATGGCTAGAATACAATTTGTCTTTTTTGCGAACATATAATAAATTGCAGAAATCGTAAGCTCACATACATATATGCTGACTGAGTACCGGGTATAAAGTAAAGCTCACAACCCCTCGTTTTTTTATACCCGGTACTCGAAGAGTAAGGAGTATATTAGATTTGTGGGGATAACGGTTGTGTGTAACGCCCAGAAGGAAGCGTTTCCGACCCCATAAAGTATATACATACATATATTCTTGATCAGCATCAATAGCCGAGTCGATACAGCCATGTCTGTCTGTCCGTCCGTCCGTCTGTCCGTCTGTCCGTCTTCATTTGCGCCTATATCTCAGAGACTATTAAAGCTAGAGCAACCAAGTTTTGTATCCAGTCTCCTGTGTGATCACACTACTCCAAATGTATTTCAAAATTTCGCCCCGCCCCTTTCCGCCCGTACAAAGGACGAAAGTCTGTGGCGTATACAATGTTGAAGATACGAGAAAACTAAAAAAGCAGAATCATAGAGAATGACCATTTCTATCAGAGTGTTGGATCTGGATCAGATCGGATAAATATTATAGCTACAATGAAGAAAACCATTTCGAAAGTCATCGTTCCCTCTCGCTCTCTCTCACACGCGGCCCCATCTGCTTTGCCCATTCGTATTTTTTGACGCCTAGTTCTCAGAGACTATAAGAGCTAGAGCAACCAAACTTTCTATCCAAACTCCTGTGATATCAAGCCAGCACAAGTGTATTTCAAAATTTTGCCACGCCTCTTTCCGCCCCCACAAAGGACGAAAATCTGTGGAATCCACAATTTTTAAGGTACGAGAAAACCAAAAACGCAGAATCATGGAAAATGACCATATCTACCAGATTGTCGAATCTGGATCAGGTTGGATCATTATGATAGCTACAATAAAGAAAGCCATTTCGAAAGTCATCATTCCCTCTCGCTTTCTCTCACACGCGACCCCATCTGCTTTGCCCTAGTTCTCAGAGACTATAAGAGCTAGAGCAACCAAACTTTCTATCCAAAATCCTGTGATATCAAACCAGCACAAGTGTATTTCAAAATTTTGCCACGCCCCTTTCCGCCCCCACAAAGGACGAAAATCTGTGGAATCCACAATTTTTAAGAAAAATTAAAACCAAAAACGCAGAATCATGGATACCAGATTGGCGAATATGGATCAGGTCAAATCAATATTATGGCCAGAAGAAACAAATTAAATTTCATTCGCTACGCAACGCCTGCCAAGCGCTTACTCATTCCCTCTCTCTTTCGTAAACACGTGTACGTCTCGAATATGTAGTTATACATGTCATGTAGAAATGTAGAAGCAGATGTAAAAAGCATATGCAAACAAAATTGAAAACATGTATAATATTCCAAAAATGATTTGAATTCATTTTTTCAAAATATTTTTTTTTGCCCAAAAATTTAATTTGTCCCTTTTGCGAACATTGCTCATATATGTATGTATGTATGTGTATACTGACTGAGTACCGGGTATAAGGTAGAGCCGCGGCCTTTGCCGCGGCTCACAACGTTCCCCCTCGTTTTTTTATATTTTAAATATTATTTTTTGCCCAAAATTTAATTCGTCCCTTTTGTGAACATATAATAAATTTCATAAATCGTAAGCTCATAAATGTATGTATATACTGACTGAGTACCGGGTATAAGGTAGAGCCGCGGCCTTTGCCGCGGCTCACAACGTTCCCCCTCGTTTTACTTTTTAATTTGTTTAACTCTTTGGCGTACCAATGTAACGTCAATCCAGAATAGAACTACCCATATGCGCTCTGTTGAGAATGGATATCTCTGACGTCGATGCCCAGAAATGAGTTGAAATGGCAGTCTTCTTTCTCTTTATTCTTACTTATTCTCTTTTGTTATACACTATTTTACTCATTCAGTGTGAGGGGAGCCATACTGAGTATCGGGTAGCTGCAACATGCAACGTTTCCCCTTGTTTTGTCAACATCTGTCTCTTTTTCTCTATTCTTACACCAACACCGTTGCTTTGCGTTTCCTTCCGACAGATCACGTACACTGCACGAGGTAGAAATCGCGTGGAAGGCGTTGCGTAGCCACTGAAATTTCATTTGTTTGTTCAGGCTATCTTATTCAGGTTCGTCAATCTGCTGAATATGGTATTCTTGTATCTTGCAAATTGTAAATGCCGATTTGTGGGACGGAAGAGGGCGGGGCAAAATATTAAAATACAGTGTGATATTACAGGAGTCTGGATGCAATTTGGTTGCTCTAACTCTTATAGTCTCTGAGATCTAGGCTCTCATTGGGACGGACAAACGGACGGATAGGCAGATGTGGCTATAATTTATATATTCTGATCAAGAATTAACATTTTTGAATCCCCAAATCTATCAGAAAAAGTGTTGGTTCACAGAGGAGAAAAAAATACAATTTTTTTGACTAGTTTAATTAGAAATGAAACTGACATCTCTTTTAGGTAAAAATGGAGCAACACCTGGTGATAATGTAAACTTTGATAAATTGTTACCCCATCCAACAACAATATAACGAAATACTACTATTAATTACTCAGTCGAAATTTGGTCCAATAAATGCCAAATTTTAGAAATATTCGGAATTCGATTACCAGAGAAATTATTTAAAGTCATCATATTCTGCAATGTTCATAATGTAGGGAATGAACGTCATGCTTATCTTCTTTAACCATGAAGTCAATCGCATGAATAGACTTTATTATTTACTGAAATCCATAGAAAAAATTGTATTTGTATATGAATGAATTAAAGGCATACATTTAAATCAATTAAATCACATTTTCTGTCTGTTACAAGTATTTGGAAACGTTTAAAAATCTTGAAACAACTAAACATCAACCATATACCTAATTATTCCTAAATTAATAAATTAAAGAAAAATTATCTGATCGATAGCAACGATTAAATACACTAGTCAACACGACATTTCCGCTGTCGCCTAAAATGACTTCTGATAGATTTGGAGATTTAACGAGAGGGAACGTTGTGAGCCGCGGCAAAGGCCGCGGCTCTACCTTATACCCGGTACTCAGTCGGTATATACATACATACTTGCATTTATGAGCCTACGATTTATGAAATTTATTATATGTTCTCGAAAGGAACGAATTAATTTTTGGGAAAAAAATAATATTTAAAATAAAAAATGAAGTCAAACCATTTTTGGAATTTTTATACATGTTTCCATTTTTGTTTACCTATGATTTTTACATCTGCTTCTACATTTCTACATGACATGTATAACTACTTATTCGAGACGTACACGTGTTTACGAAAGAGAGAGGGAATGAGTAAGCGCTTGGCAGGCGTTGCGTAGCGAATGAAATTTAATTTGTTCCTTCTGGCTATAATAATGATCCGACCTGATCCAAATTCGGCAATCTGGTAGATACGGTTATTTTCCATGATTCAGCGTTTTTGGTTTTCTTTTATCTTACAAATTGTGGATTCCACAGATTTTCGTCCTTTGTGGGGGCGGAAGGGGGCGTGTCTAAATTTTGAAATACACTTGTATTGAAGTGATAACACAGGAGCTTGGATAGAAAGTTTGGTTGCTCTAGCTCTTATAGCCTCTGAGATCTAGGCGCTCATTTGGACGAAAGCGTAAAGCAGACGGGGTTGCGTGTGAGGGAGAGCGAGAGGGAACGATGACTTCGAAATGGTTTTCTTCATTGTGGCCAGATTCAACACTCTGACAGAAATGGTCATTCTCTATGATTCTGCGTTTTTAGTTTTTTCGTACTATCAAAATTGTGCATGCCACAGATTTTCGTCTCTTGTGTGGGCGGAAAGGGGCGGAGCGAAATTTTAAAATACACTTGTAGTAGTGTGATCACAGAGGAGACTGGATACAAAACTTGGTTGCTCCAGCTTTTATAGTCTCCGAGATAAGCGCTCATGAAGACGGACGGACGGAGGGACGGACGGACAGACAGACATGGCTATATCGACTCGGCTATTGATGCTGATCAAGAATATGTATACTATATAGGGTCGGACGCGCCCTTCTGGGCGTTACGCACATCCGTTATCACCACAAATCTAATATACCCCTACACTCTTCGTGTACCGGGTATAATGAGGCGTTTGGCTCTTATACTCTTTTTACATTTGGCCGCATCATTGGATTTTTGCTTTAAATGGACAACGATGCGCCAACGATACCCATAAGAGCCCTGTGGATAGAAGAAGACAATCATGCGGGTCGTATGTTGCAACATTCGCCGCATCATTTGCAAGTGTTACCGTATTCTGTCGAATATTTTTACAAAATACTGAAATCGGGGTATCGACGCGGTATCGGGGTATTTCGGTCGAATCAAACAATAAATTCAATTTAAAGTAGAGCGGCCACACATTCCTGAACAATTAAATTAAAATAAGTCTGATTGCAAACAACAAAATGGTAACACAAATACTTACAAGGTTCCGCAAAGATATTTTGGGATGCACTGATTCCAACTTTGAAAGTGTTGGCTCCACCAAACAAAAATTACGTGCTGCTGACTTTAATTTTCAAGTGGCACTTTTAAAGTCGGAATCAGTGCGTCCCAAAAGACCCTGCAAGTCTAAGGTAAGAGAAGAAGAAATTATATTGGCAGACCTGATCACCGAAAGCATTCGCTTCTCTCTCAGTAACTCCCTCAAAGAATACAGCATCCCTATGAGCGATGTAACATTCAACAAATGCAAACAAAAAAGAGGACACCACACTCAAGGAACTACATTACCAGCAAAGCCATCAAAGTCTAGCAGTGGTTATTCACAAAGATCCAATAGATCGAACTACAAATACTATTCTTCCACACTGCCACCCAGCATTCAACATGCACCAAAATGTTAAGTGAATCGCGATAGTTTACTGTACTTGCGCTCGTGGAATGTAATAGGCTTTTTACACTTGGTGCGTTACCTATCGATATCGGAAAAGACGCAGAGAAGCAGAACTGCCGTTTACACTACAGCGTCTTTGCGTCTTGCAAGAGGAAGACAAATTTTGTAATCAAAGTAAATAATGTTCGAAAATCAACGAAATATGTCGGAAATAGAGTTGATTCTTTTAACTGCGGTGGCGCAAAGTGAGGAGAATCTTTTGAAGTGCATGGAAGCGGCTGAGTTATCCTCAGAAAAGTTGCAATTCGTATTGCAACTGCAACGTCCTCCTCGCGTTTGGACCCTTATAAGTAAAGAGCAGATAATGTTCTCTCTTTTCAATTAAATAATGTATTCTAAATTTTAATAGCCATGATATGGTTCATTTTGGGAGGAAGATGTTGTGGACAACTCCGATACCTTCTTGAAGGAAAATTTCCGCATGGCAAGGAGTACTTTCAACATTCTTGTTGGACTGTTGCCCAATCTCAAAAAGAAAGACACTCCTTACAATCCCTCTGGAGAAGAGAATAGCCATAGCATAGCCCTTTATTGCCTAGGATCTTCTGTAGGGAGGCTATTTGGTGTGTCAAGGGCCATAATCTGCAGCATATTACTGGAATTTTGTCGCGATGTACTTGCTCAACTCGCTGACAAGTATCTGCCAGAACACTTTCTTACCCTGAGAAGGTCAGGGAAACAGTGAAAGGATTCAAAGACATGGGATTTTCAGCAAAAAATTTGAAATCAACCAAATTGAAATGCTTGATTTAATAATAAAATTAGTTTAAACAATTTGTTCTAAGAGTTGCATGTATTTTTGCCCCTTTTTATACAGCTAAAAATTTTACGCGGCAAAATTTAAATTTTAATCTGCTGTTTGTAACGGGGGCCTGATGCGACATAAAAGTGTTGCGTAACTGTAGAAATATTTCGAAACTTAACAGGCGAATGCAGAGTCGCAAGGGTTATTTCGCGTGGGTAGGGCCATGCAGGGTTGCTGAGACCGAAGTTGACAGGTCAAGGTACCTAAGAAAAGGGGTGAAGAGATCGTGACAGATGACAGGTGGGACTAGAAACTTCCTTTTCCTGCTGATATCTGGACCACGACGGTTGGCTGACCTCAACTCGAGAATCACAAAAGAAAAAAATCGACAAAAAAGTGTGCCATCGGCGGTCGGAATAAAGTGCAACGGATTCCTCCAAGACCGGACAGTCCCCCAGACAGTGATTCGCCACTGCGATCCACGCCCAAGTCTACCGCTCGACCAGAGCGCTTCGCCACTGCGATCCACGCCCAAGTTTACGCGCCAAAATTTAAGTTTTAATATACTGTTTTTTGTTGTTATTAGTGGTGATAGTTCCGCTGATAAGGCAGAAAATTACGAAAATTGCTGACATGCGCACAGAAATACCAAAACGCACCTGCGTCGGCAATCGACGCAACTTTTTGCCATCACTAGGGCCCTATGCTAAACCTATGTAAAAAAAACTGCGTTTCTGGGAAGACGCAAAGAACACTAGTCGACACGACTTTTCCGCTGTCGCCAAAAATGACTTTTTCTGATAGATTTGGATGTTTAAAATTTTTTAAAGAATGTTTTTTTTTTTTTCATGGGGTAGTTTTTTTTTAAAGAATTTTTAAAAAATTTGTTGTTTTTTGTCATAGGTAGTGCTTCTATTTTTCACATAACTTAAGTTTCCTACAACTGGTTGTATTGAACTTTGCAGTTAAAAAAAGCTGACAAATGCAGCTATAAATCCGACTCAGACACTTTCTAGCTGCAACTTAACGCCTGGAAGATATTAAGCTTTCAAATTCAAATTTCATAATTTTTTTCGGTATTTTTCCCCAAAATTTTGACTTTTAAAGCTCAGGAAAAGTCGAAAAAAAAATATTTGAATGCCTTGATTTTTGGTTTTAGATAGACACATTAATTAGGCGTCGTTTAAGGTATCGCTTATAAAAATATAAAAATAAACGGCTAAGTTATAACCGTTTGACCAAACTTTCATATGCCGAATTTCGCCGATAAATTCCGTTAGCCGACGAATAACCGTTTTTTTTCCTACAAAAATATCAAAAATCTGCGTTTGTAACAGTTTTTAACGGTAAAATGGCATTTGGAATAGTGCCAAACGGCATATGTAGTTTTGGTCAAACGGTTATAACTAAGCCGTTTATTTTTATATTTTTATAAGCGATACCTTAAACGACGCCTAATTAATGTGTCTATCTAAAACCAAAAATCAAGGCATTCAAATATTTTTTTTTCGACTTTTCCTGAGCTTTCAAAGTCAAAATTTCGGGGAAAAATACCGAAAAAAATTATGAAATTTGAATTTGAAAGCTTAATATCTTCCAGGAGTTAAGTTGCAGCTAGAAAGTGTCTGAGTCGGATTTATAGCTGCATTTGTCAGCTTTTTTTAACTGCAAAGTTCAATACAACCAGTTGTAGGAAACTTAAGTTATGTGAAAAATAGAAGCACTACCTATGACAAAAAACAACAAATTTTTTAAAAATTCTTAAAAAAAAAACTACTCCATGAAAAAAAAAAAAACATTCTTTAAAAAATTTAAATCTCCAAATCTATCAGAAAAAGTCATTTTTGGCCACAGCGGAAAAAAAAAGTTGAATTTTGTCGAGTAGTGAAATCAAGACGCAGCCTCAATGTAAACGGCACCTTAAACATTTTGTATTCATTTCATAAAAAATTGCAGTACTGATTATATCTTCAGATAAATACAGATCACGCTGTTCAGGTTGCACACTCAAATTAAGCAGAACCCAATTGATGGAGCTGTTGTTGATGGAGCGTTTTTTCTCTAATATTGCCAACGATTCGATCTGTTGTGCTAGGCTCGAATTTTGAAATATTGTCGAATCGCTGCAGTTTTCTAGAGAACCGATGTTCACATACGCTAATCTATATCTGAAATAAATTGAAATGGAATAAATTTGGAAGACTACGACGAAGACAAAAAGTCCCGTATTGCTGCTAAGGTATGCGGAATGAAATACGAACAAAATTGAACATGTTCACAAAAAGTTCCAAGAATTGACAGAGCGCAACAAAAAGCACGATAATAAACGGTACTATTCCAGCATGCATTGCAGCAAAAATTAGCTTTCTAGATAATGCGTAGTTGCTGAAATGTCTCTGAGCACAGAAGAGCGTCGAAAATTGATTCGCACATATTGCGCAAATAACCCATCTCAGCCGAAAAATTAAATTGTTCATTACTTTTCGGCTATGGGCTTTAAGAAAACTTTTATTTATAAAGTAATTTCCGATGTTCAGAGTGGAAAAAAAATAGATAGAGCCTCTGGGTCCGGAAAAAAATGTCCATTGCAGCAGTCTGAAGTTAGAGCCAAATTAAAGGCTGAAATTGTGGGTCGCACAGCTAAATCGTATCGTGCGCTTGCCAAAAAATACAATGTGAGCGATAAAACGGTTAAAAAGTATGTAAAAGACATGGGAGTTATGAAATGTTCTAAAAAAACCGTACCTAAAGTCACAGAAGTGCAGAGAAAAATAATAAAACTTCGGCTGCGTGCGCTTTCTAGAAATTTGTTTTCTGCAAGCTGCTCAAAGGTTTGCATAATGGATGATGAGACATATTTCACAGTGGAAGGTCATGAATGGACTCCAAAATATTACTTTAAGCTTCCCAATACTCAACCACCTAAAAATGTCACTGAAATTACAAAAACAAAGTTTCCTGAAAAGGTTTTATTGTGGCTGGCCATAAGCGAGCGTGGAATCAGTGATCCTGTATTTTTTAAGGCAGGATTGGCTGTGAATGCGCAAAATTACATAGACAATTGTCTTCCGGCGCTTAAAAAATTTGTAGATAAATATCAGGCGAATGATAATTCGGTGTTTTGGCCCGACTTAGCGTCTGCTCATTATGCCAAATCCACTCTGAAGGCTCTTGACCATTTGAGCATTGAGTTCGTGCCTAAGCTGCAAAACCCTCCAAATGTGCCTCAGTTAAGGCCAATTGAAAAGTTTTGGGCAAATTTGAAAAGAAATGTTTACAGCAAGGGATATAATCTAAAAAACATTGACTGTTTAATATTAAAAATCAAAAGAGAGCTTGCTAAAATGGATACAAAAGGAATTCAGGATGCTATGCGCAAGGTACCCAAAAATATAAGGAAGGCTGATCGCTATGGTCATGAAATTTTTTGTTTAAAATAGCTTATAGTCTAATTTAAAACATATACAAAATTTAAGTTTGTCGGACTTGGAATAAATTTGTTATTTGTGTTAGAACAGTTGTTCGTATTTCATTCCGCATACCTTAAAACAGATACAACATAGTCTTGTACATAAAATTTTACTTGGACTGCAATTTACTTACAACCATCCACATACTTCGTCTTGGCATAATTTCATTAAAATATATAATTATTCATTTAACATTGCAATTCTTCCTCATCGAATTTATTATTTTGTTCAACGCCAACATAAATTTTTTCAACATCATTTGTTGCTGTTGAACCACAGTTGAACAAATAATTACATTTTCCATATTTGTTGTTGTCAACTGTGTTTTCATGGATGGTGGATGGTGGCCTGTGGGATGTTTCACAGTTTTCAAAAAATTCCACCGTTCCCCTTAAATGTGCTGTGTGGGAAAAGGCTATAAACGGTGCCCAGAGTCAATATATTATGAACTGTGAATTTAAACTGTGCAACTAGCTACGAAACTATGTAGTTACGAGGAAGCGAACGCCGAACAGTGGAACATTCAACCATTACAGCATGCTAAATGTATAACTTCTGAACAAATAAAGATATTTTTATAAAATACATTGCATTTGAAAGATACATTTTTCAAAATGTAGCATGCACAAGTATTCGGCTCTCCAATGTCTAAAAGCTTGACAACACATTGTAAAAATTATCCTTTGATATTTTTTTTTATCAATAAAGAACGTTTAATTTCGCAATACAAAATATTTTTATATGTTTTTTTGATAAAATATAATTTAAAAAAATTAAAATAAAAAGTTTTTTGATTTTACTATCTTGATTTTCTATTTATATTTAATAATTTATTTTCAAATTAAAAATAATATATTTTAAACTAAATTTCACTAAAGAATATTTATTTGCCGATTTTTTTGGTATCTCCCATGTCTAATATATGAAATACATACAGCGATGTAATAGTATTTAGATCTCATTTTTCGGCTTTTTTTCAGCATTGACTTGACTTTAAACAAAAATTTCATCAAATATTCCCGATATATTTATACCCGGTACTCGAAGAGTATAGGGGTATATTAGATTAGTGGTGATAACGGATGTGTGTAACGCCCAGAAGGAAGTGTTCCCGACCCCATAAAGTATATATTATATATTCTTGATCAGCATCAATAGCCGAGTCGATATAGCCATGTCTGTCTGTCCATCTGTCCGTCCGTCCGTCTTCATGAGCGCCTATATCTCAGAGACTATAAAAGCTAGAGCAACCAAGTTTTGTATCCAGTCTCCTGTGTTATCACACTACTCCAAGTGTATTTCAAAATTTCGCCGCGCCCCCTTCCGGTCCACAAAAGTGGCATACACAATTTTAAAGATACGAGAAAACTAAAAATCAGAATCATTGAGAATGACCATTTCTATCAGAGTGTTGAATCTGGATCAGATCGGATCATTATTATAGCTACAATGAAGAAAACCATTTCGAAAGTCATCGTTCCCTCTCGCTCTCTCTCACACGCGACCTTGGCTGTTTTGCCTATTCGTCCAAATGAGCGCCTAGTTCTCAGAGACTATAAGAGCTAGAGTAACCAAACTTTCTATCCAAGCTCCTGTGATATCACTTCAATTAAAGTGTATTTCAAAATTTTGACACGCCCCCTTCCGCCCCCACAAAAGACGAAAATCTGTGGAATCCACAATTTGTAAGATAAAAGTAAACCAAAAACGCAGAATCATGGGAAATTACTGTATCTATCAGATTGCCGAATCTGGATCAGGTCGGATCAATATTATGGCCAGAAGAAACAAATTAAATTTCAGTGGCTACGCAACGCCTGCTAAGCTCTGACTCATTCCCTCTCTCTCTCTCGCATACACTTACACGTCTCGAATGAATAGTTCTGCATGTACATGTAGAAATGTAGAAGCTGATGCTTATATGTAAGCAAAAATGAAAACAGATAACTTTTAATATATACAAATCTAGCATAGGGTTCAACCTAGTTTTTTTAAATTTTCCATTTGGTCCAAAATTTAACTCGTCCCTTTTGCGAACATATAATAAATTACATAAATCATAAGATCACATACATATATTCTGACTGAGTACCGGGAATAAAGTAGTTCCTTCTCGTTTTGTATTGGATTTAGCACCTGCGACAGCCCTTTTTTGATTGTTTTTTCGTGCAAATTATACGAATTGTAGTACAATTTTAATACTTCTTGAAAGATGCAGCAAGTAAAAAAAAAACACACATTTTTGCACACTGAAATCATTTTCAACTTTTAATACTCTGATTTTTTAAAGCTCTGGGAAATTCTCTGTTAGATTCATGCTCTAAAGCGCTCATAAAATTCTTTGACTTTTGCCTTTTTTTGTGTTTGATGTCTCACTGTGTGCCGACCAATTTAATCAGATCCGAAATACGAAGCCGGCTTCGTTTTGTTTTCGAAGTCGACAAATAGAGACAAAAAAGTACAAGGCTATATTGAATCTGGCCTAAAACATAATGAAATAGCAAAGAAGATTGGTCGAAGCCAAAACGTGGTAAGCAATTTTCTTCGTAATGAAGCCGATTACGGGAAAAAAATGAAAGGAGGAAAAAAATATGCTACAACGGCATCAGAGAGGCGACTAATCCTTCGAACTGCTTTGAATTCCCACCTCTCTGCCAGTAAAATCAGTGATGAATGCGGTGTAAATGCTAGTTTGGCAACGGTAAAACGAGTTATTCTGAGTGCTAAACACTTAAAGAGATTAAAAATAAAAATAAAACCTCTCAATGATGCACGGAAGGAAGCGCGACTTCGATTTGCGCGGGATCACATGACATGGAACAAGGAGTGGAAGGCTGTGGTCTTCTCCGACGAAAAAAAATTTCAATCTCGACGGACCGGATGGCTACAACTATTATTTTCACGATATGCGAAAATAAGAATGCTTTTTGAGTCGTCATCACTCCTGTACAGGAGGCGTAATGGTTTGGGGAGTCATATCGTTTTATGCAATTTGCGAGCTGCAGTTTGTTTCATCAAAGAAGACTGTGCTCCAAAAGGACTTTCCCCAGTTTTCCGAAATTTTTGGACCTATTCAATGGATGTACCAACAAGACGAAGCCGGCTTCGTTTTGTTTTCGAAGTCGACAAATAGAGACAAAAAAGTACACAAACAAAATGCACTTGTTCTTCGCGCGGTTACATTCTGCGTTCCGATAGCGTTGTTTAAAATCAAATACAAGGTGAGAAATAAAATCTTATTTCATCTAATAAACGGTAATAAACGGTAATAAACAGTTACTTAATTATATATTACATATGTATATTAAATTACATGATGAGGAATAGCCATTTGCGCAGCTAATACATGTATGTATATGTTTTCTAGAGAATAATTAAAAGTGTATGCAAAATTAATCTCAACTGGACAAATGGGGAACGCAGACGGGGTCGTGTGTAAAGGAGAGCGAGAAGGAACGCTGCCTTTCGAAATGGTTTTCATTGTGGCTAATGCACCGATGTGATCCAGATCTGATAGATGTGATCATTCTCTATGATTCTGCGTTTTTATTTTGTTCGTATTTTTAAAATTGTGCATGCCAGGGGGTGGGGCGAAATTTGGAAATATACTCATTACGGACGGACGGACAGACAGACATGGCTATATCGACTCGGCTATTGATGCTTACTAAGAACATATACTTTATTGGGCCGAAAACGCTTCCTTTTGGGTGTTACACACATCCACTTTCACCACAAATCTAATAAACTCCTATACTCTACGAGTACCGGGTATAAAAAGTCAGGAGAACTTCGAATGTGTTTTGATTATAGTGGTCTGAACAATCGAATTGTTAAAGATAATTCTTCGTTACCCCTTATTGAGGACTGTCTTGAGTTTTTAGAGAGTGTTGTTTTTCCCTTATAGGTTTTAAAAGTGGGAATCACCAAATAGCCGTAGATAGCAGTCGCGTTGAGATCGTTTGTGGCACCGCAAAGACAGTATGAGTTCTTGAGAATGCCCTTTGGTTTAAAGAATGGATCCGTCATTCTTCAGAGATTTATTTCGGAGTAACTCCGGAGCAACATGAAACAAAAGTATTGTAGTGCATATAGATGATATAATGGCGACTAAGGCAGTTGAGAAACACTTGGATATATTACAAAGGTTATGAATTCGGTTTAGTGAGACAAATTTAGAAATAAATCGGAAAAAGAGTAAATATTGTAGTGCACATGGATGATATAGTGGCGACAAAGATAGTTGAGGAACACTTGGATATATTAAAAAGGTAATGCATTCAGTAAATGAGCAAAATTTAGAGATAAATCGGAATAAAAAGACATTGAGTTTTGTGCAACTGCTAAATGAAGGTGGTCCGTTCCCCATGAAGAGAGAACAGGTAAGGACGTTTGAAACCCTGTAGAATGCGAAAATTCTCCGTTATTAGCCATTTTTAGTTCAAATAGAGAAACGGAATAACATACAGACGTAAGCTCACACGAGTAAGGCACAATACTGAAGCCGAGACAAGATGATTGAAACAAGCACCCTGTGTCCTATTATTCCAGCAAAACAACAGCAACAGAATCTCGGTATCATAGTTTTAAATTATACACATTGGACACAATTTATGCACGGATTAGAGCATCTCTGGAGCATAGATCTTTTAAAATAATCAAGGATTGTGATTCGCTAGTACAGACGTTAAAATCTTTTAGCCCTAAAATAGCGCGGTGGTCTTTAGAAATAGGGAACTGTGATTACTCTATTATGCAAAGACCTGTGGCCTACATATATGGCATATGTACGTCAACGCGTCAAGCGTTAAGCAAACGAGATCAAGTAATGAATATGCTCGAAGATTATCATAGAGTCAAACGGTTTAGAAAAGGTTAGGTTGGAAAAACTGGAGAATAAAGAGCAATATACGAGGAATAGTAGGTAGAGACAGCCCTGGTAGTCAGCATAGAAGTACCGTAGAACCAAAGACAATATAAACACTAAGATGTGCCGCGCCATACAAAATTTTGAGCACAATTCCTGACTGGCTGGAATTTTCAAAAGTTCCAGCGTGAATTAGAGAGAGACAGATAGACGGAGAGACAGAGAGCGCTTTAGTTTCACACGTTCTGTACATGAGGCTGAGCTTTAACTGTATGTGTGCATATATTGTATGGCTGCTTGTTTGTATTGGTTGTTGACGACGCCGCTGTCGAAGAAAATACCCATTACTTTAGAATTGAATGGAGATTATGATTTGCCGATGACGCATGCCCAAAATATAAAAAATTGTATATTTTGTATATCCTTTATATGCTTATATTGTTTAATGTACTATAAACGAATATAATGAACGAATGTAAATATATACAAACGCAAAATGTATATCAGATATAACATCAAATTATATTAATTGTCTATAGGGTATTAGTTCGTCACGTCAATAAGCAACACTCAGCAAATACATTTGTGTCTCAAGAAATCTTCTCAAAAGTATTTTGCTGGCCATTTCGGCAGCTCAGCACGCGTACACACACACACACATACGTACTTACGTTCCGTGTGTACTTATACAAGCAAGCTCATTCTATTTTTAGATTAGCGAGCGCACTGGAGTTCGTGCGAGAGAGATAGCACTCTTTCAAAAAACAACCCTCCCTACACCACATAATTGTATGAGCGCTGAACATCTTAGTGTTTATATTGTCTTTGGTAGAACCCTTTAATTGAGTGCATAGAATCAGGCGAAGTAGGAAGTAGATTGAAAAACATGTTGAAATTTGATACGAAAGAGAACTTCGGTAGTGATGGTAGAGATATCCTAGAGAATGTACTGCCAGAATGTAAGGAAGAAGATGAATCGAAGATCGAGATTAGAGATTGGAGTCAAAGTAGAGGAAGAGTTATCAATGTGGTGGGGGAAGTATAATATATTCGCTGTGGAAATTCAGATAGGAAGGGAACATTTTTTTTGTTTTCCCATGGATACGCCATTGGCATACACGATTCCTTGCTCGAGTCAAGGCATACGTACTAAAACTACTCCCACAGAACTGCACACCTCTGCTCCCGCGGTAGCACCGTTAGGTATTTCTTCGCGGGGAGGGGGGCCTATTCTAGGCGGCTACGTGTCGCTTCTTTTCGCATCGTCTCAGGTTACCCTGGATGCGCTTTATGAGGCAGTACATACAGTGCCGCTCAACTGAATAGGTTTGACTTCGTTTTTAGACTTAGAACATAATATCTTTATAGCGAGCACTCGGATTTAAACCAAATAAATTTTGTTAAGTAAAACGATCAATTATTTATAAAATTCAAAAGTTTTTTTTTTTTGTTTGGTTTTTATATTTTTTTTATTATATTTTCAAAAACATAGCTGAAAATCTAGATAATTTTTTGCTCAAGTGAATAGGTTTGACCAACAAAACTATAAAAAAAAATTATTCACAGCAATATTTCATGGCACTTGTTAACTTAAATAATAAAAGACACAATTTCTGCATTATTTAATATTTGGTATGACCACCCTTATTCTTAATTATTTCAAACATTCGAGTTGATAAGGAATCGTAATATTTTTAAATTTCACTCAGTGAAATAGTTGACCAGGCTTTTTAAATCGCTTCAACCAGGGTCGCCGAGTCTTGAAATTGTCTTCCCCTTTCATACACTCTCCTGGATAAAAGTCCCCAAATGTTCTCGATAATATTTATGTCTGGGGAGTATTGCGGCCACTCGAGCAAGTTGACATTCTGGTCCTTAATCCACTGTTTTGTAACCCGCGCTGTATGGATAGGGGCGTTGTCTTGTTGGTACATCCATTGAATAGGTCCAAAAATTTCGGAAAACTGGGGAAAAGCCTTTTGGAGCACAGTCTTGTAGACATTTGCATTCATCTTTGATGAAACAAACTGCAGCTCGCAAATTGCATAAAACGATATGACTCCCCAAACCATTACGCCTCCTGTACAGGAGTGATGACGACTCAAAAAGGATTCTTATTTTCGCATATCGTGAAAATAATAGTTGTAGCCATCCGGTCCGTCGAGATTGAAATTTTTTTTCGTCGGAGAAGACCACAGCCTTCCACTCCTTGTTCCATGTCATGTGATCCCGCGCAAATCGAAGTCGCGCTTCCTTCCGTGCATCATTGGGAGGTTTTATTTTTATTTTTAATCTCTTTAAGTGTTTAGCACTCAGAATAACTCGTTTTACCGTTGCCAAACTAGCATTTACACCGCATTCATCACTGATTTTACTGGCAGAGAGGTGGGAATTCAAAGCAGTTCGAAGGATTAGTCGCCTCTCTGATGCCGTTGTAGCATATTTTTTTCCTCCTTTCATTTTTTTCCCGTAATCGGCTTCATTACGAAGAAAATTGCTTACCACGTTTTGGCTTCGACCAATCTCCTTTGCTATTTCATTATGTTTTAGGCCAGATTCAATATAGCCTTTATTTTGACCTTTTTCAAAATCGGTTTTCTCCGACCCATATTAAAAAAAAATGGTAGCAATTACTTTAAATTTAAGTATACCAAAGAAATTATATGTTTTCAATCACGCAGTCAATCAAAAAGTGAAGTCAAAGTTGTCAAACCTAATCAGATAAGCCAAAAATAGACCACACATTTAACGAATTTCACGATGAAAGCAAAATTCTGATTTACCGTTGCATAGAACCCGTTACATTTTTTTGTCATATTATGAGTAAACAAATGAATGTTCAAAGCAAAAAAGAAAGAAGGAAAAAATGCCATAGGAACAAAGAGAGATGAAAAAATAGAAGAAATATTTTTCAAACCTATTCAGCATTGTATATGTATAATTACTCTCCGATGCTGTCATAAAGCTTACCAACGACTCCGCTTCGGGAATATTTTCCGTCAATGCTGAATATCTCTCCCAAGTGTAGAGGACTTGCTCTTTGTCTTCGGCTTAGGTTGGGCACGTAAGTATATAAGTAGCTCCGATAGCCACCGTGTGAATTTAAGAACTGCGTTATGGTTCGTGGGTCCACAGTGTGTCTGCTCCTCTCGGTCCACTGCTTGACGTTGCTAACTAGTCTGTGGGTCCATCTCCCTTTGCTGTTCTGGTTCCACCTTTCCTTCCACATTTCGATGGAAGCTTGTCTCTCACAGTTGCGAATAGCCACAATGCCGCCCAAGTTCTCCTGCGCCTTACTCTTTGTATATATGTTTTGCATCTCTCTGGTCATTCCTGCCAGGATGAGTGCCGCATCCACGGATACGGTCCTGAAGCCCGAGATAACCCTTAGGGCGGCTAGCCTATATGAAGAAGATAGCTTCCTTCTCAGGCTTTGGTTGTTTTCTGCGTAGAGCAGGATGGAGGCCACGTTTGCCATGCTCCTACGTTTGGGCTTGACTCCTACGTTTGAAAGTATGCGAGAGAGGACTCCCTGCATCTTCGCTGCTTTCTGGCCAACATATGCCACATGAGGGCGAAAGGATAGGCGTTTGTAATGGAGTCTTGAGATTTTACCAAATCGCCTCCTACTCGCACTGTGATATACTCCGTTTCTTTCCTGCTCATGATGGGGATAGATTCCGTCTTGTGGCCGGCCAGGTCCAGACCGGCTTAGAGTATCCAGGTGGCACTCGACTTCCTTGATCTTCTTACCTACGACGACTAGTGGTCATAGGCGAAACCAATTAGCTGGCATCCTAAGTCCAGTTTGAGCACGCTGTCGTACATAAGATTCCACAGGAGGGTTCCGAGGACTGATCCTTGCGGGACTCCAGCTGTAACCTTTTACGATCGCTCACCTTGCTCGGTCTCATGGACCAGTACCGTGTCCGAGAAGTAGCTGGAGATTACTTTCAGCAGGTGCTGTCTTTTGCATGTTTCTCCGCAGTTGAAATAGATCGGCCTATGGTCGCTAAACTTAAATTCGTCGCTTACTTTCCACGTAGCTCTCCTATATAGTGAGCAACTAATGAAGGTGAGGTCGATGATAGAACCTCGTCCAGCCTTGAAATAAGTTAGCTTCCTTCCGTCGTTTGCCAGTAAAATATCCATGGAGGCAAACTCCTCAAGTAGACACGATCCTCTGGCGTTGGTTACCCTGCTACCCCAGTCGGACCATGCGTTAAAGTCCGCCGCTATTATTAGGGGACATCTTCCGTGCGCATCTTCCACTATATTTCCCAGCATCCTTTGAAGACGCGCTAGGTCCCAGCATAGCAGCTGTAGAATGTGATCCCTCTAAGCCTCGCTCTGATAAATCCCTCGTTGTCTAAGCATATCTCCTGCGGGGGTGTATGTACAGCCCAGATGGCTGCCTTACCACATCCGCTGCTGGTCTATCCGCTCCCCGGTATCACCTTGAATGGCTCCCATATGAGCACCATGTCCGTCTCCCTTTTTCTAACAGCTTGTCTCAGGAGAGACTGAGCAGCCTCGCAGTGGTTTAGGTTTAGCTGCTTCTCTTGGACAAAGCGCTTTTAAACAGGGGGCATTTACCGCTACACGCTCTTCCCTTTGCTTAGATCAATCCGTGTCGCTCTTGCAATGTCTGGCCACGTGTCCGAACTCCATGCAGCGGAAGCATTTGGTACACTGGCCTGTTCTCTGAGTCTGCATCTCACCCAGCTTGAGAGACCTGCGTGCGTCCTCTTTCGGCAGTCGGACCCAGCTGGACCTGGGAAGGCATCCCTTATCTCATTCCTGGTGGTTATTTCGTCCAAGCCGCTGCATTCCACGATGATTCGTTGTTGGAATGTGCGGACATTGACTCAGCAGCTAGGTTCTGAAACGAAGAGGTTCTCCTTTCTCACCACCGTTTTTCACTTTCCGTTTGGTGGCGCCGTTGGGTTCTCGATGGTATCTCTACATCCTACTTGTCTGACTTCCACTCTGATCGAGCAAGTTGCGGTCTAAGTATCTGTCCTTTTGCTCCTCTTATTTTTGGCGTTTTGGTATTCGCCTGCTTTCTTTTTGGCTCCACTGTCCGAAACAGCGGTGAGGTTTGGGAAGACTATTCGTTACGGAAGGCGGCTTCACCGTATCTTCGTAGAGCTGGATAGCTCAGCTCATAGAGCGCCCATATACGCTCTATGGAGTCCCTTATCGGATTTTTAATGGTGCGCCTCTTCTCATCCAACATGTCCATCAGCTTTGCGATCTCTTTCCCGAGATCGCGTAGCGCCGTGCTGCTCTGCTCCTTCCGAGACTGGGTCTGCTACTCCTGTATCTGCTCCTTTTCGTTCTTCTCCTTCTCGTTCTACTCCTTCTTATTTTGCTCCTGCTCATTTTGAGTCAGCTCCTGGACTGCTACCTCCGCTGTGGCCGCGAGTCTCACCTCCACCGGTGATCTCGCCATCCTCGAACTCTTCTCAAATGTGTTTTGTACCGCGTTTGTTTTTATACCCGGTACTCGAAGAGTATAGGGGTATATTAGATTTGTGGGGATAACGGTTGTGTGTAACGCACAGAAGGAAGCGTTTCCGACCCCATAAAGTATATATATTCTTGATCAGCATCAATAGCCGAGTCGATATAGCCATGTCTGTCTGTCCGTCCGTCCGTCCGTCTGTCCGTCTGTCCGTCCGTCTTCATTTGCGCCTATATCTCAGAGACTATTAAAGCTAGAGCAACCAAGTTTTGTATCCAGTCTCCTGTGTGATCACACTACTCCAAATGTAATTCAAAATTTCGCCCCGCCCCTTTCCGCCCGCACAAAGGACGAAAGTCTGTGGCGTACACAATGTTGAAGATACGAGAAAACTAAAAACGCAGAATCATAGATAATGACCATTTCTTTTAGAGTGTTGAATCTGGATTAGATCGGATCATTATTATAGCTACAATGAAGAAAACCATTTCGAAAGTCATCGTTCCCTCTCGTTCTCTCTCACACGCGGCCCCATCTGCTTTGCCCATTCGTATTTCTTGACGCCTAGTTCTCAGAGACTATAAGAGCTAGAGCCACCAAACTTTCTATCCAAGCTCCTGTGGTACCGAACCAGCACAAGTTTGTTTTAAAATTTTGCCACGCCCCCTTCCGCCCCCACAAAGGACGAAAATCTGTGGAATCCACAATTTTTAAGATAAATGAAAACCAACCAAACGCAGAATCATGAAGAATTACCATATCTACCAGATTACCGAATCTGGATCAGATCGGATCAATATTATGGCCAGAAGAAACAAATTAAATTTCAGTGGCTACGCAACGCCTGCCAAGCGCTGACTCATTCCCTCTCTCTCTCTGTCGTAAACACTTGTACGTCTCAAATATGTAGTTATACATGTCATGTAGAAATGTAGGCGCAGATATACAAAGCATATGTAAACAAAAATGGAAACATGTATAAAAATTCCAAAAAATTCATTTTTTTAATTTAAATATTATTTTCGTCCCTTTTGAGAACATATAATAAATTTCATAAATCGTAGGCTCATAAATGTATGTATGTATATACTGACTGAGTACCGGGTATAAGGTAGAGCCGCGGCCTTTGCCGCGGCTCACAACGTTCCCTCTCGTTGGTGTTGTTATGTCCATGTTATTTGGTCCCAACTCCCGGGTCGTTATTCCTGCTCGATTGTGCAGTCACGTTAGTAATCTCATGGTTGTCTATGCAAGCAGTGAGGCCATGCTAGGGTTGACTCTCGCCTTAATGGGGTCAAGAGTTCAGAACCGGATCCGCGCTAGTCGGGAGTCTTGCCCAACCGAGTCTGTACCATCAACTTAATGGTGACGAGACATGAAGCGTATCTAATAGAACTGCGAGTTTTTAGCGGGACGGAGGCAGCCTCAGCATTAGCCTAGAAGCCATTTCGGCAGGATTTCACTCCACATACATACTGAAGTTCTAGAATACTGACGCTGTCAGCCCAAAAAAGTAATTCCTTATTGGTGTTTATAGTGTTCTAATCAAGGCTGTACTGGTCTCTGCCTTGAAGCCGTTTTTGTCGCCACCTGCGACAAGCAGCGGCTCGCTGTAGTATATGCTATTGGTAGGCTCCACTGCCTTTAGCACTTTTTACTCCTATTGCATTTGAGAACAGAGGGAGAGAGAGAGAGAGAGAGAGAGCAAGAAAGGAGGATAGTCTCACCCCTCCCCCATTGGCAAGGCGGCCAAGGGGATGTACATATTTCATCTTCCTGACTTCTGGGGCCGTATGTGCGACATTTCCAATGCCTTGGAGACTCCAAGGTATGTACCGGTCGCACATATAGTGCTATTCACTCTTTTCGGTATTTTTTCTGCAGGCATCTCGGATATATAGCAGTCCGCGCGGGAGCACCAGAAAAGCGCGTCCGAACTTTTCACGCAATACCAATTGTCCAAGAAGAGCAAACGTGTTGGGGATACGGTGATGGAGCAGTTAGAGTTTCAGGAGATAGGCTTATTAAAATCATTTATAGTTGGGGTATTAGGTGCAACGCCAGAAGATGTCGATTTGATATTGCAAACTGAGCAGATGCGAGATAAGGAGGTATTAAGGATTCGGAAAATGCTGGAAGATGGAATTAACGTAGACATTGAAATGATAGATGGTATAGTATACTAAAGAAGTGGAGAGAACAAACTATGTTTCTATGTAGAAATGTGTATGGAAGAGCAGTTGACAAGGCAGTTACATGAAAAACTGGGACATCTAGCAGTCGAGAAAAGTGTGAGTGACCTTTTGATTAAATTGTCAAGGTTCCTTTGAAAATTTTTACCGTGTGTATAACAATTCATAATAGAACGCTCCATAGTATGCCAAAGTCGCGTATACCCTTTCATACCCTACATATTGGTCGTTTGGGTCTATTAACGAGAATCAGATCTAAACGAAAACATCATCTTGTGGTACTATATGCTTTCACTAAGTTCGTCGAGTTGTTCCCGGTTAATAGTACACGGTTAATGTACTCGCTTGTACTCGACATATCGATTCCAGTCAATGACAAGTATTGACACATACGTCAGGGGACATTTATCCCAAATAAGACAGTCACAAAATAAAGACGCATAATAGGCAAAATTACTTTTTCTGATAGATTACGGGATTTCAAATTTTTTTTAAAGAATTTCGCTTTTTTTTTTGTTTTAGTTTTTTTAAAGAACTTTTGAAATGAGGTGTTTTTTTTTTAAATTTTTTTTGCAGAGGTAGATTTTCTTTTTTCACATAACTTAAGTATCTTATATATGGTTGTATTAAACTTTGCAATTCTGACAAGTAAAGCTATAAATCAATCCCAAACACTTTGTATCTGCAGCTTACTGTCTGGAAGATATAAAGCTTTCAAATTCAAATTTTTTGCGGTATATTTATCCGAAATTGTGACTTTAAAAACTCAGGAGAAGTCGAAAAAAAATATTTCTTAGCCTGAATTTTTGTTTTTAGATTAAACTTTTTAAAGAATTTTGGTTTTTTTATGGTATAGTTTTTTAGCGAATTTCCGAAATTTTTCATCACCAAATTTTAAAAATAAAAAAAATAAAACAAAACATTAAAAAAACCAAAATTCTTTAAAAAAAATGTTAAATCCAGAAATCTATAAGAAAAAGCCCACAGCAAGAAAAAAAATTCAAATTTGTCGACTAGTGTACTCGATCTGGAACCAGGTACGTGGGAATGGTAGCTAGTGCGGCACCGGTATTACATATATGCTACTATAAAGCCATAGTTTCCAACGTTAAGTTTAGTTATCCTTGAGAACAAAAAATATATTTTTCACGAAATCCTAATTTTTCAACGAATTGTTCTTATGACAGCCATATGGTATAGAGATCTGATCTTGGCAGAACTCTTTCATCATTCCAAGTGATTGCGAAAGCCAACAACCCGGGTGTCGCACTCTATCGTAGGGAGTAGGAGGAGTGGTCGCATGAACAAATGAGAGGGGTGCATATAAGGTAAGTGGGCAAGACGACAACTAATGGAAAACTGCGTGAATACGAGCTAGCGACTGAAACCTCTTATGGCTCTCTTAAAAAAGCAGTAAGCAGTGCGTTTTCTACCGCAATTTTTGTATTCTATGTATATTTTGCTTTTCCCTTTATTCGCATCACTCGAAAGACTAGAATTTAATTGAGTAATATCTTGAAATACTGTCAGTACAAACGAAAATTCCATAAAAAAGTAGTGAAAAACCGGTTGAGTATGTTTTCTATTTCATCGAATTCGCGCTCAATACTATAAGACGTGGGTGTTTTGATGCAGTGTTTGCAGTCCGTTATTCTCTCGAAGCGTCGCGACGTGTCGGTAGAAAACCCTACGTGTATCAGCCGCTTTTTATTATTTTTTACGTTGGGGTTGCTTTTATTGCTTGTCCTCACCCACCCCATCATCCAAAATTATCCCAGTTTCCAACTCCTTCGCTTTCCTTCCATTTGGTTGCATACTCCCGAATATGTCGATGTCAATGTGTCTGTAATTTGAGTACAACGGCCCCTTCCGCTTCAATGCAGCTTTGGGTCGAACGTCGAGAAAAAAAATAAGACAATCGCAATAGCATTAGCAAAACGTAAGAAAGAGCCACAAAAAATATAAAGCAAATGGAGATCTAATGAATTGTAAAGTTATGTAAAAACCAGTCGAAGCGTTGTGACTCGACACTACTAATACCCTGTACTCAGTTGTAATATGCATATATACATACATACATATGCAATTTTAAGAGTTGATTCCACTCCCTTATATGTCGCTCTTTCCGCCAGGGGACTTTACTAAACGAGAAAGATATGGAGAGGAAATAGTAAGGGAATTAGCCACGGGCAATTGTTTTCGATCAACAAATCCGAACTCTGCAATCTGGTAGAACAGCTTAAAATTACAGAATGCGATTTTTAACTGCGATAAAGAACAAAACGAGATGGAATGCGGCGAATACATTATACCCGGTACTCAGTCAGTATATACATACATATATGAGCTAATGATTGATGTAACTTATACACCATTTTTCATGTGTCGTTTTATATCGCTTCGCATAAGAGGAATTTAATTTTGTTTTCCATTCCATTTTTCTTTAAAAGTTGGTTATTTTTTCTTTATTTTCACACCAAAATCAGCCGATTTATCTTGCCAGAGGGCGCACACTGCACGCGAAGAATGTATGAGAAAGAGAAAGAATAAGTAGTCGTGCGGCTATACACTGACACTGGTCTAAAAAGGGGGGTTACAAAATTTGGAAACAAACTTGATTCAGTCTGATATAGCAGGTGTCTGGATACAAAATTTGGTTGGTCTAGCTCTAATAGATTCTGAAAACTAGGGGTCAAATAAGACGGACAGACAGACTTGTCGACTCGGCTATTGTCTAAAGGACACACTAAAAACAGAATCATACGTAACGTAGCTTACTTTTAATTCATCCTGAAAGATGAAGTAAGTGAAAACGAGGGGGAAAGTTGTGAGCCGCGCCAAAGGCCTCGGCTCTACTTTATACCTGGTACTCAGTCAGTAAATACATACATATACATACATATGTACATACTTACGATTTACGCTATTTATTTTTGGGCAAAAAAGAATATTTCAAATAATTAAGTCCAAATTTTTGAAATTTGTATATATGTACATATGTTTTCATTTTTGTTTATATATAATTCTTTCATCTGCTTCTACATTTCTACATGTACATGTATAACTACATATTCGAGACTTGGAAGTGTTTGCGAGAGAGAGAGGGAATGAGTAAGCGCTTGGCAGGCGTTGCGTAGCGACTGAAATTTCATTGCTTCCTTCTGGCTATAATAATAATCCGACCTGATCCAGATTCGATAATCTGGTAGATACGGCTATTTTCCATGATTCTGCGTTTTTAGTTTTCTTTTATCTTAAAAATTGTGGATTCCACAGATTTTCGTTCTTTGTAAGGACGGAAGGGGGCGGGTCAAAATTTTGAAATACACTTGTATTGAAGTGATATCACAGGAGCTTGGATATAAGGTTTGGTTGCTCTAGCTTTTATAGTCTCTGAGATCTAGGCGCTCATCTGCACGAACGCGCAAAGCAGACGGGGCGGCGTGTGTGAGAGAGCGAGAGGGAACGATGATTTTCGAAATGGTTTTCTTCATTGCAGCTATAATAATGATCCGATCTGATCCAGATTCAACACTCTGATAGAAATGGTCATTCGCTATGATTCTGCGTATTTAGTTTTATCGTATCTTCAAAATTGTGTACGCCATAGACTTTCGTCCTTTGTGCGGGCGGAAAGGGGCGGGGCGAAATTTTGAAATACATTTGGGGTAGTGTGATAGCACAGGAGACTGTATACAAAATTTGGTTGCTTTAGCTTTCCTAGTCTCTGAGATTTAGGCGCTAATGAAGACGGACAGACGGACGGACGGACGGATGGACGGACGGACGGACGGACGGACGGACAGAAACACATGGCTAAATCGACTCGGCTATTGATGCTGATCAAGAATATATATACTTTATGGGGTCGGAAACGCTTCCTTCTGGACATTACACACATCCGGTACTCTTCGAGTACCGGGTATAAAAAGTTGAATACCTTTTTTTAAAACAGAAATAATTTTCAACTTTGAATACTCATATCTCCTAAACTAAAAGTCTATCTTATCTAGAAAGCTCTGGGAAATTCTTTGTTAGATGCGTGTATTCATTTTAACCAAAGCGCTCAGGCGGTTTGCGTCTGATGTCCCACTGTGCGACGTGATTCAGATTCGGCAATCTGAAAAAATACGGTCATTCTCCATGATTCTCAGTCCTTGGTTTTCTCGTATCTTAAAAATTTTGCATTCCACAGATTTTCGTCCTTTGTGGGGGCGGGATGGGGCGTGTCAAAATTTTGAAATATTGAAATTTTGAATTTTGAAGTGGTATCACAGCAGAAGTGGTATACTATCCGTGAGAGGCAGCGCAGTAGCAGAGAGTTTTTCTATACTCATTAGATTGGGCCGTGCCGACAACTGGTCTATATTTATGTTTGCGTGGACCTCACTGCATTGCCATTGATTGACGGCTGTCGTTGACGACAATGTAAAAAATTTTTCGACGCAAACGCTTTTGCCCCCGCCTTGCGGTTCTATGGTCAGCTTCACACATTTCACGGAGACACGTGTCTCTACTTTGCAAAGGCCTGCAACAACATCATGAAAACATGAAAAAAATTTAAAGAAGTTGCAAACCGGGACACGTGTGTGTTCATTTTGTCACCTCATTCATAAGAGCTTCCTAATTCGGTTTAGTAGGCCTTGGAGTCTTCCCATATCCTCTGCCAATCCTCACACTTCCCCCACTGAGCGAAAAGACGCTGCCAATTTACTGTGTGATTGTTTTTATACTCGTATGAATTGGTTTATCTATGAATGTGTGTATGCAACTCACTCACATTTATTCAATTCAATCATACCTATTATTTGTTTTTCAGCCACACCAAACACACATGACACCCGAAAGGTTCACGGACAAAACTATGATAGACAAGTAAAGATGATATTCGTATTATAAACATGTTCTTTTTAGCTTAAAGGCCTGTTCCTGCTCTGCGGCATAAATTGTTGCCAAAAAATAGGAAGAATAAGTACAGCGCAGACGGAGGCGCCAAAATGACAAAATTATCAAAATGCTTATTTTCCGTGATCCGCCAAAGACATGGTCTTGCCTCAACTGCTTTTATTAAAGCAATCTTCTCCTCACGTTGAAAATTTGCATATGTATCTCTGTTTATACCCGGTACTCGAAGAGTTTAAGGGTATATTAGATTTGTGGGGATAACGGTTGTGTGTAACGCCCAGAAGGAAGCGTTTCCGACCCCATAAAGTATATATATTCTTGATCAGCATCAATAGCCGAGTCGATATAGCCATGTCTGTCTGTCCGTCCGTCCGTCTGTCCGTCCGTCTTTATTTGCGCCTATATCTCAGAGACTATTAAAGCTAGAGCAACCAAGTTTTGTATCCAGTCTCCTCTGTGATCACACTACTCCAAATTTATTTCAAAATTTCGCCCCCTTCCGTCCCCACAAAGGACGAAAGTCTGTGGCGAACACAATGTTGAAGATACGAGAAAACTAAAAACGCAGAATTATAGCGAATGTTCATTTCTATTAGAGTGTTGAATCTGGATCAGATCGGATCATTATTATAGCTGCAATGAAGAAAACCATTTCGAAAGTCATCATTCCCTCTCGCTCTCTCTCACACGCGACCCCATCTGCTTTGCCCATTCGAATTTTGTGACGCCTAGTTCTCAGAGACTATAAGAGCTAGAGCAACCAAACTTTCTATCCAAGCTCCTGTGATATCAAACCAGCACAAGTGTATTTCAAAATTTTGACACGCCCCCTTCCGCCCCCACAAAGGACGAAAATCTGTGGAATCCACAATTTTTAAGATAAAAGAAAACCAAAAACGCAGAATCATCGAAAATTACCATACATACCAGATTGCCGAATCTGGATCAGGTCGAATCAATATTATGGCCAGAAGAAACAAATTAAATTTCAGTGGCTACGCAACGCCTGCCAAGCGCTGACTCATTCCCTCTCTCTCTCGCAAACACTTGTACGTCTCAAATATGTAGTTATACATGTCATGTAGAAATTTAGAAGCAGATGTAAAAAGCATATGCAAACAAAATTGAAAACATGTATAATATTCCAAAAATGATTTGACTTCATTTTTTTGAAATATTATTTTTTGGCCAAAATTTAATTTGTCCCTTTTGCGAACATATAATAAATTGCATAAATCGCAAGCTCATATATGTATGTATGTACATATGTGTATACTGACTGAGTACCGGGTATAAGGTAGAGCCGCGGCCTTTGCCGCGGCTCACAACGTTCCCCCTCGTTGGTTTTGCGCACAGTTTTTTCCCTCTATCTTTCACTTTTACTTCAGTAATAATAGGCACATATATATTCCTGGTCTGAATGTCAGCTGTTCTCTCAGTCCACAATCGTGGCGATAGGACAACTATCGATAAAAATCTGTGGATTTCGTTAATATATCTGGACGAAAAATTCCTGGCCCAGTTTTTTATACCCGGTACTCGAAGAGTATAGGGGTATATTAGATTTGTGGGGATAACGGTTGTGTGTAACGCCCAGAAAGAAGCGTTTCCGACCCCATAAAATATATTCTTGATCAGCATCAATAGCCGAGTCGATATAGCCATGTCTGTCTGTCCGTCCGTCCGTCTGTCTGTCCGTCTTCATTAGCGCCTATATCTCAGAGACTATAAAAGCTAGAGTCACCAAGTTTTGTATCCAGTCTCCTGTGTTATCACACTACTCTAAATGTATTTCAAAATTTCGCCCCGCCCCCTTCCGCCCCCACAAAGGACGAAAGTCTGTGGCATACACAATTTTGAAGATACGAGAAAACTAAAAACGCAGAATCATAGAAAATGATCATTTCTACCAGAGTGTTGACTCTGGATCAGATCGAACCAATTTTATAGCCACAATGATGAAAACCATTTCAAAAGTCATCGCTCCCTCTCGCTCTCTCTCACACGCGTCCCTGTCTGCTTTGCCTATTCGTTTAAATGAGATCTCAGAGACTCAGAGAAATTTTGACACGCCCTCTTCCGCCCCCACAAAGGACGAAATTCTGTAGAATCCACAATTTTTAAGATAAAAGAAAATCAAGAACGCATTATCATAGAAAATAACCGTTTCTACCAGATTGCCGAATCTTGATCAGGTTGAACTACTATTATAGTCAGAAGGAACAAATTAAATTTCAGTGGCTACGCAACGCCTGCCAAGCGCTTACTCATTCCCTCTCTCTCTCGCACACACTTACACGTCTCGTCTGAGTAGTTTTACATGTACATGTAAAAATTTAGAATCTGATGTAAAAATTATATGTAAACAAAAATGGAAACAGAAAACTTTTAATATATAAAAATCTAGAATAAGGTTCGACCTAATTTTTTGAAATTTTCCATTTGGGCCAAAATTTAATTCGTCCCTTTGGCGAACATATGTATAATAAATTTCATAAATCATAAGATCACATATATTCTGACTGAGTACCGGGTATAAGGTAGAGCCGCGGCCTTTGCCGCGGCTCACAACGTTCCCACTCGTTTTTTATATGAAGTTTGGTACAGGCCTTAAAAAGAAAAAAAATATATAAACATAATTCTTAAGATATAAAATAATATCTACACATCTACATATTTGTGTAGGCCTGTTTTTAAAATCAACAATCCCACACAGAGCATGCAAATAACAGTCAACCGATTTTTCCAACGCAGTCTTTACGCAGACAAAACAGAAAAAATTTGGTACACACGATCTCTCTCTGAGCGAAACACTTTTTTCGTTTCGCTTGTGTGTTTCGGTCCGACTGTTTGGCTCAACCGAAAAAACGATTCGGTCTCTCAATAACCACAGATAGGGACTTTTTTGAGAGATCGGTCACCCAAAACGGTCTTTGAAAGACCACTGCGCAAGAAATGTCTTCAAAAAGGGTTGTTTCTTGCTGTGTGCGAAAAAGAGAAAAGAATATGCCTCAGCAAAGATGCTCTCGCTCAAGGTATATTTAACAAGGTTAACTTTACTTTTCTTCTTCACTGAAATAAGAAGTACTGGCTCTCTCAGTGCGGCTACCTTGTTAAATATACCTTGCTCTCGTTCGCCGGTCACACAGACGCACGCATACATACAAAAAGACTTTTTCCCGAAAGTGTCCGATCAAAATAGTCCCTGAGGGAGCGAACCAAAGAGAACACAAAAAAAAGTGTTTTGGTCTGAGAAGAACAGTTGTTGAGCAAAAACACTTTTTATGTGTTCTTTCGCTCCCCGTTCGCAAAGTGTTCGTAGAAGATCGGTTTTTTTCGGACACTTCAAAATGGTTGACGGTTATTTGCGAGCTCTGATCCCACATCTTATACCGTTGGCTCGTTTTGATTTTTGTTGCTAATTTGTTCCTGTTGGGGCAAGGATGTCAACTAACGAACCGATTGTCAATGCACCCACTAGAAGTGGGAGCTGGATAAAAGCTGCAATAGCTGCAAATCAAACCTAAGAATGGTCTGGTGGTATAAGCGAGGCTTCCAGCCCGTGCGTCCTATGATCAAGACCTGGACTGGATGGGATTATCGTTTTCCTCTTTTTTCCCAATAACTTTATTCGAGTGTCCGATTATATACATGTGCCGACGTGAGTGTGTGTTTTCACGTCCGTAGGATGTTTTTGTCTTTATATTTAACCCTTTAGTTAGATTAACCATTAAAACCATTGTGCGTGTGTGTGTGTGCGTGTCTGTTAGTTTATTTTTCTTCTTCGTCTTTTCGTAGAACTGCCTCTGATATTTTTTACGTGTGCTTCCATTGGCCCGATTTTATCACCTGTGGGGGTGCCCAACTGTCTTTGTGTTTCTCCATTAATTCAAATTAAAAATGGCTGCCATTTACGAGATGACCTTTTTTTTCTCGGCCAATTTTATGTCGAGTGCTCCAGAGTCAGCTCTGTAAGTAGTTTGGTTATCCTATCACCAAAGCGATTTAGCAAAAATGTTTTTTATAAAGAGAATTTTCGTAAGGTTCATGAAAGCAAGAAATAGCATAATAAAATAACTGATACGCTATTAGGCAATATTGCAGTCGATTACCGTCAAAGAGAATCCATGCACTATGACTGTAGGGAAGCTTTACCTCCATTGTGGATACACATATATGTACATACATATACTTTTACACAACTCCTTTCAAAAATATCAACGGCAACGATGCAGCTGACTTATAATGTTAGTTATAATATAAATATCTATGGGGCGAACCCCATGCGCACTCGTTTTACTGTTTTAATGATTTATTTAATTTACACAATATGTTGTATATATCGTTTGATACAGCTGTTCGCTAAAGGGACCAATTTCCTTTGTTCTATAAAAATGGCTTCTGGCTATAAAAATGAATCGATCTGATTCAGACAGACATGGCTATATAGACTCGGCTATTGACGCTGACCAAGAATATATGTACTTTACGGGGTCGGAAACGCTTCCTTCTGGGTGTTCCACACTTCCACTTCAAGCACAAATATAATATATGTACATATGTACATACATATGTACATACATACCCCTATACTTTTTGAAAACTGCGTATGAAAATGTTTTTTTCATTTTTCAAAATTTAATTATACAATTTTTTCTAATTTTTTATTTTTTTAAATGATTTTTTATTTTGGTACCCCACATGGCTATGTAAGATATGGATGTACGCACATATTAGTAGGTGGAGCTCATTATACCGGGCACTCGAAGAGTATAGGGGTATTTTAATTTTGTGGTGGTAGTGGATGTGTATAACACCAAGAAGGAAGCGTGAAGCATACATATTCTTGATCAGCATCAATAGCCGAGTCGATATACATAGCCATATGTATTTGTCGGACTTGTTTGACAATTATTTTTCAGAGAATATAAGAGTTAGAGCAAGCAAATTTTGTATCCAGAGACCTGTGATATCACACTAAATCACCCCAAAAAAGGACGGAAATCTGTGGCATCCACAATTTTAAGGATATGATAAAAATTCAACATTTTAAAGAATATTAATAGCTAGCAAAATGGAATTGAGGCAGATTATAGGGAGATTGTAGTAAAGAAAAAGACTATATAACTACCAAAAAAATACCGAAAAAGTGAACTTTTGCTAATATGAAAAGTTTTCAGATTATAGTTCATGATATTTTATGTCATAGCAGTTGACTCCAATATCATTTTATATATTTCTGTGTTTATTTCCGTACTATGCGTGTGTGTGTTGAAAAGTAAGCAATAAACTAATGGGCTAGATTAGACGAAATACTCAGAAACTTACACTGAAAAACATGCAAAAAAGTTAGAAACCTTTAATATCGTTTAAGTACGACAAGGGAAAAAAGCTAAGTATAAACGTGTAAAAGAGATTGGAAAATTGGTAAAAAAATGTTGAAACGGAAAAATTGATGGAGGAGGAGAAAGAAATATGTAGCAGCAAAATTTAACGGCGCATACAGACATCAGAAGAGAGTACGAATTCGGGTAGGTTGAGGTTCACATTCTTGGTATTGGGCGGGGTGCGTTCCATGAGGAACGAGAAATTGACAAAAGCAAAAATGACAGCAGCATCGGCTGAATGACTTGAAGGACAAACCCGGCTAAGGGTGACGGTGATGCAGACAAGGGGTGGAGCAACCCACGGCGCATATCAAAGCGCTGGCAAAATGGCGTAATTCGATGGTGAGGTGAATTCGGGCACTTAACAAGAACCCAACGATTTTCACATTGCTTTCTTTTTGTTTTTTTTTTCTTCTATTCTGCTTTTCCCCTATTGCCGCTTTTATCCCTAGGTTTTTTTTTGTTTTTGCTATTGCTTTTAGCGGTAAATAATGAAAAGTTAAAAAGCCACATCAATGAGAAACATTTTTGTTTCTTGGTTTGACAATTTTGGGTGGTAGGGTAGCAAATTTCCTAGTCCTTCTAGTTGCTCTGTGTACAAAGCAAAACCTGTTTGGGTTTAAGTATGAAAGAGTAGGAGACTAAAAACCATTTGAGGTCCCATAAGAACCATTTTTTCCCCTTCAGCTAGATTAATACAAATTGAAATATATCGACTTTAGGTCAAAAGCAACTGTTAAAACTACAAAAAAGAACGAGGAGGAAAGTTGTGAGCAGCGGGAAGAGTCGGGGCTCTAATTTTATACCCGATATATAGTATATATGTGATTATGTCGTTTTGTATCGCTGTTCGCATAAGAAAAATTTAATTTTTGCCAAACAAAATTAACCGTCAACCATTTTGGAGATTTTTATATATTTGATTTTATCTGTTCCCATTTTTCTTTACATTTTTGTTTACTTTTTCTTTATTCTCACACCAACATCAGAGTATGTGGGGTAGAGAAAGAATGAGTTATAGGCGGAAGGAATAAGTGCAAATTAACTTGTTCCATCCGACTATAACATTAATCCAAAATGATCCAGATTTGGCCATCTGCTAGATATGGCCATTCCTTAAAATGTTTCTTTTCTTGTTTTCTTGCACCTTTTGAATGCGAAGAGGGTGTGGCAAAATTTTGAGAGAAATTTGATTCAGTGTGATATCACAAGTGGCTGGATACAATATTTGGTTGCTCTAACTCGTATAGTCTCTGAGATCTAGGTTTCAAACAAGACGGACAGGCACACATGACTATATCGACTCGGCTATTGATGCTGACCAAGAATATAAACTTTATGGGGTCGTAAACGCTTTTTCTGGGTGCTACACACATCTACTTTCACCACAAATTTATTATATCCACAAACTCTTTAAGTGCTGTTACTTTTGCAAAGAAACGTTTAGCTAAGGTGTATTTATCTTATTCTAATTTATACAATATGAAGGTATGTAATTGAGCTCTACATATTGAGTTTTTAATATCCTTGAGGTTTTGCCGTATTTTTTGCTTTACGATAAGTATGTCGTTTGGATCATTGATTGGGATATCATTAGTTTTAAGCATATCATGTGTGAATAGGGTGTAGAGTTTGGTGCTAAGAACACTACCCTGTGGAACACCAGCATGGATTTTTTTAGGTAAGGATTTAATACTATCTCGAATAATTGTCCTGTCTTTAAAAATGCGTTTAATTATGGTATATAGTTGAGAATTGATCATGTTTTTGATTTTTAGAAGCAGCCCAGAGTGGCAAACCCTATAAAATGTTTGTTCGATGTCTAGAAACGCCTCCTAGACTACTAGCCAGAATTACTGAAAGCTGCCAAGAATAAAATTTTTGAAACGGTGAAGTTGCTTGGGAGTTTCATGGCCTAGTCTGAATCCATATTAAAATGGAAGGATAAATAAAAAACGAGGAGGAACGTTGTGAGCTGCAGCAAAGGCCGCGGCTCTACCTTATACCCGGTACTCAGTCGGTATATACATACATACTTGCATTTATGAGCCTACGATTTATGAAATTTATTATATGTTCTCGAAAGGAACGAATTAATTTTTGGGAAAAAAATAATATTTAAAATAAAAAATGAAGTCAAACCATTTTTGGAATTTTTATACATGTTTCCATTTTTGTTTACCTATGATTTTTACATCTGCTTCTACATTTCTACATGACATGTATAACTACTTATTCGAGACGTACACGTGTTTACGAAAGAGAGAGGGAATGAGTAAGCGCTTGGCAGGCGTTGCGTAGCCACTGAAATTTAATTTGTTCCTTCTGTCCATAATAATGATCCCACATGATCCAGATTCGGCAATCTGATAGATAAAGTAATTTCCCATGATTCAGCGTTTTTTGTTTTCTTTTATATTAAAAATTGTGGATTCCACAGATTTTCGTTTTTTGTGGCGGCGGAAAAGGGCTTGGCAAAATTTTGAAATAAACTTGTGCTGAATTGATATCACAGGAGCTTGGATAGAAAGTTTGGTTGCTCTAGCTTTTATAGTCTCTGAGATCTAGGCGCTCATTTAAACGAATAAGCAAAGCAGACAGGGTGGCGTGTGAGAGGGAGCGAGAGGGAACGACGACTTTCGAAATGGTTTTCTTCATTGTAGCTATAATAATGATCCGATCTGATCCAGATTCAACACTCTGATAGAAATGGTCATTCTCTATGATTCTGATTTTTAGTTTTCTCGTATCTTCAACATTGTGTACGCCACAGACTTTCGTCCTTTGTGCGGGCGGAAAGGGGCATGGCGAAATTTTGCAACACATTTGGAGTAGTGTGATCACACAGGAGACTGGATACAAAACTTGGTTGCTCTAGCTTAAATGGTCTCTGAGATATAGGCGCAAATGAAGACGGACGGACGGACGGACGGACAGACGGACAGATTAGATATTAGATTTGTGGGGATAACGGTTGTGTGTAACGCCCAGAAGGAAGCGTTTCCGACCCCATAAAGTATATATATTTTTGATCAGCATCAATAGCCGAGGCGATATAGCCATGTCTGTCTGTCCGTCCGTCTTCATTTGCGCCTATATCTCATAGACTATTAAAGCTAGAGTAACCAAGTTTTGTATTCAGTCTCCTATGTTATCACACTACTCAAAGTGTATTTCAAAATTTCACCCCACCCCCTTTCGCCCACACAAAGGACGAAAGTCTGTGGCATACACAAACTTTCTATCCAAACTCCTGTGATATCAATTCAGCACAAGTGTATTTCAAAATTATGACACGCCCCCTTCCGCCCCCACAAAGAACGAAAATCTGTGGAATCCACAAGTTTTAAGATAAAAGAAAACCAAAAACGCAGAATCATGGAAAATTACCATATCTACCAGATTGCCGAATATGGATCAGGTCGGAACAATATTATGGCCAGAAGAAACAAATTAAATTTCAGTGGCTACGCAACGCCTGCCAAGCGCTGACTCATTCCCTCTCTCTCTGTCGCAAACACTTGTACGTGTCAAATATGTAGTTATACATGTAGAAATGTAGAAGCAGATGTAAAAAGCATATGCAAACAAAATTAGAAACATGTATAATATTCCAAAAATGATTTGACTTCATTTTTTGAAATATTATTTTTTGCCCAAAATTTATTTTGTCCCTTTTGCGAACATATAATAAATTGCATAAATCGCAAGCTCATATATGTATGTATGTATGTATATACTGACTGAGTACCGGGTATAAAGTAGAGCCGCGGCCTTTGCCGCGGCTCACAACGTTCCCCCTCGTTTTACTATAAATATTATTTTTTGCCCAAAATTTAATTCGTCCCTTTTGCGAACACATAATAAATTGCATAAATCGTAAGCTCATATGTATATACTGACTGAGTACCGGGTATAGAGTAAAGCCGCGGCCTTTGCCTGCCAAAAATGCTTTCGGAATGATAATATTAAAGCAGCCTGTTTGGATACAACTACATACATACATCCAATTCTTGACGACTTCACGGCGCACAGTGGGACATTCGGCCATTTCAGCTTGCTAAATTAATAACTTCTGAACGCAAATATTTAGATATCTTTATAAAATTGAGAAATATCTTCAAAAATGTAGTCTGCAAGAGTACATGGCGCTACACTATTTAGAAGCTTAGCAATGAAAAGTTGAACTTTGTTGCCGATGCATTTTTATACCCGGTACTCGAAGAGTAAAGGGGTATATTAGATTTGTGGTGATAACGGTTGTGTGTAACACCCAGAACAAAGTGGTTCCGACCCCATAAAGTATATATATTCTTGATCAGCATCAATAGCCGAGTCGATATAGCCATGTCTGTCTGTCCGTCCGTCTATCTGTCCGTCTGTCTGTCTGTCTGTCCGTCTGTCCGTCTGTCCGTCCGTCCGTCTATCCGTCTTTATTAGCGCCTATATCTCAGAGACTATTAAAGCTAGAGCAACCAAGTTTTGTATCCAGTCTCCTGTGTTATCACCCTACTCCAAATGTATTTCAAAATTTCGCACCGCCCCCTTTCTGCCCCCACAAATAACGAAAGTTTGTAGCATACACAATTTTAAAGATACAAGAAAACTAAATACGCAGAATTATAGAGAAAGACCATTTCTATCAGAGTGTTGAATCTGGATCAGATCAGATCATTATTATAGCTATAATGAGGAAAACCATTATCGTTCCCTCTCGCTCTCTCTCACACGCGACCCCGTCTGTTTTGTCTATTCGTCCAAATGAGCGCCTAGTTCTCAGAGACTATAAGAGCTAAAGCAACCAAACTTTCTATCCAAACTCCTGTGATATCAATTCAGCACAAGTTTATTTCAAAATTTTGACCCGCCACCTTCAGTCCCCACAAAGAACGAAAATCTGTGGAATCCACAATTTTTAAGATAAAATAAAACCAAAAACGCAGAATCATGGGAAATAACCGTATCTACCAGATTGTCGAATCTGGATTAGTTCGGATTATTACTATAGTCAGAAGGAAACAATGAAATTTCAGTCGTTACGCAACGCCTGCCAAGCGCTTCTCATTCCCTCTCTCTCTCGCAAACACTTCCAAGTCTCGAATATGTAGTTATACATGTAAATGTAGAAATGTAGAAGCAGATGTAAAAATCATTAATAAACAAAAATAAAAACATATGTATACAAAAATTTCAAAAATGGCTTGACTTAATTATTTGAAATATTCTTTTTGCCCAAAATTAGTTCGTCCTTTTTGCGAACATATAATAAATAGCGTAAGTCGTAAGCTCATATATGTATGTATGTACAGTCGCTCAAAGCCAAAACCATGCAGTGTCAAATAAAAAGTTTAAGGTGGTACAGATTTGAAACTAGAGGAAAAACAAAAAATGTTTAAACGCCAATTTGTTGTATGTTTTATCACATTTAAAAAGGGAACTTTATTTGCTGATTAAGTATTGCTCCGTTATAAAAATAAAATAAAAACTTAAAATATATCTTAAATACAAGTCTGAGATAAAACCATGCAGCCACAAACAAGTTTAATATTAGTTTAATAAAAGGTTTAACAGGTAAGTTAATACTTATTATGTAATCCCTTAACCTTTATTACGGCTTTTAACCTACTATTCATGGAAGAGACCAGCTTCCGAGTGCTTTCCGGGCCCTTTTTTGCTCCATTCCTCCAGCAGAGCTTTTTATACCCGGTACTCGAAGAGTATAGGGGTATATTAGATTTGTGGTGATAACGGATGTGTGTAACGCCCAGAAGGAAGCGTTTCCGACCCCATAAAGTATATATATTCTTGATCAGCATCAATAGCCGAGTCGATATAGCCATGTCTGTCTGTCCGTCCGTCCGTCTGTCTGTCTTTATTAGCGCCTATATCTCAGAGACTATTAAAGCTAGAGCAACCAAGTTTTGTATCCAGTATCCTTTGTTATCAAAGTGTATTTCAAAATTTCGCCCCGCTCCCTTCCGCCCCCACAAAGAACGAAAGTCTGTGGCATACACAATTTTAAAGATACAAGAAAACTTAATATGCAGAATCATAGAAAATGACCATTTTTATCAGAGTGTTAAATCTGAGTGTTAAATCCGTCCGTCTATCTGTCCGTCTGTCTGTCTGTCTGTCCGTCTGTCCGTCCGTCCGTCTGTCCGTCTTTATTAGCGCCTATATCTCAGAGACTATTAAAGCTAGAGCAACCAAGTTTTGTATCCAGTCTCCTGTGTTATCACCCTACTCCAAATGTATTTCAAAATTTCGCACCGCCCCCTTTCTGCCCCCACAAATAACGAAAGTTTGTAGCATACACAATTTTAAAGATACAAGAAAACTAAATACGCAGAATTATAGAGAAAGACCATTTCTATCAGAGTGTTGAATCTGGATCAGATCAGATCATTATTATAGCTATAATGAGGAAAACCATTATCGTTCCCTCTCGCTCTCTCTCACACGCGACCCCGTCTGTTTTGTCTATTCGTCCAAATGAGCGCCTAGTTCTCAGAGACTATAAGAGCTAAAGCAACCAAACTTTCTATCCAAACTCCTGTGATATCAATTCAGCACAAGTTTATTTCAAAATTTTGACCCGCCACCTTCAGCCCCCACAAAGAACGAAAATCTGTGGAATCCACAATTTTTAAGATAAAATAAAACCAAAAACGCAGAATCATGGGAAATAACCGTATCTACCAGATTGTCGAATCTGGATTAGTTCGGATTATTACTATAGTCAGAAGGAAACAATGAAATTTCAGTCGTTACGCAACGCCTGCCAAGCGCTTCTCATTCCCTCTCTCTCTCGCAAACACTTCCAAGTCTCGAATATGTAGTTATACATGTAAATGTAGAAATGTAGAAGCAGATGTAAAAATCATTAATAAACAAAAATAAAAACATATGTATACAAAAATTTCAAAAATGGTTTGACTTAATTATTTGAAATATTCTTTTTGCCCAAAATTAGTTCGTCCTTTTTGCGAACATATAATAAATAGCGTAAGTCGTAAGCTCATATATGTATGTATGTACAGTCGCTCAAAGCCAAAACCATGCAGTGTCAAATAAAAAGTTTAAGGTGGTACAGATTTGAAACTAGAGGAAAAACAAAAAATGTTTAAACGCCAATTTGTTGTATGTTTTATCACATTTAAAAAGGGAACTTTATTTGCTGATTAAGTATTGCTCCGTTATAAAAATAAAATAAAAACTTAAAATATATCTTAAATACAAGTCTGAGATAAAACCATGCAGCCACAAACAAGTTTAATATTAGTCTAATAAAAGGTTTAACAGGTAAGTTAATACTTATTATGTAATCCCTTAACCTTTATTACGGCTTTTAACCTACTATTCATGGAAGAGACCAGCTTCCATGTGCTTTCCGGGCCCTTTTTTGCTCCATTCCTCCAGCAGAGCTTTTTATACCCGGTACTCGAAGAGTATAGGGGTATATTAGATTTGTGGTGATAACGGATGTGTGTAACGCCCAGAAGGAAGCGTTTCCGACCCCATAAAGTATATATATTCTTGATCAGCATCAATAGCCGAGTCGATATAGCCATGTCTGTCTGTCCGTCCGTCCGTCTTCATTAGCGCCTATATCTCAGAGACTATTAAAGCTAGAGTAACCAAGTTTTTTATCCAGTCTCCTGTGTTATCACACTACTCCAAGTGTATTTCAAAATTTCGCCCCGCCTCTTTCCGCCCGCACAAAGGACGAAAGTCTGTGGCATACACAATTTTGAAGCTATGATAAAACTAAAAAAGAATCTTAGATGATGACCATTTCTATCAGAGTGTTGAATCTGGATCAGATCGCATCATTAATATAGCTACAGTGAAGAAAACCATTTCGAAAGTCATCGTTCCCTCTCGCTCTCTCTCACACGCGACCCCGTCTGCTTTGCCTATTCGTCCAAATGAGCGCCTAGATCTCAGAGACTATAAGAGCTAGAACGACTAAACTTTCTATCCAAGCTCCTGTGTTATCACTTCAATACAAGTGTATTTCGAAATTTTGACACGCCCCCTTCCGCCCACACAAAGGACAAAAATCTGTGGAATCCACAATTTTTAAGATAAAAGATAATTTTTAAGATTTAAGATAAAACGCAGAATCATGGAAAATTACCATATCTACCAGACTGACGAATCTGGATCAGGTCGGATCAATATTATAGCCAGAAGAAACAAATTACATTTCAGTGGTTACGCAAAGCCTGCCAAGCCCTTACTCATTGCCTCTCTTTCTCTCACACAAGTGGTACGTCTCGAATATGTAGCTATGTATACATGTACATGTAGAAGCAGATGTGAAAAGCATATGCAAACAAAAATGGAAGCATGTATAAAAATTCCAAAAATGGTTTGACTTCATTTTTTGAAATATTATTTTTTGCCCAAAATTTAATTCGTCCCTTTTGCGAATATATGTATAATAAATTGCATAAATCGTAAGCTCATATATGAATGAATATACTGACTGAGTACTGGGTATAAAGTAGAGCAGCGGCCTGTGCCGCGGCTCACAACGTTCCCCCTCGTTTATAAATATTTTTGAAAAATGTTTTTATTTTAATGGTTTTGTTAAGGCCAGCCGCTGAAGCATAATCATAACATAAAACCATGATTGTTAACATAACTATTTTATGTATTGTACACGCTATCATTTGGCAGCGGTTCTGCGCTCTCTTGTAAAAGGGTGATCTTCAGACGCCGTTTCGGCTCTAGCTTCATATTTGCCAACGTTGCTAGATAGTTCTATGCTAATCTCTCTGCGCAATGGTTGCATATCATCTCTCGAACATTTATCTGACCGGGCAAACTTCGAGAAATTCCGCTAGCCGCCGGTATAAAGAAACATTTTAAGTTGAAAAAATGTTTGTCATTATTCTGGATAAAAATAGGTGCCAAAAAAGCTTGGCATCTCAAACATTGGTGACCCCGACGTGATTATAGACATTGGCTAATCGCGTTTCGTGTCAAAACATTTAATTTGAACAATATATTCGGTTCTGTGCAGTTTAACCACAAACCAATACATTTCTGCAGAATATAAAACGGTTTATGTGCAAATTCAGTGAGAGTACGAGCGTCTGAGATTTCGTCAGTTTAATCGTCGAATCTCTTATTCTATGTTCAGCCGCAGGCACTTCACTCTCTCTCGCTTTTGTACGGTTATCTATTCTCCGCTGTTTTGTTGCATTTCACACCGTTAAGCATGGACAGCGATCCGAATACAAGCGCTTGCGGAAATATTGTGACGGTCACTTGCGATACAACGCGCTGCTGCCAATTCGACTACCCTACCAAACCATTCTGGACATACATAGTACCATCATCATGGCTAACAAACAGCGATTTCCTGAGCTAAAGAGACCTACGTTTTCCGGTGGATGGACTTTATGCCCATGTTCAATTCGGTCATTGACGCGGATGCGGCAGCGACATCGAGAAGTCCCAACACCTTCTAGCCTCTCTGATTTGGCTTTGGATTCGATTCGATCGTTGGAACTTACCAGTGCCAATTTTCATGTGGCTCTGAATATACTTAATAACCGTTTTAATAACAAATGACTTGTTTTTCAGGCACAAATCAAGAAAATTCTTGGGCACAAGAGGGTGGATTCGCCATCTCCTAAAAGGCTTCGGGAGTTTTCGGATGCAGTCAATTTGCATATGCGTGCTTTGCAGACATTGGGAACGGATTTGGAGATATCCAATTGCATGATAACCAACATGCTGCTGCAGAAGTTGGACTGGCAAGACGCAAATGAATTGAGAAGAACACCTGTCGTCGGATGCTATACCTACAGCAAAGGAGTTCTATGAGTACTTGGAGAAGCGGTGCCAGAAAATGGAGAATTTGGAGTACGCTACAGCGGCACCCGCTAGTAGCGCTCAGGTGGGAAAAACCATAATTCTACGCATTTAAAGAAAACTTTTGTTGCCTCCGATTCTTCCATTAGCGGGACATGGTATATATTCCTGCAAGATATTCGGGAATTTGTCACCGTTGCTGCACCACAAAGAAGTGAAGAAACTTTCCCTCTGTTTATATTGCCTGAAGTCGGGGCATCGGACTAGTGCATGCAACAGTGGAAAATGTCGAGTATGCGGTGGGAGGCATCATAGTTTGTTGCATTTCGAGACTCAGGATTCTGTTAGCAGTTCACCTTCCCCTGCTTCTACTTCCCTTGCTGCCCAAGGTCTTCAATCCGATGTTGTGCTTCTGGTTACCGCTGTGGTTCTCGTGAAGAATCGGTCTGCCGTTTTAGTTCCTTGTTGTGCCATACTAGATTCAGGATCACAACTTCATCTCATTACATCCAGGTTCGCCCATCAGCTTCAGCTTAGGAGAACTCAATCGTCTGCACTTGTCTTTGGGCTCGGCGGTACCAGCGCGGCTACTGAGGGATCCACCGTGAACATTTGTATGCATTCTCACACAGCTGACTATACAACTGCGCTTACTGCTCTCATAGCTCCTACGATCACCGATTGTCAACCAAGTCTTGCAGTCAATGTAGCCGTATGGAATATCCCGTCAAATATTCAGCTTGCCAATCCTGCATTTTTCAACCCTCAGCGAGTGGATCTCCTCATTGGTGCCAGCATTTTCTATAATCTCCTCGCGTAGGGTAAATCAAACTCTCCGATGGTCTGTCTCTTCTGCAGAAGGCCCGGCTTGGGTGGATCGTATCTGGCGGTGGACAAAGGGTAGCACGCTCGGCGCTCTTAGCAACGCACAATTCTCCAGAGTCGAAAGCTAACATGGATGCAAGGTTGGATCTAACTCTTCGTATGTTTTGGGAGGTCGAGACTTGTGCGGACTCCGTTTTGAATACCAAGGAAGAATTAAATTGTGAAGCGCATTTCGTAGACCACTTCTCACGTTTGCCATCAGGGGAGTATTCAGTTCGTCTCCCGTTAAAGGATAATGCTGCTCGCCTAGGGGAATCTTACACTCAGGAGCATCGACGATTTATCAGCTTGGAGCGAAAGTTGGATCGTGATTCTACACTCAAGGAGCGGTACTCGAGTATATTGATTTGAAGCATATGTCCCCAGTCAATACTGATTCTCGTAGTCCCTGCAAATATTTCTTGCCTCATCACTGTGTACTGAAGGAGGATAGTACGACGACAAAGCTTCGTGTCCTTTTCGATGGTTCCGCAACTACATAAACTGGATGTTCCTTAAATGATGCGATGATTGCAGGCCCTGTTATTCAGCCTGCATTGTTCAGCATACTAATTCGTTTTCGCACATATCACGTCGCTCTCACTGGGGAGACATTTGTAAAATGTACCGCTGCGTACGAGTGTCTTCACCTGACTATCAGTGTTACTATCAGTGCATTCTGTGGCGATATTCTATCCAGTCCGAGATTCAGGTCTACTCATTAGACAGCGTCACATATGGCACTAGGGCTGCATAATTTTTAGCAGTTCCCGCAATGCTCCAGCTGGCCATTGACGAGGGTGAGTCCTACCCTCTTGGCTCAGCTGTTCTGCAACAGGAGTTTTACGTGGATGATCTCATCTCAGGCGGCAGCTCTGTCGCTGAGGTCGTGGAAAAGATGCACCAAACCTCTGCTATACTGGCTTGAGGTAATTTTAAACTTGGGAAATGGTGCTCTAGTCATCAGGAAGTACTTGAAGGAACGCCTGAAGATGACAGAGAGAAATTCTTAAGGTTTCATGAAGGAAGTGATATAACGAAAACTCTTGGCTTAGCATGGGACCCTGCCTCAGATCAGCTGCTTTTTTTCTTGTCTGCGCTGGACACAAATTCAAAGCCCTATAAGCGATCGGTTTTGTATACGTTTGCTCGTTTCTACGACCCTCTTGGTTTGATAAATCCTGTTATTGTCAGGTGCAAAATCTTCCCTCAGCAGCTTTGGAGAGAAAATTTGGATTGGGATGAAAGCTTACCCTCAGCGTTGCATTCATCTTGGATGGACTTGAGAAACAGTTTGTCAAGTATCACAAGGATATCATATCCTCGCGTGGTTCATCCTTCTGCTAAGGTCATCGAACTTCACGGATCTTGTGACGCCAGCATAGAAGCATATGGCGCTTGCATATATGTGGTGTCCAGGGATGGGCAGTTGTCGAGCAATATTTTGTGCTCAAAGTCTCGAGTGGCCCCACTGAAAACCTTATCGATTCCCAAGCTGGAATTAAGTGGAGCCCATTTGCTTGCGAAAATCATGAATAATTTGAAGGATATTGGAATTTGTACAGGTCAGTTTTACTGCTGGTCAGATTCATCAACAGCATTATCTTGCATACGGGATGAGCCAGCCAAATTTCAAGTCTTCGTGGCAAATCGAGTGGCAGAAATTCAGGAGTTGACGGCAGGCATGGGATGGCGCTATGTCCCCACATCTCTAAATCCTGCTGACGTTCTCTCTAGAGGCTCGCTGCCCAACCAACTTAACCAGTCAGAGCTGTGGTTTTACGGTTCATCATTTTTGGTAGGCTCCAAGGAAGCGTGGCCTGTACCTCCTGTTCCTGAAGCAGCAACTACAGAGCTTCGCAAGCGAGTATTGCTGATCGCGTCTCCACATGCCGATCCCACGTCAGAATGCAAATTTGCAAATTCATTCTTTGGCATGCAGCGCACATTCGCCTACATGCTTAAGTTTGTACATCGTCTTCGGCATTCTGGACTCACTCTGATATTCGGCAAGGAATGCATCTTCTAATCCGACACATTTTGCTGGCTAACTTGTGGATGGATATAAGTAAAGGAGATTCAACGCAATGGTCAAGTCATGAAATCCAGTTCCATCAGTTCACTCTCTCCGTTCATCGATCAGTATGGATTACTAAGAGTTGGAGGTCGTCTTGGCAACTCATCTCTAGGATTTGATGCTCAGCACCCGCTTATTCTGCCAAAGGGACATCCCATAACTTGTGCGCTGATAAGACATTATCACGATCGCACCTTCTTGCTGGACCTCGCGCACTACTTGCCAAAATTCGACTGGAATATTGGCCAATCGGAGGAATGAAGGCAGTATCCAAGGTAGTCAGCAAGTGTGTGAGATGCTTCAAGACTAGGTCGCGCATGGTTCAGCACATCATGGGAGATCTGCCTAAGGAGCATTTGTAAGGATCTCGACTCTTTGAAGTCACTGGAGTGGATTATTGTGAGCCTTTTTCTACAGATCAGAAATCCACACGAGGCCTCCAATCAAGTGCTACATCAGTGTCTTCATTTGCTTCACATCTAAGGCAATACATATGGAGCTCGTAAAGAACTTTGTTTCTAGGCGCCTTAAAACGTTTTTCTTCTACGCGAGAGAGGCCAAGTCACATTTGGTCTGACAATGCGACAAACTTCGTTGGCGCCAGAAACGAGCTTTTTGAGCTAAAGAAGCTTTTTATGAGCGACTGGCATATGAAGGAGGTCCATGAATCCTGCTTAGCTGACTCGATTGACTGGCGCTTCATCCCACCACGTTCTTCGCACTATGGCGGATTGTGGGAAGCGGACGTGAAGACTGCAAGGCATCACAGGTATTGCTCAGCTGGGTACTCTGAACTTCCAGATCACAATTGTTGATTCTCGCCCTTTGCTTTCGCTTTCAGAAAATCTTGATGACTTAAATTTTTTTACTCCTGCTCATCTGCTTTTAGGCGGTCCACACGAGACACTCCTCAATACTGATCTAACAAAGCTCAAATATAATCATCTGGATGTCTGGCAGCTGATATTCTGGAGCCGTTGGCGAGAAGAATATCTCACTCGGCAGCGCTGCTGCGCTCTCTTGTAAAAGGGTGATCTGCCACCGCCGCTTCGGCTTTAGCTTCATTTTTGCCGCCGTTGCTAAATAGTTCAATGCTAATTTCTCTGCGCATTAGTTTCATATCATCTCTCGAACATTTATGTGGAAATTGGCTTCCACTAGCCGCCAGTATAAATAAACATTTTAAGTTGAATACATTTTTGTCATTATTTTGAATAAAAATAGGTGCCAAAAAAGCTTGGCATTTCAAACAGTTATTTTCCAAAACATATTATTTCTGGTCTGTATTTTTATACCCGGTACTCGAAAAGTATAGGGGTATATTAGATTTGTGGTGATAACGGTTGTGTGTAACGCCCAGAAGGAAGCGTTTCCGACCCCATAAAGTATATATATTCTTGATCAGCATCAATAGCCGAGTCGATATAGCCATGTCTGTCTGTCCGTCTGTCCGTCCGTCCGTCCGTCCGTCTGTCCGTCCGTCCGTCTGTCCGTCTTTATTAGCGCCTATATCTCAGAGACTATTAAAGCTAGAGCAACCAAGTTTTGTATCCAAATGTAAAATTTCGCCCCGCCCCTTTCCACCCCTTTCTGTGGCGTACACAATTTTGAAGATACGAGAAAACTAACCGCAGAATCATAGAGAATGACCATTCCTATCAAAGTGTTGAATCTGGATCAGATCGGATCATTAATATAGATACAATAATGAAAACCATTTCGAAAGTCATCGTTCCCTCTCGCTCTCTCTCACACGCGACCCCGACTGCTTTGCCCATTCGTATTTTTTGACGCCTAGTTCTCAGAGACTATAAGAGCTAGAGCAACCAAACTTTCTATCCAAACTCCTGTGATATCAATTCAGCACAAGAGAGGGAACGATGACTTTCGAAATGGTTTTCTTCATTGTAGCTATATTAATGATGCGATCTGATCCAGCTTCAGCACTCTGATAGGAATGGTCATTCTCTATGATTCTGCGTTTTTAGTTTTATCGTATCTTCAAAATTGTGTATGCCACAGACTTTTGTCTTTTGTGTGGGCGGAAGGGGGCGGGGCGAAATTTTGAAATACACTTGGAGTAGTGTGATAACACAGGAGACTGGATACAAAACTTGGTTACTCTAGCCTTAATAGTCTTTGAGATATAGGCGCTGATGAAGACGGACAGACGGACGGACGGACAGAGATGGCTATATCGACTCGGCTACTGATGCTGATCAAGAATATATATACTTTATGGGGTCGGAAACGCTTCCTTCTGGGCGTTACACATATCCGTTATCACCACAAATCTAGTATACCCCTATACTCTTCGAGTACCGGGTATAAAAGTTTAATTCTGTTGCCTAGTGTAATCGCCACTATCGTGCGCAATCTATCACTGAGCGATAGGCTACATAGTTGTGCTGCGGAACGTGCCCATTCACTTTTTACCCAAGTTTCAAAAATTGTAAGTCTGCTTTAGAAACTGGATCCGACTAGATTATGATGAAGAATACATATTTTATAAATTGTTAATAGTAATAAGAAACAGAAATAGAAAAAGTAAAAAAATATTTAAAAAAAAGAATGGAATTAAAAAAAACTTCCTACGATTGTAACGTAAATCACATAGGAGAAAACGGGAAAATAAGATCCTTTTTCTTTCGATGATATTAGTTTATATTAACTAAATTGGCCGTTCACTGTGTATTAGAAGTATTTTGAGATTTAATATTGGACAGTTCCACAGAACTACATAGAACTGAGTTTGAATCCTTGTCCAAAATACATATATGAGCATATGGCCAAATTACAAGAACTGAGCTAAATAAAAAGTGCTAAATACCAAGTGTGTCAATACCCTTGCTCGCCTTATTTTAGATCTTTTTCGTTTAAAAAATTGTTCAAAATAATGCAATAAAATATTGAAAAAAACAATTAATCAGTCCGATAAAAGTGTATTTCTTTTATATCGCGATGGAAAAGCTCTTAAAGCCGCATTGAACTAAAATATTTTTCTGTGCGAACACTTAGGTCCGGCATTGTACACCCATATGTATATATGTACATACTATGCACAAACAGAATTATGAGCATGGTATTCATGCATGTACCACCAACAGTTGATACCAATTCATAATTTAAAATTTGGATAGAATCCCAATAAAACAGAGTGGGTTCCAATGTACTGTTACCTCAAACCTTCGTACGTATGCTTGTTTGAATGTACATACATACATATGTACTGCTACCTAAAATCTACGTACATACATATGTATGTATGTAAGTTTGTTTTAACTGCCATGTTCCCATTTGGGTACACAGTCTTGTTTTTATTACTATTATTATAACCGCAACTGTTCCGCAACATTTAAATTTTTCTTTTAAAGTTTTTAAGAATTCCCACTGCTTTGAGTGTGTGTGTACATATGTGAAGGTCTAATGTTGACATCATCCTCTCTCTCGATGTTGGTTCAAGGAAACGCTGTAATCATTTCGATCCATGCTGTTGGGGGTGGGGGGACTGAACCGAGTTACATATATGTATATGTATGTACATATGTACATACAGACAATTATTATGACAACGACAAGAGATACGATGATTAGCCCATCGCAGACCACTTCAAAGCAAAACTAACTTAACGGTGCAGGCCAACGCCAGGGTCGGGATCTGGAGGAGCTAAATGATTTCATGCCATGAGCGACGGCGTTTGTTTTATGAAAATGGAGCAGTAGTCAACCATTTTCAGGCTCTCAGTCCAATGTATTGTTTTAAGGATTAAAGAGACAGATGGTTAAAAGGACAGCGGTGCGCAGGTGCAAGTAAGCCGAAAGAAAATGGGCAACAGCGCAGGAAATCAATTGCTTGGGCGCTGCCACTGCGCTGCCTCTGCCCGTTGTCAGTCCCTGCTACCACTGTCGTCGTCACATTTAACGAAGTCTAATTCATTGCGCAGCATCACCAGCAACAAAAAAGACAACTTTGTTTTGGTGCACAGCGATTGGTGCGTCACCATTGACCCTAAGCGAGCATGCGCTTGAGCGAGACAAACGTAGAAACAACCAGCGTTCGAGTTGTTCTGCCAAAAGTCGCAGCCAACCAACGTTGTATCGTTTCCTTCTCGCTCCTGATTTTGTGGTTGCAGTTTACTTCTATCTCTTTCTATGACCGGCACTCCCTCGCTCTCTTTTACAGACAGCATCAATTGCAGCCTCACGTTATTTGAAGCATGCATTGCGATATCAACCTGCAGCTACTCTGGTCGTCATATTCGGGTAGAAATATTAGCGACTGGTGGAGCAACTGTAACTGGATGTAATGCTCCAGAAATGACTTTCCAAACCAAAACCTTCGCTTGATAGCTTGCCGATGCGAGCTTTTAAGTACTGCGGCGTGGGCGCACTGATTGAGGTAGTGGGTACTTATTGGATGCTAGATAGGAAGGCACTTACACTGTACAGGAGAGCTCTCTTCGGGGCTGCACTTGTAAGTGAGTAACAGACATTTTTGGAATTTAAAAAAAAATACATTTCGTGTAATGGAATAATTGTTAGTTTATATTTCGAGAGAAGCATCGCTGTAACTTCACCAGGGCAGGCACGTTCCATAAAGCGAATGAGCAGTGAGCAACAAACTCATGAACGGCTGCGTAACAATCCTCATTAGATAAAGAAATTTATACTTATAACGCATACGGCTATAGTTCTGACTTCGTAACTACATATGTACATTAATATGTAACTATGTACATACACGGGAATGTATCCTGTATACGTATGCGCATACGCATAAGCACATACATATGTATGTATATTTGTATATGTGTTGACTCTCTGTCGCAAAACAAATGAAGCTAGGGCAACTTCAACGACAAAGGCAGCAATAGCGACGGCATTGGTAACAACTAACGAAATTAACCAAACAAGTTAAAGCGAGACAGCAAGTGACAACGCCGTGCAAGTGGGCAGGCAATATATGTATTTCACTTTCAAGGCACAACTAGCATGTCCTGCTATCGCATTCATACAACGTGGTCCTTTGCAACCCAACGCACATACACACACGAACATACACACACGAACATACACACACGCAAACACACTAGCACACCCATAAAGACACTCACCAACACAAGTTTCATTTTTCGAAAATTATTAGTACGACTGACGATTCGTGGTCTGTACTACACAGACACATACATACTCACAGTCAGGGTGAGGGCTAACCACCAATCGTTCGCGTGTAGCCCGCAATTGCCCTAACAGCAACAGCAACCACCAGCAGTAAAAGCAGAAAGCAGTAAAATTCGCGCGCAGTCCTAGGGACAGAGTCAGCGACAGCAACGCCAGCGTCAGCGCCGACGTTGCCGAGAACATGATCCTTAATTTCGTTATAATTTTGTATGTTGCTTGAAATTGTATATCATTTTAAGTTTGATCGGCCGTGAATACGTACCGCCGTGTCTAAACCACCAGCAACAACAAGAGCAATGAAAGTACCAGCGAGGAACAGCGAAAGCAACAGCCCTAACATACTATTCACTGCTCTGTAAGGAAAAAGTTGCGGAAAGGAGGCGCGAGACGAATCGAGTTTATTAAACACTAACAGTCAAACACAAGCACACGTTGAAGTGCATTTGAGAATATTCATTCTCATCCTCTTTGTTTTCGCTTTTAAATTCTTCGTTTTGTTCGAACACCTAAGCAAATTTACACAGTGCCTCTAAATACTCTCGGCATAACGGTAGACGCGATCCACATAAACGGTAGAAGCAATCGGTACACGTAAAGGCATTTAGCAAAGAAAACTGCTTGTAGCTTCCACTGGCGACCACAAAAAGTAAAACTTTTTCAGCGCATATGTATGCTTTTTTTTATGTGTCGTATAGTTTTTTTCAAGTGCTCCCAAAAAAAGTGTTGACTTGAGTGGAACTAGAATTGCAGCGCAATAAATCAAAAGACCACGACGAAAAAATTATAGACTAGTGAAAATTCGAAACGGAAAATATTTTAATAAGGTTACGGAACAGTACTCCTAAGCCGTATTCAGCTTCAGTGCGATCTCCCGTGCCACACTCAACTCCTCTACCCGCTAATTTTTGTTCACGCCACGAGACCGCGTTCGCCGCGAAACAGCTTTCAGTTGGATTATTCAATTGATTTCTTCAAAACGTATATCGATACGCAGCGGTTTTACGCCGGCCACAAGTTGGATTTCAAACATCAAAGTTGTGCCGGCGGCCCTGGTTCCGGTAGTGGTAGTGGTTGCGCTGCTGGAGGAGTCGTCGTCGGCGGCAATACCAACTCAGCAACCCAACATCAGCAATCAGTAATCAGCAGCGGCAATAGCGCAAGCAACGGCAGCAGTAACAGCTCGGCTCTGTCGTTAACCCACAACCACCCGCACGTCCACAGCAGTCACGCCCACACTCACGGACAAGCCCTAGCGATCACACACGGCCATCACGGTCTGTTGCCGTCGGTATCAGTTTCCGTGCCCCAGCAACAACAGTCGCAACAGTTGCCGACAGGAGTGGGAACCGCAACACCTTTGCTGCAGCAACAGCAGCAGCATAGTCACCAACAGCTGATCAACAGCGGCGGAGTTTCCGTTGCCCCGACTCTGTTGATCGGTAGCGGACCAAGCTCATCCGGAACGGGATCCGGATCAGGCGTCGTGTCAGCAGCCGCAGCGGCCGCAGCAGCAGTCGCCTCGATACCACAAGTGGTGCCCCACAGCCTTGGTCTCAGTCCGCAGTCTAGCGCTGACTCGCAGCAGTTCAACATCTTCCCGGCAATTTTCAGCCGGCAACTGAACTTCTCGTCGGGAGGGCAGGCAGGCAAGCTGAGCATGGATGAGCTTCGCCCAAATCTGGTAGGCGGGTTATTGGGCCTGCAGCAGGGGTTGCTCGAGGATCATGCCAGTATGCAGCATGGAGGCGTCCAGGACTCCAAATTCATGTCGTTCCAGGATCAGCGACTGATGGGTATCGGGGGCTCTCACGAAAACCGTCTGCTCAGCCTCGCTACGTCTGTACAGGACACGCGATCCCCCATCACTACGCTGGACAAATCGTCCACCTCGTCGCTAAACCACCAAAGGAAATGCAGCAGTACGCCAGAAGACTTCAGTGCGCTGTACTCAGGCCTGCCCACACCAGGAATGGACTCATCCTCGCACCACCACACTCCGGCCCACACGCCACCCTCAAGACTCTCCGACCACACAATATCTGGTGAGTGTCTCTGTATCTTATCGTGACCCTATCGGCCACACAATAGCCTAATGGGCATGAGCATATAATTATCTTTTAATACCCTAAACCCTTTGGCCTCAGCTTTGTCTTTATATTTTCGATTGCCTCTACCCTTGCTATTCTCCTTTTTTGGTTTAATATTACCCATTACTCTTTATCCTTTTGTTCCGGGCTTATAGACTGCGTACGCGTTCTGTTCTCCAATCTCCCACGCAGTTGTCTGCTTCAGCCTTTTCCGAAAATTTCAATATACACGCCAACTAACACGCCAACAATGGTTGACACATGGGCCAAGATATAAAATGTACACTCTGCATAAAGACGATCTGACCCATTTCGCAGTTCAAACAAAACAAACTTGTGCGATGAAAGATGGAGATAGATTCAATTGATCTACTCTGTTTATTTAAAATATGGTGGAATGTACGAATTTTAAAATGCAATCGATCTTCACAAAGTATCAAACCATTTAAATAAAACGATTTTTAATTCAATGTTACAATTACTGAATTCAAATACATCATTTAAATATTTATTTATCTAGTCAACTCTCCTAAAGCTACAAAACTTTCATAAAAGCTAGTAGTATTAATTTTATTTTTAGATTTGTAAGTTTATTTATTTGTTACATTTCGATTTTAATTTTTATTCGGTAATATCTATGGTTCTTTAAGTGTGTGTAATGCTCATATTCATATCATTAGGGAGTTGATTCCACAGGTGAACTGCATGGACAAAGAATTGAGTTTCGGAGTCATTGAAATTGAATCTTAAAAGAATCGTTCCTTCTTTTCGACGCAGTAGGTCTTACAGCGTTGCGGCTTTGCGGTTTTTTGCGGTTGCTTTGGTGGTCGTTGGTTTCTGCAGAACTAAAGCCCACGCATTTAAGGTTAGATTCTATACTTTATAAGAAAAGTGTGAAAAGTGGTTGAATATTTTCAACCTGAATACATGACGAGCAATATCATTCAATATTATTTTCAACCTTTGCATACTACATATTACCTTCAGGGTCACAGAAACGACTATGCCATATAATAGTTACGGGGTTAAGTAAGTATTGGCAATGAGTTATAAGGTTTGCGGTATGAAGTATTTTGTAGCAAATAGTTACCCGAGTAATCCATAAGATTTCTTTACAGACCTATGTATATAGTCATTCCGAATTAATTTTTTTTTAACACAAACATATGTAAGTCATTTGATGCGATGCGATGTTTGTCGAGCTTGACTTTTTCAAAGGTTGTGTTGTGTCTAACTATACCCGGTACTAGAAAATACTAGGGATGTATTAGTTCTGTGGTGAATGTTGATGTTTGTAACACCAAGAAGGAAGCGTTTCCAATAGTTGCTTCTGACTGTCTTGATGAACGCCAAGAAAAGCGCCAAAAGAAACTGCACACCTTGTTTTTATACCCGGTACTCGAAGAGTATAGGGGTATATTCGATTTTTGGTGATAACGGTTGTGTGTAACGCCCAGAAGGAAGCGTTTCCGACCCCATAAAGTATATATATTCTTGATCAGCATCAATAGCCAAGTCGATATAGCCATGTCTGTCTGTCCGTCCGTCCGTCTGTCCGTCCGTCCGTCTGTCCGTCTTTATTAGCGCCTATATCTCAGAGACTATTAAAGCTAAGGCAACCAAATTTTGTATCCAGTCTCCTGTGTTATTACACTACTCCAAGTGTATTTCAAAATTTCGCCACGCCCCCTTCCGCCCGCACAAACGACGAAAGTCTGTGGCATACAGAATTTTGAAGATACGAGAAAACTAACTAAGCAGAATCATAGAGAATGACCATTCCTATCAGAGTGTTGAGTCCGGATCAGATCGGATCATTAATATAGATACAATAATGAAAACCATTTCGAAAGTCATCGTTCCCTCTCGCTCTCTCTCACACGCGACCCCGACTGCTTTGCCCATTCGTATTTTTTGACGCCTAGTTCTCAGAGACTATAAGAGCTAGAGCAACCAAACTTTCTATCCAAGTTCCTGTGATATCACTTCAATAAAAGTGTGTTTCAAAATTTTGACACGCCCCTTTACGCCCCACAAAGGACGAAAATCTGTGGAATCCACAATTTTTAAGATAAAAGAAAACCAAAAACGCAGAATCATGGGAAATAACCGTATCTACCAGATTGCCGAATTTGGATTAGGTCGGATCATTACCATAGCATAGAACGCCTTCCAAGCGCTTACTCATTCACTCGCTCTCTCGCGCATACTTCCACGTCTCGTATGTGTAGTTATACATACATGTACATGTAGAAATGTAGAATCTGATGTAAAATTATATGTAAGCAATAATGGAAACAGAACATTTAATATATAAAAATCAAGCATTGGGTTCGACCTAATTTTTTGAAATTTTCCATTTTGGCCAAAATTTAATTCGACCCTTTTGCAAACATATTCTGACTGAGTACCGGGTATAAAGTATAAATATAATCGACCGGCTCGGAGACGGAGAACCCTGTGGAACTCCACGGAGCCTAACAGATAATAGCGACGTAGACTGCAGATTTTTACTACGTATGTATGTATGTCATGGTTAACCGTTTCAGCATCCATTGCTTTACTGTTAAGTAGTGTTTAAAAGTCACATTGTTATTGTCCTGTTGTTTTCGAATGTCTTCGAGAATAAAGTATTTCTAACTTTCATTCAAAGAGTACATTGGAAAAAAAACTCGTGCAAATATTTACTATGTACAACAGCCAGAAGCGTTTCGGACCCCAAACAGCTTATATATTCTTAATCAGCATTTATTTCAGAGTACATAAGTATAGCCATTTCTGGCTGTTTGTCTTGTTTAGCACCTAATTCTCAGATACAAGAAAACCAAAAACGGTAAATCATACAGTTTAACACCCAGCGCTTTCGACCCCATAAAATATGTATTCTTGATCAGCATCAATAAAAAAGTAGAAAATGTAGCAATGTTTGTCTGCCTGTCTGTTCGTCCGTGAATCTAGACGGAAAACGCGTCTGTCCGCCCAATTTCCTGAGATGGATTTCTAGTTACCTTTGTTCTAGGTCTCAAAGAGTCCTCTTCAACAACTTCCTCTCTTTACCAATTAAGGCTAATTCGGGGGCACTACAGAGCAGCCATTAATGCACCTTACTTTTTACATTAATGACACTAGTCAACACGACATTTCTGCTGTGACCCAAAATGACTTTTTCTGATAGATTTGGAGATTTACAATTTTTAAAAGAATTATGGTTTTCTTTTTTATGGTTTAGTTTTTTTTAAAGAATTTTTAAAGAATTTTTAAAGTAATGAAAATTTGAATTTGAAATCTTAATATCTTCCAGACGTTAAGCTGCAGCTACAAAGTGTCTGGGTCGGATTTATAGCTGCTTTTCAGAACTGCAAAGTTCAATACAATCAGTTATAAGAAACTTAAGTTATTTGAATATTAGACTACCTCTGGAAAAAATATGACAATTTAAAAAAAACTCTTTAAAAAAAAACTAAACCATAAAAAAAAACCATAATTCTTTTAAAAAAATTAAATTTCCAAATCTATCAGAAAAAGTAATTTTGGGCCAAGGCAGAAATAAAAAGTTGAATTTTGTTGAGTAGCGTGACTTACCTTCTATATTACCATACTCTCGAGTACTCACTGTGCGTTGGTTTTCTTGAGTCGATGATTTTGGTGTTATAATATAATATTAGACCACATTTCTACATTGGTAAATAAGGTCATTAGCGTGCTTCGTAGGCTATGCCAAAATTAGACCAAACATATTTTCTTTAGTTTTTCAAGCGGATACCCTCTAACTCCGTTCTTTATTAGTATTTTTTTTTTTTAATTTTTAGTTTAATGCTTAGGGGATGCTACTACAAAAATAAAATTTGTTGTATTAAAAGTACATTTTTCAAAAACGAATCCGTGAGTTTTTAAAAATAATAATAAAACTTAGAAACTAGTTCATATTCAACATGCACCTGGAAGAAATATTCGTATGTACATATGTAAATATGTATATAGAGGAGAAAAGACAAGATGACCAGATGATTGTAAAAACAGCGTTTGAAAGCGCAAATTACACTACTCGACAAAATTCAACTTTTTCCGCTGTGGCCAAAAATGACTTTTTCTGATAGATTTGGAGATTTAAATTTTTTTAAAGAATTATGTTTTTTTTTTCATGGAGTAGTTTTTTTTTAAAGAATTTTTAAAAAATTTTGTGTTTTTTGTCATAGGTAGTGCTTCTATTTTTTACATAACTTAAGTTTCCTACAACTGGTTGTATTGAACTTTGCAGTTAAAAAAAGCTGACAAATGCAGCTATAAATCCGACTCAGACACTTTGTAGCTGCAACTTAACGTCTGGAAGATATTAAGCTTCCAAATTGAAATTTCATAATTTTTTTCGGTATTTTTCCCCGAAATTTTGACTTTGAAAGCTCAGGAAAAGTCGAAAAAAAAATATTTGAATGCCTTGATTTTTGGTTTTAGATAGACACATTAATTAGGCGTCGTTTAAGGTATCGCTTATAAAAATATAAAAATAAACGGCTAAGTTATAACCGTTTGACCAAACTTTCATATGCCGAATTTCGCCGATAAATTCCGTTAGCCGACGAATAACCGTTTTTTTTCCTACAAAAATACCAAAAATCTGCGTTTGTAACAGTTTTTAACGGTAAAATGGCATTTGGAATAGTGCCAAACGGCATATGTAGTTTTGTAGATACAACAGGAGAAAATAAAGTTGGAAGCGGCTTGGTTCCGCTTGTGGTACTGGGATATGCATGTACTATTACTAAAATTTTTTTTGCGGAGGTCGTTAACTAGCAATAAGAGATACTGTTTTTGTTCTTCATTGGTGATATGTGATACTGCGCTCCGCAATGTCGTTGAGTACACTTATGCTGCAAGCTACCGCCGTATTACGGTTATAAGCATCAATATGGCAGATTTGCACGTCTTTTTTAAAAATTCCAATGACATTCCAGTTAGTTTAAAAAAACGGTACGTGTAGCTCAAAACAAAGTCTTTAATATTTTTTTTTGAGAATTGCGTCCATCAGCAATATTGGACGTTCGGACAATTCTTTGATCGGTCTTAATTTATTCACAATTTTTCTTTTCGTATCTTATGTTATACCTTCATCAAAAAAAAACCAGCCAACTAGCTCTACGGACAAAAGTTACGGATGCTTTATACCCCAGTGCTTTGCATAGATTAGAACAACATGTGTGCAAATCTCTGTAATACCTTTTAGTTCCTTTTTTTACATAGTAAATTGATCCCTAAATAGACAAATTTTCAAGGAATAAATGGCTTTCGACAAATGCATTAATCGATTCAGTTTTGACCAGCAGAACGCAAGCTCCAGAATTTAACTTTTCGCTTAGAACCCAACAAGATTTTATTTCGTAAAAGCAGCCCATTCTCCTTTTCCAAAGCTAAGTTTTGGGTCCGCAATGAGTTTATTGACTACTTCGTCAGCGTTTTTTATAATTTGTCCGTGTCGGTTGATTAGTCAATATACATTCTGGTTTAAATTCGGCTTTCCAGACTTCGCCGACGTCGAATACTATTTATACTCACTCTGTATTGATATCGATTGCAAGAAGTACTTTTTAGCGCCGAAAATAAAATGACACCCGCTTTGCTGTTCTCAACTTGGCTAACTTCTCATCCATCGCTTACAAGATGTTGTAATTATTGACGGCTTTCTTCGGAGTTATTTTTTGATTCCGACGTAAATAAAGAGACAAAAGTGCATGCATTTGCTTTATTTTGAACTCGAGTCTTCTCTCAGTATTGAAATGTTTTCACCCATTCTTCTCTCTCCATTGTTTTGAATATAATTGTGCAATATGTATTATCTACATCGATTGTACTATGCGAAATTCATTTTTATCCTCTTTGATTTTAGGTTTATAAAAAGGTAGTTAAAGAATTTTGATGACCCTCGTTAGTTCGTCCGATTTTAGAACACCGCTCTTTTTTTTTATGGTGCCCTCAGTACACCAGGACTGTATAGAATAAGTCCAGAAAACGTTTTAAATACAATTGTGAGATTGCCATCTTACCCTAATATATTCAAAATTATTTTTATTTTATATTTCCGGATTTACAATTTTATAATTATGTTCTTTTTTCCAGGTTACGTTTTTTTGGTAAAACTGGTGAAAACTTGAAAAAAAAATAAATAATTTTTGGCGTACATTTTTGATTTTAGACAAACACATTAATTAAGTTTAAGTTTAAATATTTTTTGGCCTAAATTTTTTTTTTTAGACAAGCACAATAATTAGTCGTCGGGGTCGGATTTATAGCTGCATTTGTCAGCTTTTGAGAACAGCAAAGTTTAATGTAACCAGATACATATGTACATATGTATAAGATACTTAAGTTATGTGAAAAATAGAAGCGCTATCTCTGATCAAACGGCAGCAACTTAGTCGCGGCCCTACATGCGACTCACAACGTTCCCGCACGCTAACTTATGTTTTGAATTGCCTTGCGAATCGCATTTTCAGCAGGCTCTTCACAGAGTCGACACTGAAAATTTTGTTATTAATTTATTACGTTTTTTTAGGATTTTGCTTAGAATTACTTTCCAGGTCCATCCAGAATGTACCCGTTTCTATTGTGTTCCATATTTTGTTGATCTAATAAACTTTTTTTTACTCTTAAAGCCAAAGAAAATTTTTCTGATAGGTTGAGGCTCTACCATTTTTTAATGCATTTTTTTCATGGTGTGGTTTTTTTTAAATTTTAAAAGGAAAGTATTTTTTTAATGTTCTCTGATAGAGCTTTTGACTTTTTCACATTACTTAAGTACCTTAAATCTGGTTGTATTGAACTTTGAAATTTTGAAAAGCTGATGAATACAGCAATAAGTCAAACCCAACCATTTTGTAGTTCCAGACCACCGTCTAGATATTATTAAGCTATGCAATTTTAATTTAATAATTCTTTGCGGTTTTTATTTTTGGTCTTTATATTTGTTCATTGATAGGTACATAGCCTGGGCGTCGTTTAGGGTATTATTTGTACAAATACATATATGGTTAAACGGCTGTTCGACTAAGTTTTTAATGCCGCAATTTGCCGTTAAATACCGATCGATACATTATTTTACATCTTTTTGTAAAAAAAAACGGCGGTATTTCAGTAATGGCATTTAGTGGCAAATGCCGGAACTAGAAGGTTTTTCTTCAAATTTTTTCGAATTTTCCTGAGTTAAAAACTCAATTGAGTTAAAACTACAAATTTTCAAGAAAACATACCGCAAAAATAAGCAAATTTGAGTTTGAAAGCTTAATATTTTTAAGATGGTGAAGAGATATGCACATACTTCCGGTAAAATCAATTTATTATCACATAGGAATACAGTTTATCCAAACTAGAACTTAAAAGACAGGCCCGCCTAAAATTGAGAATATTTTCTGATGTGGAAAAAATTTGTTCGCTCGTTCCCGAGCGATGGCTAGGTTATGGCTAACATTTTTCGTCCAAAAAATGTGTAAAGTCTTAAGGCTATTAGCAGTTTTCCAAAAACTTAAAATGTTAGTGTCGGTAGAAATTGGAATAGGAGTGGTTTTTCAAGTTGTCTTGTTTACTTGTCTCTTGTATACTTGTCTCGTTCTGCATATTGGTCCTTTTGGGCATATTCGGGCCCAACGGTCTTTCGAACCTAACGGCCTTTTGGGCACGTTTGTGCTTACACCCGAAGACCGTTCTAATCTCGATGAGGCACAAAGCCGGTAGTTTCCATGAAGAGGCCCGCGAGCCACTAAGAACGTAATGAATAAATCCGGATGTCCGTAATCCGCTTGCACATCATCGGATCCTGGGTAGGGATGGGTGTCGATATGGCAATATCGATATTGTTTCGATACTGATAACGCGTTATTTGCCGAAATCGTCCATAACTCTTACGATATATCGACAAATTTTTCACCCACACATTTTATGTTTAAGCTTATAACCTTTTTACATTAGGGCGCATCATTGGATTTTTCCGTTAAATGGAACATGCGGCAATCATGCCCATAAGAGCCCTGTGGATAGAAGAAGACAATCATGCGGGTCGCATGATGGAATATGCAACGCATCATTTGCAAGTGTTACCGTATTCTGTCGAGTATTTTAACAAAATACTGAAATTTTTGGGTTATCGACGCGGTATCGGGGTATTTTTGTCGAATCAAACAATAAATTCAATTTAAAGTTGAGCGGCCAAACCATTCCTGAACATTTCAATTAAAATAAATAAAATAAATAAATAAATAAAATTGCAAGCAACAAAATGGTAACATAAAGACTTGCAAAGTCTTTTGGGACGCACTGATTCCGACTTTAAAAATGCCACTTGAAAATTAAAGTCAGCAGCACATAATTTTTGTTCGGTGGAGCCAACAAAAGCTGACAAAATGATGCGGAAATGATGCGGCTTAAGTGTAAACGCCCTGCATCATTTTTCCACACCTTCGACAATGATGCGGTAGTGTAAAAAAGGCTATTACCCAGCAGTTCGGGAAAAAAAGGCCGATTAATACTGGAAAGGCAACGATATTTTTATACTTCAAGAGCAAAAGTATTTGCTGGGCTAGAGTGAAAAATATAATTATTGTATATTTTGTCTTTATTGAAACTCGCACATCGACAATCAACATGGAAGGCCAGAAGAAGATCGATTACACTACTCAACAAAATTCAACTTTTTTTTTCCGCTGTCTCCCAAAATGTAGTGCTTCTATTTTTCACATAACTGAAGTTTCCTATAACTAGTTGTATTGAACTTTGCAGTTTCGAAAAGCTGACAAATGCAGCTATAAATTCGACTTACAAAATTTGTAGCTGCTGCTTAACGTCTAGAAGATATTAAGCTTTTAAATTCAAATTTATTAGTTTTTTGACTTTGAAAACTCAGGAAAAGTCGAAAAATGTTATGGCTAACATTTTAAGTTTTATAGGCTTTTTACACTTGGTGCGTTACCTATCGATATCGGAGAAGACGCAGAGAAGCAGGTTTGCCGTTTACACTACAGAGGACTACTTGGGAAGAGGAAGATTTGTAAACAAAAGAAATAATGTCTGAAAATCAACAAAATATGTCAGAAAAAGAGCTAATTCTTTTATCTGCGGTGGCGCGAAATGAAGCGAATCTGTTGAAGTGCATGGAAGTGTCTGGGCTATCCTCAGAAAAGTTGCAATTCGTCTTGCAACTGCAACGTCCTCCTTGCGTTTGGACTCTTGTAGGTAAAGAGCAGACAATGTTCTCTCTTTTCAATTAAATAATGTATTCTTCATTGCAATTGCCACGATATGGTACATTTTGGGAGGAAGATGTTGTGGAGAACTCCGATGCCTTTATTAAGGAAAATTTCTGCATGGAATGGAGTATTTCAACATTCTCGTTGGACTGTTGCCCAATCTCAAAAAGAAAGACACTCCTTTACGACTGACAATCCCTCTGGAGAAGAGAATCTATTTGGTGTGTCAAGGGCTTTTGTCTACCGCATATTACTGCAGTTTTGTCGCGAGGTAGTTGCTCAACTCGCTGACAAGTATCTGCCAGCAAACTTTCTTACCCTGAGAAGATCACGGAAACAGTGAAAGGATTCAAAGACATGGGATTTGCAGCAAAAAATTTGAAATCCACTATATTGTTGAAATGCTTTTTTTAATAATAAAATGAGTTTAAACAATTTTTTCTAACCATTACATAAATTTTTGCCCCTTTTTACTCAGTTAAAAATTTTACGCGGCAAATTTAAATTTGAATTTGCTGTTTTTTGTTGTTATTAGTGGTGATAGTTCCGCTGATTGGGCAGAAAAGTACGTAAAGTAAATTTCTGCGCACAGAAATACCAAAACGCAGTTGCGTCGGAAAACGACGCAACTTTTTGCCATCACTAGGGCCCTATGCTAAACCTATGTAAAAACGAGGGGGAACGTTGTGAGCTGCGGCCTTTGCCTTATACCCGGTACTCAGTCAGTATATGTATACATACATACATACATACATATATGAGGTTGCGATTTATGCAATTTATTATATGTTCGCAAAAGGGACAAATTAAATTTTGGGCAAAAAAAATATTTCAAAAAATGAAGTCAAATCATTTTTGGAATATTATACATGTTTCTAATTTTGTTTGCATATGCTTTTTACATCTGCTTCTACATTTCTACATGTATAACTACATATTTGAGACGTACAAGTGTTTGCGACAGAGAGAGAGGGAATGAGTCAGCGCTTGGCAGGCGTTGCGTAGCCACTGAAATTTAATTTGTTTCTTCTGTCCATAATATTGTTTCGACCTGATCCATATTCGGCAATCTGGTAGATATGGTAATTTTCCTTGATTCTGCGTTTTTGGTTTTCTTGTATCTTAAAATTGTGGATTCCACAGATTTTCGTCCTTTGTTGGGGCGGAAAGGGGCGTGGCAAAATTTTGAAACAAACTCGTGCTGGTTTGATATCACAGGAGCTTGGATAGAAAGTTTGGTTGCTCTAGCTCTTATAGTCTCTGAGAACTAGGCGTCAAGAAATACGAATGGGCAAAGCAGATAGGGTCGCGTGTGAGAGAGAGCGAGAGGGAATGATGACTTCGAAATGGTTTTCTTCATTGTAGCTATAATAATGATCCGATCTGATCCAGATTCAACACTCTGATAGAAATAGTCATTTTCTATGATTCTGCGGTTAGTTTTCCCTTATCTTCAAAATTGTGTATGCCACAGACTTTCGTCCTTTGTGGGGGCGGAAGGGGCGGGGCGAAATTTTGAAATACACTTTGAGTAGTGTAATAACACAGGAGACTGAATACAAAACTTTGTTACTCTAGCTTTAATAGTCTATGAGATATAGGCGCAAATGAAGACGGACGGACAGACGGACAGACGGACGGACGGACGGACAGACAGACATGGCTATATCGACTCGGCTATTGATGCTGATCAAGAATATATATACTTTATGGGGTCAGAAACGCTTCCTTCTGGACGTTACACACAACCGTTATCCCCACAAATCTAATATACCCCTATACTCTTCGAGTACCGGGTATAAAAACTGCGTTTCTGGGAAGACGCAAAGAATCAAGACGCAGCCTCAGTGTAAACAGCACCTTAGATAGACACATTTATTAGGCGTCGTTTAAGGTATCGTTTGTAAGAATCAATAAATAAACGGCTAAGTTACAACCGTTCGACCAAACTTTCATATGATTTATAGCTGCATTTGTCAGATTTTCAAAACTGCAAATACAACTAGTTCTAGGAAACTTCAGTTATGTGAAAAATAGAAGCACTACCTCTGAAAAAAAAATACCAAATTTTTAAAAAATTCTTTAAAAAACGAGAGGGAACGTTGTGAGCCACAGAGGCCGCGGCTCTACCTTATACCCGGTACTCAGTCAGTATACACATATGTATGTACATACATATATGAGCTGCGATTTATGCAATTTATTATATGTTCGCAAAAGGGACAAATTAAATTTTTGGCAAAAAATAATATTTCAAAAAATGACGTCAAATCATTTTTGGAATATTATACATGTTTTCAATTTTGTTTGCATATGCTTTTTACATCTGCTTCTAAATTTCTACATGACATGTATAACTACATATTTGAGACGTACAAGTGTTTGCGACAGAGAGAGAGGGAATGAGTCAGCGCTTGGCAGACGTTGCGTAGCCACTGAAATTTAATATGTTTCTTCTGGCCATAATATTGATTCGACCTGATCCATATTCGGCAATCTGGTAGATATGGTAATTTTCCATGATTCTGCGTTTTTCGTTTTCATTTATCTTAAAAATTGTGGATTCCACAGATTTTCGTCCTTTGTTGGGGCGGAAAGGGGCGTGGCAAAATTTTGAAACAAACTCGTGCTGGTTTGATATCACAGGAGCTTGGATAGAAAGTTTGGTTGCTCTAGCTCTTATAGTCTCTTAGAACTAGGCGTCAAAAAATTCGAATGGGCAAAGCAGACAGGGTCGCGTGTGAGAGAGAGCGAGAGGGAACGATGATTTTCGAAATGGTTTTCTTCATTGCAGCTATAATAATGATCCGATCTGATCCAGATTCAACACTCTGATAGAAATGGTCATTCGCTATAATTCTGCGTATTTAGTTTTATCGTATCTTCAAAATTGTGTACGCCATAGACTTTCGTCCTTTGTGCGGGCGGAAAGGGGCGGGGCGAAATTTTGAAATACATTTGGAGTAGTGTGATCACACAGGAGACTGGATACAAAACTTGGTTGCTCTAGCTTTAATAGTCTCTGAGATATAGGCGCAAATGAAGACGGACAGACGGACAGACGGACGGACGGACAGACGGACAGACAGACATGGCTATATCGACTCGGCTATTGATGCTGATCAAGAATATATATACTTTATGGGGTCGGAAACGCTTCCTTCTGGGCGTTACACACAACCGTTATCCCCACAAATCTAATATACCCTTAAACTCTTCGAGTACCGGGTATAAAAATAAACCAAGAAAAAAACGAGGGGGAACGTTGTGAGCCGCGGCAAAGGCCGCGGCTCTACCTTATACCCGGTACTCAGTCAGTATATACATACAAACATACATATATGAGCTTGCGATTTATGCAATTTATTATATGTTCGCAAAAGGGACAAAATAAATTTTGGGCAAAAAATAATATTTCAAAAAATGAAGTCAAATCATTTTTGGAATATTATACATGTTTCTAATTTTGTTTGCATATGCTTTTTACATCTGCTTCTACATTTCTACATGTATAACTACATATTTGAGACGTACAAGTGTTTGCGACAGAGAGAGAGGGAATGAGTCAGAGCTTGGCAGGCGTTGCGTAGCCACTGAAATTTAATTTGTTTCTTCTGTCCATAATATTGTTTCGACCTGATCCATATTCGGCAATCTGGTAGATATGGTAATTTTCCTTGATTCTGCGTTTTTGGTTTTCTTGTATCTTAAAATTGTGGATTCCACAGATTTTCGTCCTTTGTTGGGGCGGAAAGGGGCGTGGCAAAATTTTGAAACAAACTCGTGCTGGTTTGATATCACAGGAGCTTGGATAGAAAGTTTGGTTGCTCTAGCTCTTATAGTCTCTGAGAACTAGGCGTCAAGAAATACGAATGGGCAAAGCAGATGGGGTCACGTGTGAGAGAGAGCGAGAGGGAATGATGACTTTCGAAATGGTTTTCTTCATTGTAGCTATAATAATGATCCGATCTGATCCAGATTCAACACTCTGGTAGAAATATTCATTTTCTATGATTCTGCTTAGTTAGTTTTCTCGTATCTTCAAAATTCTGTATGCCACAGACTTTCGTCCTTTGTGGGGGCGGAAAGGGGCGGGGCGAAATTTTGAAATACACTTAGAGTAGTGTGATAACATAGAAGACTGGATACAAAACTTGGTTGCTCTAGCTTTAATAGTCTATGAGATATAGGCGCAAATGAAGACGGACGGACAGACGGACAGACGGACGGACGGACGGAGAGACAGACATGGCTATATCGACTCGGCTATTGATGCTGATCAAGAATATATATACTTTATGGGGTCGGAAACGCTTCCTTCTGGGCGTTACACACAACCGTTATCCCCACAAATCTAATATACCCCTATACTCTTCGAGTACCGGGTATAAAAAATTCTTTAAAAATCTCCAAATCTATCAGATAAAGTCATTTTAGGCGACAACGGAAATGTCGTGTTGACTAGTGTTATATGCATGTAATTTGTTAATTTTATACCAGATATTTATATATTTTATTTATTTATAATTTGATAGGAACATGTCGATTGCATTTTTGTTCCGCAATATATCGATTGTCGTTTTCCAGCGCCACATAGCCCATAAATAGTACATTCTGGCTTGCTTACATACAAAATTGGAATTTTTAACTGATTTTAGAGTATGCAAAAAATAGGCTACTTTCCGTCGACAACAATTTTTTCGGAACTGAGTACCTAGCTTAACCAATGTTTCGGAAGCTGGAAAAGACAAGGAAATTGTCGACGGGAATCAAACTTCGTTTTGGCAAATGGTAATTGAGCTACATCAGCAGCAAACTCCGATAATACACGAAAGCAATAACATTTTATCCTTTCTGTGGGTCTAGTGATAATAATTTAATACAAAATTGTACCTCATACATTACTGTGAAATCATATATAATCGGAGGAGTCTTTATTTTCTAAAATCGACTAAATACAGTCAAGCATCATCGTTTTGAAGCACTTGCTCCTTTTTTTCATGCTTAATATAATGAGCTCCTTAAACGGAGGGTTAAGAAAGCTCTACGTAATGCGCTGTTGACAGCTGAAAACGTTTTTCAAACGAATTTAACGTAATGCATTTGAGTGTGGACATTATCTTTGAATATTTTTCATACTAGACAACGTAAATGTTAAAAGTTGGCTATTTATCAGCGCTTAGCTGCTTTGAGCTTTGAGTTCACTGATCACATGAAAATCAATTTCAAACACTCGTTTAAACCCATTATTTTGGAGAAGTAAGGTCTAAATTTCAAGTTGCATCTCGTGTATGCTGCTAAGCATTTTATATTTAGAGTTTTACCTCGTCTTGCTTCAAAGTTTTTAACAGTTTATTTAATTTACTCTAAAGACACTACAAAAATTTAAAAACGGTAACAGTTTTAATTTTTTGTTCATCGTATTTTTCCGTGCCGATTTTGTGATAGACAATTTTTCAAAGCAAACATGCGGGCGCACGAATGTTAATGTTGTGAATGTTGTGACACAAAGAACACAGTCCATGTCCACCTCTACTTCTTATTTATTTCTTCTCCTAAAATATGAGTTCGAACTAAATTGTAGAAGTAAAAAGAAGCGATGACTTGTATAAATACCAGTCTTTGGATGAACATCTTTATATTGAAGTGATAGCCACTACAGAATACACTACTCGACAAAATTCAACTTTTTTTTCCGCTGTGGCCAAAAATGACTTTTTCTGATAGATTTGGAGATTTAAATTTTTTTAAAGAATTATGGTTTTTTTTTCATGGAGTAGTTTTTTTTAAAAGAATTTTTAAAAAATTTGTTGTTTTTTGTCATAGGTAGTGCTTCTATTTTTTACATAACTTAAGTTTCCTACAACTGGTTGTATTGAACTTTGCAGTTAAAAAAAGCTGACAAATGCAGCTATAAATCCGACTCAGACACTTTGTAGCTGCAACTTAACGTCTAGAAGATATTAAGCTTCCAAATTGAAATTTCATAATTTTTTTCGGTATTTTTCCCCGAAATTTTGACTTTGAAAGCTCAGGAAAAGTCGAAAAAAAATATTTGAATGCCTTGATTTTTGGTTTTAGATAGACACATTAATTAGGCGTCGTTTAAGGTATCGCTTATAAAAATATAAAAATAAACGGCTAAGTTATAACCGTTTGACCAAAACTACATATGCCGTTTGGCACTATTCCAAATGCCATTTTACCGTTAAAAACTGTTACAAACGCAGATTTTTGGTATTTTTGTAGGAAAAAAAACGGTTATTCGTCGGCTAACGGAATTTATCGGCGAAATTCGGCATATGAATTGTATTAACTGCAAAGTTTAATACAACCAGTTGTAGGAAACTTAAGTTATGTAAAAAATAGAAGCACTACCTATGACAAAAAACAACAAATTTTTTAAAAATTCTTTAAAAAAAAACTACTCCATGAAAAAAAAAAACATTCTTTAAAAAATTTTAAACATCCAAATGTATCAGAAAAAGTCATTTTTGGCGACAGCGGAAAAGTCGTGTCGACTAGTGATATTAGTGGGTTTTGAAGGCCTCCAGCAGGTCTTTTGTCTGCTCTAATAATAATTTTGTTGTTGTCAGAATGCATCGTATCCAATGCGGTTTTCAACAATCTAACCAATTAATTATGCTCATAGAGCAGATTTGTCAATTAATTTCACTTTTAGTCGCAGTAAAAATGCACAAAGCTTGTCTAGTTAAATTGCCGAATCACCAGCGAAATATGTATATCTGAAGGAACTTATGACATTTTTTTGGTGGTACAAAGCGACCGCTTGAAACGAAGCGAAGATCTTTGTAGCCGATTTCGGAATCATATTGGAAAGCAGCGCGATTCAAGCATATTGGTCGAATTTGAGGTTTTAATGGTGCAGCGCGAACCTGTGCATGACGGGAACGTCTCCTAGTGGATTTCCCCAAAAAATGTTTAAGAAGCAAGCGTTTTCGACCCCATAAAGTATATATGTATGTACATATATTCTTGATCAGCATCAATAGTCCGTCTGTCAGTCCGTCCGTCATTCTTCATGAGCGCCTAGATCTCAGAGATTAAAAACTTCTTTAGGACGTTGATATACAATGACTGCACCATCAAGAGGCCAAAGCGACACCAACAGAAGGCTGTTACGCGGATCCCCAAGCAAGAACGCAGCCTACCTCCCGCCCAACCGACCGACGGGCACCGACGCATGACGCGCGACTCGATTACCAAACCGATCGCGGACATGCAGGAAAGATAGATAGATGTTAAACTAATATTCGAGGAAAATAAGAACAAATCGGACTAAAAGAACTAAGAATTTCTAATTGCGTAAAAGATATGAGAGTATCACTAATTTCAGAAGAGGAAATTAGTATATATGATATGGTAGAGGGAATGAGGAATAATTCGATCTACAAAGCGGAAGGAGCAACGGTATACATATATGTAGTTTCTAGTGTTTCTAATAGGAATCGTGAAGTTTATGCGGCTCATCAAATCAGGGATATCTACGTCACCCTTGATCAAATTGTGCACAAAAATCACACCAAGCATTTTGTTACGATTAACTAAGGATAGAAGGTTTATTAAGAGGTTTATCTATTAGGGTAAGATGGTAATCTCACACCTACATGCCAGTTGAGGCCGCGCAGAGCAGAAAGTAAAATTTTTTTTCTGGACTGATTCTATACGGTCCTGGTGTACTTTATACTGAGGGCACCATACACAAGAGCCTTATTCTAAAATCGGACATCGTCAAATTCCTTTGACCACCTCTTTATAAACCCAAGCACGCGCATGGCCTTGTTTACCATGGTAGAAATGTGTTCTGAAAACTTTAACTTGGGATCTAACCAAACACCAAGATCATCAACCCGGGTAATTCTCTCAAGATAATCCCCTCAAATGGTGTAAGGAGCCAGAAAGTTGCTGCAGCGATGAACAGTCATTACTTTACTTACATCTCGAAGCATTAAGGCTTAACAAATTTGCACAACACCATGACTGAAACCTATTGAGATCGGAGTACAACCTGGAAGGAAATAAAGTATCCTTATACTGCACACAGAGTTTAACATCAGCCGCACACATGAGTACTCGAGAGTATGTTAATACAGAAGGCAGGTCATTTATGAAGAGTATAAAGAGTAAGGAGCCTAGATGGCTGCCCTGTGGTACACCCGAAGTAACCATAATTGGTGACGACAGGGCGTTTTGGAAAAGGACTCTTTGAGACCTGGAACAAATGTAGCTATAGATCCATCTCAGGACATTGGGCGGGAACCCCAGAAGGTCAAGTTTTTGTGCTAGGAAAGAATGGTTTACAGAGTCGAACGCTTTACTAAAATCGGTGTAAACAACATCCTGTAAATAACCTTGAAATCCTTTAATGATGAAGGAGGTAGACTCTAATAAATTAGTAGTAGTTGATCTCCATCTTATAATTCCATGTTGAGCTGGAGATATAAGTGATCTGATCTTATGTAGAGGTAATATAGACGACTCCTTCCATATCGGGCGAAAGCATGAAGAATTAATGGACAGGCTGAATAGTTTATGCTACGGTCTACACAGAGACTCGGCACAGTACCTGAGTACACAGCCGGGAACTCCATCAGGACCCGGTGAAAACACCGGCTTATCTATTCGAAGATCATGAAGCAACGAGCTTTAATTTATCAAGTAACTGAACATGCCGTTCGACCTAGGTAAACCGTATGGACACTGACTGACTTTCCTGCAAATAGGTAGTTTGGAAAAATCGGGCAAAAAGATCGGCAATGGCTGATCATTATTTGCCGACGTAAAAGCAAATTTTGTATCCGGACTTCTGTGATATCACACTGTTACAAGTGTATTTCAAAATTTCTCACCGCACGCTACCGCTCACACTAAAAACGAAAATCTGTGGCATGCACAATTTTTAAGATACGAGAAAACCAAAAACGCAGAATCATAGGGAATGTACATATTTATCAGAGTGTTGAATATGGATCATATCATAGCCACAATGAAGAAAACCATTTGGAAAGTCATCGTTCCCTCTCGCGCTCTCACACACGCGACCCCGTCTGATTTGCCCGTTCGTCTAGATGAGCGTCTAGATCTCAGAGATTATAAGAGCAAGAGCAATGAACCTTTCTATCCAAGATTCTTTGATGTCACTTCTCTCTCTTTTTCTCTCGCACACACTTCCACGAGCCCTATAAATGTATGTAAAGACGAATATGTAGGGGAGTGTAAGGTATCGTGGCGTGTAAGGTATGGTGGCGGACTTGTCATATCTGGCATGTAACGTCACATCTAAAACTTTTGATCACTGTGGTCGATGTCTATTTTCGTGCTGACATTTTATATGCAGTAGTATTAATGAGGGGACGTGTGCTTTGAACTCTAAGTGATTTTTAATAAAAAAGTAGTGAAAAAAAATACATAAATTTTTTTTGGATATGTGTTTTGACAGTGACAGAGTGAAGGTTTTTTGAAGTATGACAGTGACAATGTCATATTTCCACCAATAGCTTGTAAGGTATCCGCCATCATACTTTTTGTTAGGTATAGTGGCGGATCATTTTTTAGCACGAGTTTCAATTTTCTTTGCCTTTTTGTGTACAGAAGTGTATAAGTTAACACTCAGTGGCGGAGATTTGCATTTTGGGCACCGGGTTTTTGTCTTTAGACAAGAAAGGAAAAAGAGCGTCTAAAAGAAGAACAACATCGGAGCAATCCACAGGCAAAAGAGTGAAGCTCGAAAAAGAAGAAGAAGATACTGATCGAGATTTTCAATATAAGTTCTTTCTTGCTCTATTATTTTTCATTATTTCCAATAGCTTAAATAAATGATTTTCAGATCTACATAATTTTTTAGTTCATCCGCCACCATACCTTACAATTTTCAAAAATGCAAAAAATTAATGGTTTGCGCGAAGAGCTGCAAAATTGCATTCCATTTAAATTTAAGCAACCGCTTCTGACAGAAGTATGCTCAATAGATGTCAGCAGCTGCCTGCTGTTGAAATTTTGAAAAATATTGATTTTTGAGAGAGGGAGATGCAAAAATCAAAGTGTCCGCTACTATACCTTACACTCCCCTACATATGTATGTATGTATGTTAAAAAATATTTAATTCAAAATTGAATCAGATAAAATCTAATATATAAAAATCTACCAAAGGGTTAGACTTAATATTTTGAAATTTTTCTGCTTTATCTATGTTCAAAAGCGCAAGATCAAATAAAAGTTTAAAATCAGCCCAAAAATTAGTTTGTTTGGAAAATCGAGTTTTCTTTGAAACTGTTTATGCCGTTGACGAGATTTTTATAGAATATTGATAAAAAACTTAAAAAAACTTAACTTAAGAGCAAGCATGCGTTAAAAATACCAAAACTAATAATAATTACGAGGAAAGTATGTTTGTATTAGTAATTTAAGAAGACGAAGGGAGTTAGTAGTAGATATAATATGGTAGAGAGTTTATAACCTGAACATGAGACCCTAAATGGATCATGCATGAAAAAATTCGATCTTTAATCTTGTACATATAGTTCCTAGTGGATCTAATATAAATCGTTAAGTTTATTCGGCTCAACAAGTCACCATTGATCAAAATGCACATAATAATTACACCAAGCATTATTCAACGCTTAACAAAGGAGGGAAATTTTATTAGAAGCAATCTATTAGGGTAAGCTGGCAATCTTTGCATCCCGGTTGAGGCCACGGAAATCAAAAAGTTGAAAAGTTGAAAGTGAAAAGTTTAAAAGTGAAAAGTTAAAAAGTGAAAAGTTTTTCTGGACTGGTGTACTTTTTATTGAGAGCACCATACACAGGAGTCATGTTCTAAAATCGGATGAATTAGCGAGATATAGAGTGTCTTTGTTAAATAGGGAGACCTGAAAATAAGGTAGCAAGAAATCTATCTCAGGAGATTGGGTGGAAGTCCAAAGGTCCACACAGAAACCTGTTTTTTTTTTATATATAAAATCAGTTTTATATAAACTATTCTCTAATATTATTGATAATTTCATTGGCTTTCTATATATTTCAAGAATTTGATAGTGAGGTTTATACTCGTATGTACATTTTAGTGTATTTTTTATCTTTGATGGGTTAAGACGTTTGATTCTACGTGGGATTTGGGGGTTTGGGTGCAGTAGACCTCTAGCTGCTTCTTTTGGATGATTGAGAAGCCTGTTATTATATAGACTGCTGTGGTGGTTAATTTGATCCACAATTTTACGATGTTGAGATATCTTTCTTTCCCTTTGAGCCTTCGCTTGCATGACTCTAATTTTATAGGTATGTATGTGTCTTTGCTGCACATCTAAAGTCTCGAATGGCGTATGTTCATATGGGAGTTATCATTGTCTTATAAAGCAAAGTCTTTAATACGTAGAGGAAGCTTACTTTTGGAATTGATGAGTTAAAGTATCTTTTTAAGTTTGTTTTGGAATTTGATAACTGTACCTCTTATGTGTGGGCCGTAAGTCAGGCTATCGAAGTTGACTCCGAGGTAGCAGTGGCTTCTCTTGCTCGGAATAATATTTCCGTTGAAGGGTAAGACATGTGGGTGTTTGCTTCTTAAAGTAAAATTTGCTTTTACTAATTTTCTTTCGTTTATCGTAATGTTCCATTTTTTTCCCCCATTTTTACACGAATCTGATGTAAATTTTGAGTTGCTCAGCAACGGCTTTGTAGCATATGGATGTTGAGAGTATTGAAGTATCATCTGCGTAAGCTGCGACCAGGAAGTTTCTTTTGTTGACGTATGGTAAAGGCATGTCGCATGTAAATAATGTATATACAATTGACATAAAGACGTTGCCTTGTGGCACTCCGGCTCTGATAACACTAGTCGATTGTAGTCAATTGTACTTTTTTGCTGTTAAATTCCGTTCGTTACCATCCCAAATGCCGTTTTACCGTTTAAAACTGTTGCAAAAACAGATTTTTGGTATTTTTGTAAGAAAAATAAAGGTTATATGTCCGCTAACGGAATTTAACGGCAAAATTCGGAATACAAAGGTTTGGTCAAACGGCTGCCACATAGCGATTTATATATTGATTCTAACAATCTATACCTTAAACGAGGCTTAATTAATATATGTACATACCCATCTAAAACTAAAAGTTCAGCAGAAGACATTTTGTTTTTCGCCTTGATTAGATTTTAAATTCAAAATTTATTCGCAAATATTTCGCAAAAAATTTTAAAGTTTGAGAGAGGAACGATGCCTTTGGAAATAATTTTCTTCATTGTGGCTATATTAATGATTCGATCTGATCCAGATTCAATACACTGATAGATATGGTCGTTCTCTATTTTTCAGCGTTTTTTATTTTCTTGTGTCTTCAGTTTGTGTAGGCGGAAAATTTGAAATACACTTTTAACAGTGTGATATCATAAGGGTCTGGATACAAAATTTGGTTGCTCTAGCTTATATAGTCTCTGAGATTTAGGGGTCAAACAAGACGGACAGGCGCACATGGCTATATCGGCTCAGATGTTGATGCTGATCAAGAATATATATACTTTATGGGGTCGGAAACGCTTCTTTCTGAGTGTTACGCAAATCTGCTATCACCACAAATCTAATATACCCCTATTCTCTTCGAACAAAGTAAAGTCACAACGTTCCCCCTCGTTTTTTTTAGGCAGATGCGTCAGTTATTACTTGGCGGTCAGTTGAACTTGACGGTCCCGAATTGGATTTTTATGGTACATAGTGAAAAAGAAGTCTCAGCCAACTGTGTAGTTCCAAAACTGGAACTGCTTTTCATAGAAACGAACGACGTACATATCTACGAATATTTGTATAACTGTTCCAAGGCATACCTACATATCTTTCACATTTTCAATTGGTTTTGGTTTTCTTTAATCTTGGTGACTGAAAGACACGGAAAAAAATTGAAAAAAAAGCAAACAATTATTAAAAATTGGTTGTTCCAGATATAATAGTATCCGATAACCTGGTATCTATCAAGTATTGACTCACCAGGAATATTTATATCCCATCGGCCACGATCAATACGTTCGACATGCACCTTGTTTAAAGATTCTATCTATTATCCTTTTGTTTTATTGTTTCTCATATATGTATCTACAACTAAATAAAATGGATTTATCCATCTATCAATCCTTCAAATATTTTAATGTGAATCAGGTTATCTGCATCTGGACACGTTAAAGATGGTTTGACCCTGGGAGATATGCAACAAACAACAGACCAAATTGGGTTGAACCTCATCTCGGCACTCTCCAACAAGGTCAATTGCATTAGCCGGCGACTTCACATAAATAACGGTATTGGCGGTGTGGTCCGAGGCATTGGTGGAGATTGTATGTGATTTAATTAGTGAGACGGCATTCAACATAGTTTACATATTGTTGACGAGCTAAGCGAGCCAATTAAACGCCAAAAGCAACAGGTCAGGGCCTGCGTCCTCTGTATTCTGTCCAATGTCCAAAGTCCCGTGTCCCTACTATGATGTTTCCATGTAATTTACCGCCTTTTTGACCCTGGGCACGCGGCAGGTAACTGACTTCATCAGAAGTAGCCAGCAGATCAAGCCTCATCCCAGTCGGAGTTCTGAGAGCTGGGACCCAGGACTATCTATATTAATGTGCTAGACATTTGCATAAATTATCCCATATTGCATATTCATGCGACTGCCATCATCGTCACTAGCGTCAACGTGAACGACGTGACCCAAGCTCAAAACATTTCACCTTTTTGCCTTTGCCGTTGTCGACCAGCAACGACAGCGTCAACATCTTGTGGCCGCATCGTGGTTGCTGTTGTCTTTGGCAATTATGAAATATTTTTGGGTCAGAGGTCAGGGGTCAGGTGGAGTCACTGGGAACCGCGCTGAGGTTTAACTTTTTACGCATATTAAACAGATTTCGTTCCCCACATTTGGGAATTGCGATTCTAGATTTAATTGACATTTTTTTAAATTAATAAATGCCTTTACGTGTGTGTTACTTTGCAGCGGAAGGTGCATTCAAGAAGCTTAAGCCGGAACCCAACAGCGGCCTCTCAACAGTTTCCTCCGGTATTACGTCGCCCGGAAGCGGATTATCAACGCTGAGTCAGCACGCTGGCCACACCCCAACCACAGCATCCTGCCCTACGCCAGCCAGGCGGAGACATCGAACCACATTCACACAGGTCTGAATTCATTGAAGTGCCTTTTTCCCTCTGCCCCGTCTGCCCATCTCATACCTAAATGATACATTTTAATTAAATTTCGTTAAGGTTACTCTTGTAGTTAAAACTTTGATGTTGCAGCAACAAGAGCAACAACAAAGAAAGGTCAAGTTTGACTAAAAGTATACAGACTTTTCTTCGTTTCTGCTGTTTCTGTTTATGTAGCTGATTATAGTTTATAAATAAGAGTGTTTTCAGCTGTATACTGGCTAATAACACTATGTAACAGTCAAAAAACTCTGAAAATTTTTTTTCTGATAGACTTGGAGGAGGCTCCGTTTAACCAAAATAGTTTGCACCGTTTTTCAAAAAGTACAGGAGTATATTATATTCTAGTAGATGAACATAAGGGAATTTCCATTCTGACTTTATAAAAATAAACATATACGTCCGACAACATTTTGTATGCCCGATTTTTTTTTGCTATAAATGCCTCCGCGGGCATCAGAGGTACTTTATTGGAGTTAGGTAACAAATTTCGGGGTTTCAAAAGCTGGGCCAATTTTCTCGGATTTTTTTTTAAGGAAGTTTAATGTGCTAATGAGACTTTGAGGAACAATTTTGATCAATATTCATCTATCTTTTAGGAAATAATAGTAAAAGACATTTTTTTTATAAAAATACCAAAAAATGTGTACTTTTGCTTACTTTAATAGGTTTTCACATCAAAGTTAATGAAATTATATATAAATTGATTAAATTCAATAACTTTTCATAAATTAAAAAATAATATCGGGACGAAAGTACATACATACATATATGCACCAAAGCTTACAAAGCAAGTCCGAACTACACTGAAGAAAGGTTAAACTAAGCTGTAACTAAGACTAGGTGGAAACAATTGAGTGTGCTTTGGTTGCAACCACATCTGTACGCTAAACATTGCTTACATTTACTAACATTTAACCAGGAACGTAGCGACGGCTAATTAATGAGCATTTACTTATAAAATATGAAAAACGTAGGAATCTTATTCATTCTGACACTACCAACATTTTTAAAGTCGTTATTTTGAAAACAAATTGATTTTGTTACATAGTATAATGTACCAGGGACTGATATAGATGATTTAGCACACTATTGTTGGGGATGAATTGTGCACCAGCTCGAGAAAGTGTAGATAACTGTAAGAACCGAAATAGCCTTACGGAAATACTCGTAGCATGCATCCTTCGCACTCTCCTGCAAGAGACGGCAGCTCTTCCGAACTTACTAAATATTCCTGGAGTACTCGAAATCGGGCTATTTTAAATGCAAATGTTAGATAGATAAAAAGTGAGCTAGAAGAGGAAGATGATGATGAACTACATAACAAAGTTGCCTAATTAAAAGTTTACTTTCAGGAACAATTAGCGGAACTGGAGGCTGCATTCGCCAAATCGCATTATCCGGACATTTACTGTCGTGAGGAACTCGCGCGCACAACAAAACTGAACGAGGCACGGATTCAAGTGAGTAATAACATGACATCATCAATGACAGCTCCATTTTGATCTCGCCCTCTCTTGAATTAAGCCAATTACTCCAATTTCAACAGTTGTTGCTTCGAGAATCATAATTCGAATCGAAATCTGAATTAGAATCGGAATGAGAATCATGCCCCCAACGAAGACGATGATGAGGCTGATCTTGGTTTGCGATTAGCGTGCGATTATTCCAGCCGACTGATTTCGGCCCACGTCTGGTGTTGCTCTAAAGTGCTCGTCCAATACCCCAGGGGTTCTCCGCAACTTGCCAAGGCTTTCTCCCTGTTTGAATCGGCTCGGTTTAGTTCGGTTCGTTTCCCTGCCCCTCTTCTGCTGCGCTTTCAAGTGCACCGCGCCAATAATTAATTTATAGTTTTATCATGACTGTGAAATAAGTGAGTGCGGCGGGTGGCTATACGGCCTGACAGGGTGGGTTCGTCCCAGGGATTTTCAATGGAGGGTTGTAGCTTTTCTTGTTAGTCTCAAATTTATATCGTCGCGTTTGGACTGGAATTATCTCAAACTTTTCAAAGATAAGATCTCCATACGTTTCCTTTTTGCAGTTTGCAAAGTATAAAATTAACTTCTAAAATTTCACTTACTTTTGAAAAATGTGATGTTCTTTTAGTCATATAATACATACATATATATGTATTCAATTTTACTTGTTTTTATTTGAATTTATCTTTACAATAATTACTTTTCTTCCGGCTTTTTATTGACAAATCAATACAAGATTTGAATATTAAAGAAAATATTTTGGGCATGACAGCGTAGAAATTGAACTTATGTATGTTTTTTTTTAATAGAAGGGCATCTTTTTATATTGTGCGAATATAATTGTTAAAAAATGTTGGTAGAGTCTGACGAGACAAAAAAAATATATAGTAAATTCATAAAACTGATTAAAAATTTATTTACAGATGCACTTCAAAATCGTAATCTGTATCTGCCCCTTCTCCTGTTCCGAACAACTGTTCACGATCAAATGACAGGCAAATGCTAGATTCCGGACCCAGACCCTGTGTGCCTATTAACAAAGCGTAAACCATATTTTTCTACAAATGTTCAAATATTTACACTGGAACGAGTCAGTGCAACCCTCGTTCCAGCACGACCGCAGCGCGATAATATATATTCCCCTCGCATTCTCCTTGACATCTTACTTCCCCGCTTTCGTGCCGTGCGTATACCTTCTCCCCTCGGTCAGAACTGCTGGTAATTTGACTAGTTCTCGACGTCGCTTCTCTTACAACTTAACTTTGGCACTCACTTAGCACGATACAACAACAAGAGCAGAAACACTAACAAAATCCATATCTAAGGGTACATCACATTATTTCGTTGTTGCTGAAAATTTGTCGTAGATGCTGACAAATTTTACATCGTAGTATAATTTGATGCTCATTCTGACCCAGTCTGCCCAGGGGTCGTCTCGTCTGGTGAAATTGGACTTTTGTAGGTAAGGAGGAGGGTTGCCTGACAGGGACCACTTCATTTGGTGGAGATGAAAGGGCGTTACTTATCACATCTGCTTGGAAAATCTGTTAAGCAAAATTGTTTCTCAATTGCAAAATTTCACTGAATACAAACAAATACCCTCTCTACCAAGCAAATTCAAATTTACTTGTTATTTTGTGTAACTAAGTTCCTTTTTAATACGAGGTGCAGATAAGGGAATAAAAGAAAATTACATATTTCAAGCTAAACTAGTTTTCTGGCAAGGCATAAGAGCCAGGATGGAAATGTTGAAATACAACTTCGGATCAAGGAAACACCATAACGATGCAAGATGAAGGGAAGGCAATTACAGTTATTACACAAGATAACAAAATGCAACTTTTTGTATCTGAATGAATATGTATTTAAATTGGCGAGAATTTTTGGACGTTCTGAAGAAAGTACATCTCCATTATGTACAAGTATAAATTCTTGATCAGTTTGAGTATATGAGTCGAACTAAAGGTGTCCGTCTGACTGTTTCTATACAAACTACTCTCAATTTTATAGCAATTAAAACAAAATAGTATTTTATATGAGCATTCGTCATGTTAAAGTCATAAGAACCTTATGCGAAAATAGAAGACGGAGAACGTTGGGGAACCGAAGGGAACCGCGGCAAAGGCCCGAGTTTTACTTTATACACGGTACTCATTCAGTATATTCGTATTGTTTTATTTCAAAATAAATATTTTTGTTGAAATTTTAATTTGAAAGCTTAATCATTTCCATACAGTACGCTGAAACTACAAAGTGTTTGGGACTTAGTTATACCTTTATTTATCAGCTTTTCATAATTTCAAGGTTCAAGGTTTGCCCTCTCTCATGACAAGTGCGAGCAAAATTGAGAGATCGTGGAAAGAGCCCTTCCTCCCCGCATAAACTAATAAATTATTTCGTCCTTTTCATAAACAGCGATACTAAGAAAAAGAGCGAGAAAACATGCTGAAGACATTGGGTCTGATTTCATGGCTACTAGCTACGCGCTTACTCATTTCTTCTCTCTCTTTCTCTCTCTCACACACGCACAGATTTTATCGTGCAGTGAGCGCCATCCGTTGGAAGGAGAGTATAACTGTGACCCTAGCTGTGACTCAAACCGTTCCCCCTCGTTTCACTTGAAATTTGTACAAATTATAAATTTCCCGTACGCCATCATGGAAATGCCCATATCCATATGTACATAAATGTATATGGATATGGGTCAAATTTTTTCGCGACCAAGCAGTTGTCAAAATCATAAAATACGACGAATTCTAAGAAGGTTTACCGAAGAAACGATGGGTCTAAAATCGATTTGGAGCTTCCGGTTACGTCCGATTGCTCCGCAAACGCTGCTGCCACCAGTTTTAGTTCGAAATATGACAATTCAAGTTATAGGCGTTCTAGTTAGGGGTGTTTCACTGTAAAAATACGAAAAACTTCTTTTTAAAAGCCGGAAGCACCAAATTTATTTTAGACACATGCACAGTGGATCGGCTTGTATGGAACAGCGGCCAAAAATACTTATAATGGCCATAGCGGGCTGAAATTTTTACAAAAAATATAAAAAAACCATGGCCATGATTTCTTCAGCAAACTTTCTTAGAATTCGTCGTAGTTTGTAATTTTGACAACCGCTTGGTTTATATACATATGTACACACATATAACCATAGGATATATATGTATGTATGTACATTAGGGGTACTGTTAAGACGTCAAAAAATAATAATATGTAACTCATGTTTATTAATCGATGATTGAAATATCATAATCCAAAATACTTTTTTTTTTCAAACTAAATTTTCGTGATGTGCATTTCCTCTATTCGAAATTTTTCTGCTTTTCGCTAAAAAATGAGAGGGACTACTCATGAAAAAAAAGGACAGGAAACAAACATAAAAACGAAGGAGAAGGTTGTAAGGCCGTGCCTCTACTTTATACCCGGTACTCAGTTAGTATACATATATGTATGTATGTGAGCTTACGAATAATGTAATTTATTATATGTTCGCAAAAGGGACATATTGAATTTTAGCCATAAAAGGAAAATTTAAAAAATTTATATCGAACCTTTTGAGAGATTTTTATATTTTAGATGTTACCTGTTTCCTTTTTTGTTTAAATATGTTTTTAATATCTGTCTTTTACTTTTCTACATCTACATATACATACATATATATACATATGTCGTGGAAGTGTGTGCGAGAGAGAGAGGGAATGAGTAAGCGCTTAGCCACTGAAATTTCATTTGTTTTTTCTGGCTATGAGAATGATACGACCTGGTCCAGATTCGGCAATCTGGTAGATACGGTTTATTTACATGATTCTGCGTTTATAGTTTTCTCGTATCTTAAAAATTGTGGATTCCACATAGTTTCGTCATTTGTGGGGCGGAAGGGGGCGTGGCAAAAATTTGATTACACTTGTATTGAGGTAATATCACAAGAGCTTGGATAGAAAGTTTGGTTCCTCGAGCTCTTATAGTCTCTGAGATCCAGGCGTCAAAAAAGACGAACGAGCAAATCAGACGGGTACCGATGCATTTCGACATGGTTTTCTTTATTGCGGCTATAGCACTTTGATAGATATAACTATTCTCTATTATTCTCCATTTTTAGTTTATTCCTACATATCTTCAAAATTGTGCATGCCACAGATTTTCGTCCATTGTGTGGGTGGAAAAGGGCGGGGCAAAATTTTGAAATACACTTGTAACAGTGCGATATCTCAGAATTCTGGATACAAAATTTGGTTGCTCTAGCTGTTATGGTCTTTGAGATCTAGGCACTAATAAAGACGGACAGACGGACGAACTGACGGACAGACAGACATGGCTAAATCGACTGAGCAGCTATTGCTGCTTATCAAGAATATATATACTTCGTGGGGTTGGAAACGCTTCCTTTTGGGTGTTAAACACATCCACTATCACCACAAATCTAATATACCACTATGCTCTTCGCGTACCGGTTATAACAAATAATAATAGAGTATGATTCGTCGAGAGCGCCCAATAGTTTGTAAAGGTGCAATGTCTTTAAAGAAAAAACCTATGATGGCTATTTATTTTGACGGTCGTAAATACAAAATTGTATTCATGACCTGTCCTGAAAATTTTTCATCTCAAAAATATCTGAGCCGGGCTCAGAGAGCATATGTCATTTTCCAATTAATTCGGGAAAAGCAGCCACAGTTTGAATTAATATTGTCGAGTTATTAGAAAAATATAGTTATATTGTCATTCTCTTGTGGAACTTGGATGTGATGGATACCAGATACTGGATATAAAAATGGAATGGATATAAAAATGGAGAACTGTCCAATTTCGTCATGAATGTATTGTTTTGAAAACCATACAATGAAATTCCTTTTTTGCAAATTCAGAACTATCTATTCGCAAAATACTAAACGCGCAAGAGCAGGCCAAAGTAATGCAAATTTATGATTTCTATCTTCTAGAACTTCAAGATTATGTATGTATAATTTAATGAATTGGGCGAAAGAAAAGGTAACAGAGCCTCGGATGACAGTGAAGAATAGAGACAGTGAGAGAATAGAGAAATTTAGAAGTGAATTTCTTCGGGTGCAATTTCACCATTTCAACAAAAAAACGAGAGGGAACGTTGTGAGACGCGGCAAAGGCCGCGGCTCTACTTTATACCCGATACTCAGTCAGAATATATGTGATCTTATGATTTATGTAATTTATTATATGTTCGCAAAAGGTAAGAATTAAATTTTGGCATTTTGAAATTAAAAAATTTGGTCTAACCCTGTTCTAGATTTTTATATATTAAAAGTTTTCTGTTTCCATTTTTGTTTACATATAATTTTTACATCAGCTTCTACATGTACATGTAGAACTACTCAGACGAGACGTGTAAGTGTGTGCGAGAGAGAGAGGGAATGAGTAAGCGCTTGCCAGGCGTTGCGTAGCGATTGAAATTTAATTTGTTCCTTCTGGCTATAATAGTAGATTTGGCAATCTGATTTGGCAATCTGGTAGATACGGCTATTTTCCATGATTATGCATTTTGATTTTTTCTCATCTTAAAAATTGTGGATTCGACATATTTTCGTACTTTGTGGGGGCGGAAGGGGGCTTGTCAAAATGTTGAAATAAACTTGTATAATTTATTGTATATTTGTATATTTAATTACTTATCGTTATTTTAAAAATACTTATATATACTCGGTAGTTTCACAGAAGTAAATGCGAAACCTCAAGATGTTTTTTAGAAGATTTTATTTTTGTACAGATACACTTAAAAGTATGGAAAATCGATTAATTAAACAGGAAAAACGAATTTAAATAAAACAATTTACTCCACCCTAATGTACTACTAACCGTGCCGGATTTTAATGTTGGAACAGCAATAAATTACTGCCGTTTAAGAGCTATTCTATCGTTATTTCGTTATTAAAATAATTTTATCTGATAAATTAATCAATTTTCTTTAAGATTGGAAAGATATTCGATATATTTTGAATCATTTATAATTTCAGCTTGCGATTGGTCTTCGTTGGGAAAATGCAAAATGATTTTCCTCTGCGATTCTGTGGTTTTCCTTTCCTTAAATATCAAAGAGTACCGCTCTGGCGACCAAAGGAGGTATTTTGAGATTGAATATTGGAAAGCTCCACAGAACTAGAACTAGTTGTCATTAAAAGTGCTAAATTCTAAGTATACGAATACTCTTGTTTGCCCTTTTTGTTAGACTTTTTATACCCGGTACTCGAAGAGTATAGGGGTATATTAGATTTGTGGTGATAACGGATGTGTGTAACGCCCAGAAGGAAGCGTTTCCGACCCCATAAAGTATATATATTCTTGATCAGCATCAATAGCCGAGTCAATATAGCCATGTCTGTCTGTCCGTCCGTCTGTCCGTCCGTCTGTCCGTCCGTCTTCATTAGCGCTTATATCTCAGAGACTATTAAAGCTAGAGCAACCAAATTTCGTATCCATACTCCTCTGTTATCACACTACTCCAAGTGTATTTCAAAATTTCGCCCCTCCCCTTTCCGCCCGCACAAAAAACGAAAACTAAAAACGCAGAATCATAGAGAATGACTATTTCTTTCAGAGTGTTGAATTTTGATCAGATCTGATTATTAATATAGCCACAATGAAGAAAACCATTTCGAAAAGCATCGTTGCCTCTCGCTCTCTCTCACACGCGACCCTGTCTGCTTTGCCTATTCGTTTAAATGAGCGCCTAGATCTCAGATACTATAAGAGCTAGAGCAACCAAACTTTCTACCAAACTCCTGTGATATCAAACCAGCACGAGTTTATTTCAAAATTTTGCCACGCCTCCTTCCGCCCCCACAAAAGACGAAAATCTGTGGAATCCACAATTTTTAAGATAAAAGAAATCCAAAAATGCATAGTCATGAAAAATAACTGTATCTACCAGATTGCCGAATCTGGATCAGGTAGAACTACTATTACACTAGTCGACACGACTTTTCCGCTGTCGCCAAAAATGACTTTTTCTGATACATTTGGATGTTTAAAATTTTTTAAAGAATGTTTTTTTTTTTTCATGGAGTAGTTTTTTTTTAAAGAATTTTTAAAAAATTTGTTTTTTTTTGTCATAGGTAGATACCTTAAACGACGCCTAATTAATGTGTCTATCTAAAACCAAAAATCAAGGCATTCAAATATTTTTTTTCGACTTTTCCTGAGCTTTCAAAGTCAAAATTTCGGGGAAAAATACCGAAAAAAATTATGAAATTTCAATTTGGAAGCTTAATATCTTCTAGACGTTAAGTTGCAGCTACAAAGTGTCTGAGTCGGATTTATAGCTGCATTTGTCAGCTTTTTTTAACTGCAAAGTTCAATACAACCAGTTGTAGGAAACTTAAGTTATGTGAAAAATAGAAGCACTACCTATGACAAAAAACAACAAATTTTTTAAAAATTCTTAAAAAAAAAACTACTCCATGAAAAAAAAACCATAATTCTTTAAAAAAATTTAAATCTCCAAATCTATCAGAAAAAGTTATTTTTGGCCACAGCGGAAAAAAAAGTTGAATTTTGTCGAGTAGTATTATAGTCAGAAAGAACAAATTAAATTTCAGACGCTACGCAACGCGTGCCAAGCGCTTCTCATTCCCTCTCTCTCTCGCAAACACTTGTACGTCTCAAATATGTAGTTATACATGCAATGTAGAAATGTAGAAGCAGATGTAAAAAGCATATGCAAACAAAATTAGAAACATGTATAATATTCCAAAAATGATTTGACTTCATTTTTTTCATTATTTTTTGCCCAAAATTTAATTTGTCCCTTTTGCGAACATATGTATAATAAATTGCATAAATCGTAAGCTCATATATGTATGTACATATAAACTGACTGAGTACCGGGTATAAAGTAGAGCCGCGGCCTTTGCCGCGACTCACAACGTTCCCCCTCGTTTTTTGTTTCAAAAGTTGTACAAAAAAAATTGCGCATATGGGCAATTCTCTAATGTCGAATGCGACATTCATACGCATTCAAAGTAAAAAAAAAAACATATGTACGCCAAGACTTTGTTTCATTTTGACAAAAGGTGAAACTTACAGCTCTTGATTAGCACTATACTACCAGTTTAAACACTTATTTCATCCAAACGTGAACAAATATTTGCAATTAATTTAACAATGTTATGCATTGATATTTCTTTTTAATGCGTTTTGTTTGTTTTTGTTTTTTTTTAATAATTTTAAGCACAGTCGCACGGGACAAAAATTCCTTGGCTTTCTAAAGGTTAAACAAATTCCGTTAACTGATATTGAAAAATGTTCTGGGATTTTCTTAGATAGTTTAATATGTAAAAGAGACTTTCAGGAAAAACTTTTATCAAGAATTATCTTTCTTATAATAAATAATAATGGCACACATGGCATAAAACTACAAAAAAGTGAACTTTAGCTAATTTTAATAGATTCTCAATTTAAATTTCTTTAAAAAATGACATACCGAGAAAACTATATTGAAATGCATTTTTAGTGATTTTTATTTTTTTTGCCTCGGTGGACTTTTTGCGAGAATATACATATATGTATGCCCATATATAAAATTGTCCAATCTTATAGAAAATTTCGTAATTTATCGGATAGAACTATCTTTCCCTTGAAAATCGCAATGGAATAGCTCTACAGACAGCCGTTAACTCAAAACTTATTGCTGTGGCAACACTTACATACATACATATGTAGATACCTAAAAACTACTAAAAAACTGTTCTCTAACCAAGAAAATGTATGCTTAATGGTGTTGGTAGTACAAAATACATAGGTGACTAAGGTATAAAACACAAATCACAATAAATATAATAATAATAAATAATTATTATAACAATAAATAACAATAAGTTCATTTCATTTCATTTTCATATTTCATTTGGACTAATATGTTTGTGTGCTATTGTAAATTTTCTCGATTGGCTGGTTAGTCCAGTGCAACAGCTTTAAGCCAGATAACTTAAAGCCTTAAGAAATGAGAATCTTCCCTCCGTGGAAATATTATTGGATACCGTATTTGCTTTTTGCATATACAAGTAAATATGTAAGAATATGTGTACCTATTCATGTGTATGTACTATGTGCATACATACAATTTTACATACATGTGTGCCATCAAATGGATCCTTAATTGAGTTACTCCGCCCACACAAACACACACACATGCACATGCACACAAGCAACTAGAAATTGAATGGCATATAGACATTCGGACAGAGAAACATTCAGACAACGCTTTTCATCCCTCGAACTCGAGGTAGCAGGAGCAGTTGACGTAGTCAACGCATCCATGGTTCATGGTTAAGAGCATTATTTAGCAGTAGCACATTCGCGTACACAACATGAGCACAGGAAAGCAAACAAGCATATGTACTTACATACATACGATGACGCTTCGACTGGAATTTTTATGCTGGCAGCCAACCAAATGAAACCAAACGAGCAATAAAGTGGGCACTGAAAACAACCCCTGAAACCAAGCAGACCATGCTTGTATTTTTCATTCAGCTAACACACGCACCCACAAAAATATGTACATATGTATGTATGTATGTATGTATGTACATATATCTATATATCATATATATAATTATATTTATATATATGTATGTACATATATACTTATTAATTTTTATATAGTGCGTATACATAGCCATGGACAAAGATAATAATAATGAAAAAATAAATGAAAGAAAAAACCAAAAGACGAAAAGAAAGAAAAAGTTACCACCGTGATGCTCTCCAGTTCCCATTAAAATTCCACCCTCGCACTCCAGACAACCTCGTCGTCGAGCTGCCTCAGTGCCGCCATTACTTCTGTCTCCTCCATCCTCCCCACCTTACCGTAACCTCTTGTCTTCCTATGTACATAAGTAACTCAAAGCAAGCTGAGCATCTTTCAAAATGTCGGACATTTTTTCACACCGCCGCCAATCCCCGGGCACTCATACACCCTCTATAGTACCACTAGTTGTTGTCTAGGGCAGAACACAGCTTTCATCTTAGCAATTTCTTTTTGCCATCCAAGATAAGGACAGGGTACAACGGCATCGTCAGGATGAGAACCACCTTTATTAATATCTAAGCAGAGGACTCGTCCCTTCTCCTGGCCGCAGCACTCTCTGACAGAACAGGGGCAGGACCCTCGTAGCAAATAGCACCGTCAACTTATTTTCAATTTCAATTTTTTCACTCAGAAGACGTCGGCGTCGTCTCGGGCGGCCAGGGCCATGGCAAAAGCCAGAGGCTGAAACATACGTAGCGACAGAGTGCTCAGTGTTTGCCATTTGGCTTCGCCTTTTTCTTCATCGTCCGTCACATACACACACCCAAGGAGACAGACTAACCCAAGGAGTTTTAAAAATGAAACGGGGAGGGAAGATATAAAATTGGGATGGAGCAGTTTAAAGGGACCAAAACATGAATATAAATTTACTTATTTCTATTACTTGTTTCCATTCGCAGGTTTGGTTTCAAAATCGACGCGCCAAGTATCGCAAGCAGGAAAAACAGCTCCAAAAGGCATTGGCACCATCTGTAATCCCATCTTGCAACGGAATGATGCGAAATATTCAGGGATATAGTGTATCGCGTGGGTATCAGCCATATCCCCATCACAATACTATGAATCGGTATCCCCAGGTAGGCTAGAAAGGGAAGTCAGCAAATAAAGGCTAATTAATATCGCATATATGCATTTCAGGATCTTTTCCAAATGGGAGCCTCCTCGTATCCAGGTATGACGCAACCATTCTCAATGGCGCATAGCACAAACATGGGGTCTGTTGGCGTGCGTCAGGACTCAATGGGTAAGCTGGTTTCACAGTATCTATCCTGCGCAACCGCCCCACATGGTTGCATCACAGATCTTTGTTTTTATTTATCGTTCCGTAGCACATTCAAGTATCCAATGCCAAATCTTTTAAAGTCCGCCTTGTTCATCTGCGGTCGAAAGAGTGATCTACGAGTATCCCCGCGAATTTAAACATTTTTTCGCACAATTTTAAGTTAAAAAGAGCATCAAAGAGAGCTTTCTAAGAAGAGAGACTTTTAAGTCAAATTTGTTGTAGAGTTCGTTTTTTGGTTTTAGCGTTATCGTTAATATGACAAAGGATAAATAAATAGTTCAAGATCCAACCACGAAAAGCCATTCCCTTCTTCTTTTTCCAACACCACTTATAAGTGGAGTGGTAATAATTACACTACTCGACAAAACTCAACTTTTTTTCCGCTGTGGCAAAAAATGACTTTTTGTGATAGATTTGGAGATTTAAATTTTTTTAAAGAATTATGGGTTTTTTTTCATGGAGTAGTTTTTTTTTAAAGAATTTTAAAAAAATTTGGTATTTTTTGTTATAGGTAGTGCTTCTGTTTTTCAAATAACTTAAGTTTCCTACTACTGGTTGTATTTAACTTTGCAGTTAAAGAAAGCTTTCATAATTTTTTTCGGTATTTTTTCCCCCAAATTTTGACATTGAAAGCTCAGGAAAAACTGAAAAAAAATATTTGAATGCCTTGATTTTTGGTTTTAGATAGACACATTAATTAGGCGTCGTTTAAGGTATTAAAAAATACCAAAAAAATTATGAAATTTGAATTTGGAACCTTAATATCTTCCAGACGTTAAGTTGCAGCTCCAAATTGTCTGGGTCAGATTTATAGCTGCATTTGTCAGCTTTCTTTAACTTCAATACAACCAGTAGTAGGAAACTTAAGTTATGTGAAAAATAGAAGCACTACCTATGACAAAAAATACCACATTTTTTAAAAATTCTTTAAAAAAAACTACTTCATGAAAAAAAAACATTCTTCAAAAAATTTTTAAACATCCAAATCTATCAGAAAAAGTCATTTTTGGCGACAGCGGAAAAGTCGTGTCGACTAGTGTTATCAGTGGACTTCATGTTCAATGGGATATGTAAGTGAATTACCGCTGTGGATGCGTTGTTCGCGAGGCGAAATTCGATTTTTGTTTGTAGGCTTCCAAAGGCGCCTCCATAATAGTCGTTTTTATCGGATTATTTAGATCGAAGAAGAGTGTAGAAGGAAATTTAATGCTTTCACATGGCTGGGCAAGAGCAGTAGAAGTAGCAGACCCATGGTGACTAAGAGTCTACCCGGATATTAGCATCTCAAATTAATTTCCGTCCCTGCCACTGTATCGACGCTTCTTAAGTTATCTTTAGGCAGCAAAAAATGTCTTACATAAAAAAACAAAAACCTTTAGTTGTTATAAATGAAAATCGTCAGTAACAGTTGTTAAACAAAACTGACCGAAGTAATGTGAATCAATATGAAAATGATGATGATTGTCTTTTCTCTTTTTTTTCAGGCATGTCCCCGGAAGATGAGTGGTACAACAAGAGTCTATCCGCCCTACGGATGAACTCCTCGCATCATCCGAACCTATCGGCACCAATGCTACAATACCAGACATAATCAAAAACCTTTGACGACTTCTTTTAAATGATCGCTCCACATCCGCCCAATCGTGGGCGGTTGATGTGCGGTTTTTTAAGGGCGAGTACGTCAACACACGCATGCATCCATGAAATCTTCTGTCTATATCTATGCATATATCTGTGTATATATGTATATAGTATAAAAACGAGAGTATGGCAGTCGGTAGTTTTCAGCCCTTAGACGGAACTCTAGAATACAGATCCGTAAAGCAAACCAAACCGGTTAGATCGCAGCTCGGTCAAATCGTTCGGATACACTTCTAGCTCTATGCCAGATGTACTTATAAGACTTGTTGATATTATCCTGTTTTTTGTGCACTAAATGTCTTAAAAGAAAAACGAATAAGCCGAATCGGACGTTAAGGTAAACAAATAGAAATTAAATATACTCTAATAAGAAACTATTCATAGGATTTAACTAAATTGTGCATTGAGATTTTAGCGTTACATTATAAAGAATAAAAGTAAACCAGAAATCACGAATATATATACATATATGTATATATATATATTTATAACATCACACATTAGAGATAAGATTAAGTATATTCCACTCCACATAAAGCTGACAACTCTGGTCAGATCGAATCTGCTACTGACTCAGAGATCAGTGCTCCAACTGAAAACTTCATGCTCCATTCATCAACGATTTTCAATTGCCTGCCTACTATATACTAAATATAGAATAGTCGCTCATGCAGCATACGTACATAGTAGACTATAATAGGTCCAAATCATCCCAGTAGACCACTCTATATCACACTACTCGTTCTCCCTGATGATCAAGGGAGATAAGGCCTAACAAATCCAAACCAAGCTATCGTAAAAAACTATGAAGATTTCGAGATATATCAAGATGTGTCGACTTAGTTACACTAAGGCGTTTTTTTTTAGCTAAGCAATTCATAAAAAAGTTAAATTAAATTGTAATACTAAACTAAGCCCAAAACACGAAACCAATTAATATATTGTATGTATATTTAAATGGGAAAACCCGAAACCAAAAAAAATTACAAAAGTCATTTTAATAAATTATGCCAGACACACCATCGATGAAAATAATAAAAGTAATATAATTAAAAAAAATCAATTATGTTATCATTATTTTATATGTAGATATGTACATATCTAATAAATAACGAGGGCGAACGTTGTGAGCCGCGGCCTTCATAGGGCTACTTCATACCCGGTACTCAGACAGTAATTATGTGAGCTTACGATTTATGCAAATTATACAAAATGTTCGCAAAAAGGAAATATTAGATTTTTGACAAAAAAAACCTTATACCCGGTACTCGGTCAGAATGTGTTGGCAAAAAGGAATTATTACATTTTTGCCAAAAAAAAAATTAAAAAAAAATTAAGTTGAACCATTCTGCAAATTTTTATATATTAAATGTTATCTGTTTCCATTTTGGTTTACATATGTTATCTACATCTGTCTTCTCTACATTTGACATCTACATATTCGTCTTTACATATATACGGTTCGTGGAAGTATGTGCGAGAAAGAGAGAGGGAATGAGTAAGCGCTTGAAAGACGTTGCGTAGCCACTGAAATTTAATTTGTTTCGTCTGGCCATAATAATGATCCGACCTGAACCAGATTGGGCAGATACAGTCATTTGCAATGACTCCGCGTTTTTGGTTTTTTCATACCTTAAAAATTGTGGACTCCACAGATTTTTGTCCTTTGTGGGAGCGGAAGGGGGCGTGTCAAAATTTTGAAATGCACTTATATTGAAATGATATCACAGGAGCTTGGATAGAAAGTTTGGTTGCTCCTATAGTTTCTGAGATCTAGGCGCTCATTTGGACGAATAGGCAAAGCACACCGGGTCGCATGTGAGAGAGAGCGAGCGGGAACGATGCCTTTCAAAATAGTTTTCTTCATTGTGGTTTTTATACCGATTAGTCTCGAATATGTAGTTATACATGTACATTATGAAATGTAGAAGCAGATGTAAAAAGCATATGTAAACAAAAATGGAAACATGTATAAAAATTCCAAAAATGGTTTGACTTAATTTTTTGATTTTAAATATTATTTTTTGCCCAAAATTTAATTCGTCCCTTTTGCGAAAATATAATAAATTGCATAAATCGTAAGCACATATGTATATGTATGTATATACTGACTGAGTACCGGGTATAAAGTAGAGCCGCGGCAAAGGCCGCAACGCAATCACAACGTTCCTTCTCGTTTTAATAATTCGATCTGATCAAAATTTAACACTCTGATAGATAGGACCGACAGGCGGACAGACGGACGGACAGATAGACATGGCTATATCGACTCGGCTATTGATGCTGATCAAGAATATACATTTAAATAGTTGAGTTTTATTTAATTGAAAAAAAACACTCATTTAGTATATTTTATTTGGTTTGATTTATTGCAATGATTTGAGTAAAGGTTATTTCCAGACTGAATTAAAGATCTTTGATCTGAGCTCTGCAGACCGTAAAGTTGTATTGAGTTTTTACATTTCTTTATTAAAGTTTTGTTAAATTTTAATTAAGTTATGTTATGGTTTGTGTATTTAATGTATGGTTTGTGTATTTGATTAACGTGAAGCTTAATAGAAGATCTACCGATAAGAATTCTATAAGTTTTATCTTTAGTTTGGGTGATGTGCCTTTGAAAAGTGAGGCTTTTCAAAAGATCATCGGCTGTACGTTAACATATTGAAAAGATGTTATAGACTTAATGAAAGGTTAATATCTTCCAGACGTTAAGCTGCAGCTACAAAAAGTCTGGGTCGAATTTATAGCTGCATTTGTCAGCTTTTCAAAACTACAAAGTTCAATAGAACAAGTCATAGGAAACTTAAGTTATGTTAAAAATAAAAGCACTACCTCTGAAAAAAATACAATATTTTTAAAAAATTCCTAAAAAAACAACTACACCTAGATAAAATACCATAATTCGTTAAAAAAATTTAAATCTCCAATTCTATCAGAAAAAGTAATTTTGGGCGACAGCGGAAAAAAAAGTGGAATTTTGTTGAGTAGTGTAATCTGTCCATTACAGTCAGGGTATGGTATTATTAGGAATGCTGATGTTTAATCAAAAGAATAGTTAATTAGTGGCTATGCTATACCAGGCAGAAGGTTTTATGTCATTTATATTTTTATGGTCAATGTTGTCAAGTTTGTCATGTTGCAGTTATTTGGGATTGAAAATTCCAAGATGTGTTAGTTGGGAACCCATTTGTCTTAAATATTAAAAGGTTCAGCTTTTGTTCGGCTTCCATAGCGTAACCGTGGTTATTAATTTTATTAATGCCTTCATTAAGAGTGTCGATGAGATTGTTTAATAGCCTATTTACACTACGGTTGAGTTATTGAGTTATTGAGTTTCGGGCAAAACTCGAGTTTCGTTTACATGGGGAAGCATAGGGGACCTAGAGGTGGCAAAAAAGTTGAGTTTTGGTTGCGTTTAGTCACTAACCATACAATATATAGACATGACAATTCATACATGGAAAGTGTCCGCAACGCAATCAGAAATCAGCTCCCGAGCCAGTCGTGAGTGTGAGTGAGTGAGTGTATGCGTGCTCATGCATTCTCACTTATGGGATGGGCTTTGCATGTGTGGATCAGCTCCGGACAGAGTCGTGAGAGCGTATGTGTGCTCATGCATTCTCACTTATGGTGTGGGCTTTGCATGTGTTATATCAGCTCCCGCGAGTCATGAGAGTGTATGTGTGCTCATCTACTTTGCGTGTTTACAAGTGTGTATGAGCGCACAACTGAAATTTTCGCACTCCCAACTTTGTTTTGATTTTTGAGCTCGCGCCACCCTTCACTTTAGCATTATTGGAGTCGGCCCTTTTTGAAGACGCTTGCCTTATAATACCAAAATAACTGTTATTTTGTACATGCTTTAGATTCTAACTTTGTTTAATATAGAATATACTAATATATTGAGCAGATATATGTATATATATTCACAAATATATATTTCATTGTATGGTGTATTGTATTATACAATGATATATTTGATCATATATAAAAAAGTAGTATGCGCTAAAAAAATATATATATATCATCCTTGAATATGGATAATAATGACATATAAATGGGTAATAAATGGGTACGGATTTTAGTGCCACACTTGCGAGTCAAATTTGAAATCATCCCTATATTTCTTATGCGAATGTCCATCCACAGACGGAACCTGCAAGTACGTTCATATGTGTGTGTACGTGTGCAGAGCTGCCGAAATTGCCAGCCAAATATTTTTGAGAAGATTTCTTGAGACACAAATTTATTTGCTGAGTGTCGCTTATTGACGCGACGCACTAATACCCTATAGACAATTAATATAATTTGATTTCATGTCTGATATACATTTTGCGTTTGTACATATTTACATTCGTTCATTATATTCGTTTAAAGTACATTAAACAAAATTAGAATATAGAGGATATTCAAATATTTTAATTTTGGGCAAGCGTCATCATAAAATCATAGCTTACAGGGAACACCACGAGGAGGCCATTACACCTGTAATGGGGTCAAAAATTAATCTGACCTTTGAGTCGACTTGACATGACTTAATTTAAACACTTTTTAATAATTAAGTCACATCCATATTCCCCGCCTAGAATTAAATCTATTAAATATTTGTACATACATACATGTGAAAAATAGAACATAAAAAATAAAGAAAAAATAATAAACTTATAAATATTAAAAAATATCCTACTGCCGCAATATTTTGAGCTTTTTCTCGTACTATTACGTATACTATTATAAATATATATATTTCTACCTACATATATTTGAAACCACTTGTCAATCGCTTGTTTTCCTCTGGGAATGCGCCATGTCTATATGTCTATATGTACATATGTATGAATGTATGTATGTTTACGGCTTTTTCATAGGCAGTAATAATATAATAATTTATATAATAAAAATAAAAATAAATAACAGATTTCTTTTTTCCCACGGCCAAGTGTCCCACCAACCCACACCCACCCCCACCCATCCTGCCAATTCTTCATTTATTTTGTGGCGGTAGGTCAGTTCGTCAACAAGCTGAAGAAGAACACACATAACAAAATTTCAGCTCAGCAAAGAACAAACGCTCTGTATGTGAGGCTGAGCTTTAGCTGTGTGTGTGCACATATTGTAGGTCTGCTTGTTTGTTTTGGTTTTTTACAACGCCGCTGTCTAAGAAAACACCCTTTACTTTAGAATTGATTGTAAGTTATGATCTTATGATGACGCTTGCCCAATATTAAAATAATTGTATATATTGAATATCCTTTATATTCTAATTTTGTTTAATGTACTATAAACGAATATAATGAACGAATGTAAATATGTACAAATGGAAAATGTATATCAGACATGACATCAAATTATATTAATTGTCTATAGGGTATTAGTGCGTCGCGTCGATAAGCGACACTCAGCAAATAAATTTGTGTCTCAAGAAATCTTCTCAAAAATATTTGGCTGGCAATTTCGGCAGCTCTGCACACGTACACACACATATGAACGTACTTGCAGGTTCTGTCTGTGGATGGACATTCGCATAAGAAATATAGGGATGATTTCAAATTTGACTCGCAAGTGTGGCACTAAAATCCGTATGGACCCATTTATTACCCATTTATATGTCATTATTATCCATATTCAAGGATGATATATATATATTTTTTTAGCGCATACTACTTTTTTATCAAATATATCATTGTATAATACAATACACCATACAATGAAATATATATTTGTGAATATATGTATATACATATATCTGCTCAATATATTAGTATATTCTATATTAAACAAAGTTAGAATCTAAAGCATGTACAAAATAACAGTTATTTTGGTATTATAAGGCAAGCGTCTTCAAAAAGGGCCGACTCCAATAATGCTAAAGTGAAGGGTGGCGCGAGCTCAAAAATCAAAACAAAGTTGGGAGTGCGAAAATTTCAGTTGTGCGCTCATACACACTTGCAAACACGCAAAGTAGATGAGCACACATACACTCTCATGACTCGCGGGAGCTGATATAACACATGCAAAGCCCACACCATAAGTGAGAATGCATGAGCACACATACGCTCTCACGACTCTGTCCGGAGCTGATCCACACATGCAAAGCCCACACCATAAGTGAGAATGCATGAGCACGCATACACTCACTCACTCACACTCACGACTGGCTCGGGCGCTGATGTCTGATTGCGTTGCGGACACTTTCCATGTATGAATTGTCATGTCTATATATTGTATGGTTAGTGCTTTTGAGTAGCGAACGAAATCAACTGCTGCACTATTGGGGTGGTCGGAGTCAGCTTGTCATCATCGGCCGGCTGAAGGCAGTTGGCACATGCAGATCCCGCGGAGTGACTTTTTTGCGCCTAGGAGACTCAGTCAGTAGTTTGAAACCACTAAACTGAGACTCCATGGCTAGGAGCCGATCGTATTGCTCTTTGAAGCCCACGGTCAGCTCCCTAAAGCCCTTCCGGGTCTGCCTCATAAATGCTGCCATTTCCTTCTCAACCGGACGGCATGCCTCACAGCTGTAATGCAGGCCATTACTTTTGGAGATGGCATCACCCACGAGACCGGAAAACCTGGCGCATTTAGCGTGCACTACGTTATCGCAGAGCCAGCAGGGGATACTCGGCTGGTCATGGGTGATCTGCTTCTTGCAGGTTTTTTTAGCACAGACAACAGAATATTCAATTTTTAGGAAAACAAATATAAAATATATGAGATCAAAAAATTAAATTTCAAAACAAATAGATATCAGACCAGTGTGCCTGACAAACGATAAGAGTGCAATAAGATTAGAGGAGAGCGGTTACAGCAGCTACAATTGAGAGAGAGAGCGCTACTGCACAGAAAATATCGAGAGCGAGAGATGAAGAACAGTTATTCGAGTGTGGGTAATAGGGAGAGAGTGATAAAGCTAAATTATGTTTTTCACAGTAAACAGGCATGCACCCGCGATCAAGAATAGCTGATATATTTGGTTGTTAATTTCTGAATTTTTTGAGGGGCTATTTTCATAAAACACCGGCTGTTTAAGCAAAATAGGTAGAAAGTAAGCGGAGCGCAAAACAAAAACACGTCTGATTGCTACAAAGAGAATCGAACGATCAAAGGCACGTGTGCAGAAATTACTGAATGCGATTAGATTAGTGGTTGTTGATCTACCCGGCAAAATGGTATGCTGATTTGGGCTAATGTACGACCTCATGGGAAAAGTACTCTTTTTGTCAATGATACGCTCAAAAAGCTTCGAGATATTGCTGAGTTTGGCAATTGGTCTATAATTAGAGATACTATTCTTAGAGCCTTTCTTAAAAACAGGAGTGACTTTGTCAGCTTTCAACTTACCAATAAACCGACCCGCAAACAAGGAATTTATGAAAAGAATTTTCAGCGGTTCACAAAAAGCATCACCACAATTGCAAAGCAGGAAGGCAGAAATACCATCACTGTCGGGTTTACTAGAATTGTCGAAATCAGCAATAGCCTCCAAGATGTCCGCCTCCAATATATCAAATGTGCCAATATTGACCACCGAAGGGATGGAGTCAAGGATCATGCCACGTCGCACATGGCTCAAAATTGGATCTGAAAAAAGAAGCAAAAAGGTTTGCTATGCCAGTATCAGTATTAGAGCTTTGGAAACCAAGATACATAGCTGAGAGAAGAGTTGACCTTTTAGAGTTTATATAATGCCAGAATGACCTGGGATTAACTTTGAGCCCCCTCTCAACGTCGGCAATATATTGATTATATAAAAATTTGTTTAAAAACGAAAAATCCCGTTTATGTTGCACATACCTGGCCCAATCACCAGGGTCCCGGGTCTTATCAAAACGCTTAAAAAACTTATTGCGCAGATTCTTATACCTAACGAGACCCTTCGTATACCACGGTAGCCTATAGGAGCCACGCACTCTTCTGGAAGAATTTTTATCAACAAAATGACGAACAGTTTCAATGAAAACGCTATAAGAAGTATCAACACTAGGATGCGATAAAACAGACGCCCAGTTTACATTTAACATGTCATCCCGTATAGAATTCAGACTTACATCAGTAAAATAATAATCAAAATCAAGTTCCGCTCGAGGCGAGTAACAAACGAATTCAACTGCTAGTAGCAATGGCATATGATGCATATCGCATTCTGCAATCGGCAGTTCGCAGCGTATCACACGGCAGTCGACATCTGATCCAACTAAAACTAAATCTAGAATCTTATTTAACCTATTAAAAACATTGCTGACTTGGGTTAAGGCCATACTAAAACAGTCATCCATACAAAGAATTTCGTGCTGCAAGTGCACATTGCTCGGGATCATAGCCGACGACTGCGGATCGGCGGACCACACCAACGACCCCAAATTGAAGTCGCCAACAACGCAGAGATGCTGACGGTCTTTTAAGTTAGCATGCAAGTTGGTTATATTTTGCATATGCGCCTTGTAGACCTCGTAGCTACTACTCGGCGGAATATATGTAGGATGCGCTGACCACAAGAGCCTCCGACTGTCCGGCCACCAACACACCAATCTGATCTGATCGTACATAGTGTCTCCATCCAAGAGACAAATCGGATCACACTGTATCGTGCGTCTAACGGCCACAATGACCCCAACCCCTCTGCAGCGATTCGTTTTGGCACAATCTCTGTCCTTACGAAGCACTTGGAAAAGGTTGGGGTCAAAGTACTCGCTGTCGAAGAAGTTATCGTTGAGCCAGGTTTCAACCAAGATGATGTAGTGTTCGTAGAAGATCGGCTTTTTTCGGAAACTTTAAAATGGTTGACGGTTATTTGCAAGCTCTGGCCAGAAGTGATGCAGCGAGCCATTGCTGACTGCGTAGAGGCGAGAAATTGCATGTAGAATATGTTGTAAAGAGCCGGCGAACTAGAAACCATGGGCGCCGCTCACTGGGGGTTTTTTGAAGTGGAAGGAACTGGAGCTTCCGTAGTCGGGGTGGACGTCCTTACTGGCACAGCTGTCAACAGATTAACTGCCGTAATATCTGCTTCCGGCCTCTGCCTATGCACAAAACGGGAAACCCTTACCGACACTGGCCAGAATTTCTCCTCAAAGACGTCAGGGAACAGCGGATCAGGTACTCCAAGTTTGAAATTAACAAACTTCAATGCAGATAGATCGGCATCCCGCTTGACCAATTTCGCACAAAAATGTCCGCCTCAGACACTGTTGAGCTACTGAGCTTCTTCAGCAGCGTATTTTTACTTTTTATACCCGGTACTCAAAGAGTTTAAGGGTATATTAGATTTGTGGGGATAACGGTTGTGTGTAACGCCCAGAAGGAAGCGTTTCCGACCCCATAAAGTATATATATTCTTGATCAGCATCAATAGCCGAGTCGATATAGCCAGGTCTGTCTGTCCGTCTGTCCGTCCGTCCGTCTGTCCGTCTGTCCGTCTGTCCGTCTTCATTTGCGCCTATATCTCAGAGACTATAAAAGCTAGAGCAACCAAGTTTTGTATCCAGTCTCCTCTGTGATCACACTACTCCAAATGTATTTCAAAATTTCGCCCCGCCCCCTTCCGCCCCCACAAAGAACGAAAGTCTGTGGCATGCACAATTTTGAAGATACAAGAAAACTAAAAACGCAGAATCATAGAGAATGACCATTTCTATTAGAGTGTTGAATCTGGATCAGATCGGATCATTATTATAGCTACAATGAAGAAAACCATTTCGAAAGTCATCATTCCCTCTCGCTCTCTCTCACACGCGACCCCATCTGTTTTGCCCATTCGTATTTTTTGACGCCTAGTTCTCAGAGACTATAAGAGCTAGAGCAACCAAACTTTCTATCCAAACTCCTGTGATACCGAACCAGCACGAGTTTGTTTTAAAATTTTGCCACGCCCCCTTCCGCCCCCACAAAAGACGAAAATCTGTGGAATCCACAATTTTTAAGATAAATGAAAACCAAAAACGCAGAATCATGAAAAATTACCATATCTACCAGATTGCCGAATATGGATCAGGTCGGATCAATATTATGACCAGAAGAAACAAATTAAATTTCAGTGGCTACGCAACGCCTGCCAAGCGCTGACTCATGCCCTCTCTCTCTGTCGCAAACACTTGTACGTCTCAAATATGTAGTTATACATGTCATGTAGAAATTTAGAAGCAGTTGTAAAAAGCATATGCAAACAAAATTGAAAACATGTATAATATTCCAAAAATGATTTGACTTCATTTTTTTGAAATATTATTTTTTGCCCAAAATTTAATTTGTCCCTTTTGCGAACATTGCTCATATATGTATGTATGTATATACTGACTGAGTACCGGGTATAAGGTAGAGCCGCGGCCTTTGCCGCGGCTCACAACGTTCCCCCTCGTTTAATTTAATTTTAATTTAATTAAACACAAATGGGTTTGGTGTTAATGTATATATATGTATATTGTGTATGTGTGTATGTTCGATTTGTTTTCTTTTATGTACTTAGCGAGAGATGCAACAATAACCACGAAACGAAAATTAGCGATACGACGTTTGCTTACGAAGACGATCAAATTTTAAGTGTTTTCTGCTCTGCTGCTGAGCCTCCCTCACAGCTCTTGTCGGACGACGAATTTAGGGAAAGGGCGATGTAGCGATTGAGAGCGTAGGGCGTAGGGCATCAGCATCATTGAGAGTAATGTAAAGAGAGTAAGCTATGCCTATATCTGTGCTGCCATGGGCAGGCGCTTAGCCGAACATACTCCCCCCGTTGAAGAGCTCGGGCCTTCAACATCCTTCTTGGCAGCACTTCCTTTCTTGCTCCAGGGAACGTCTTTAGCGCAGATACTCCGGACACTATGTCTGTCACGATGATAGGTTCCATCACTCGAACGAGGGGCCACGTCAGATGAGTTACCTGTGAATAGAGAAGCAGAAACTCGGGACTGGGACATCTCTCCATCCTAGCTTAGTTTCCTGAAGATTTGGTAGACCTTCTCCCAATTTGATTTGGCCAATGCAGAGAAGCTCAAAGAACCAAAGAGCCGCTCCAATAAGGATATCAACAGGTTGGGACCGGTAGAACATCTTATCAGCCAAATGTATGTTGGAGGGCATGTTCCGGCGGGTTGTGTCAACAGTACAGTTGGGTTGATTGCTCGTAATGGTGGGAGCAAGCAATGCCGAAATGGTCGTGGCATAGCTCGACGCGTGTGATTTCAGTTGGATATCCACGCAGCATCCTTCGGACATGGCACACGAATCGCCCAGACCAGACACTGAAACTTCCGATTCTTTCTTCTTCAGCCGCAACTGTTGAGCTAGACTTGAAGTAATGAGATGCACCTGTGATCCAGAATCGAGCAGGGCACGGCAAGGAGTCAATGTACCAGAGCTATTCCTAACACTAATTACGGCAGTGGCCAGCAACACGGAGTCCCGTCTGTGACTCTGGGCGAAAAGCGACGTGGCTGATGACGTTGCAGTACATTTACTGCGAGATGGTATCACATGCAATCGTGGAGCAGATTTTGAAGTCGCGAGTTGAGGCAGAATGGAATGGGGAGCGTTGGATGGAGACTCAAAATGAAGCAGTGTGTGATGTCTGGAACCACATATTCGGTAGGATCGAGAACGACATGCACGTTGACAATGGCCTGCTCGGAGGCAATTGATACACAGGGACAGCTTCTTAGCTTCCTGAAAGCGAAGGCGAGGAGAAAGATTGCAGAACTGCAAACACCCATACATGGAATGTTCTGGATCTCCGCAGAATGCACAAATATTCGGCTTGGAGCTAGTTGCGATTAGGCAGTGTTTCCGATGACTATGAGTGTACATATTCTTAGCATGCTCTTGGGTCTCCAATTTCTGGCATCTCTCCTCCAAGAAAGTAGTAAATTGCTCGGCTGTGGAGAGGCTATCCAAAGACGACGTTTCCTCCCACTTGGCTCGTGTGGCACTGTCCGCCCTCTGCAGCAGGCTTTGTATCACAATGCAGTCAGCGACCTGCTCCTTTGTCCCTAGATTCTTTAAAGCCCGCAGATTAGCAATTGCGGTATCTGCCAAGACCCGGAGTTGAGACACAGATTCTTCTTCAATTCGCTGCACACTCAGGATGTCGGCGACATGTTTCTGAAATATTAAACGCCTGTTATTGAATCGTTTGTTGAGCAAATCTAGTGCGATGGGATAGCTGGCCTGGCTAAATTCACCAATCTTCTCCTTGCCGACGGCATTTCCAATTCTCCGCGCTGCACTTAGCATGGCTTGCACCTTGCGCTTGTAGTACGCAATTTCCACATTGAGAGACAAGGGGGAATCGCCAGCGATAGGGGAGGGGGTTCCATCAGGAGACATTGCGTGTGTTTGATAAGGCAAACGCCGAGTTTAATAGCCGGTGAATAGCTTCGAACAGTTTGAAAGGCAGTTCAGAATCGATCGCAGCGCTCGAACACACGGGCACAGACCAGCAGCGAGAGTTAGAAATTTGCCAACAACAACAATGCCATACACACTGAGAGCACCGAAACCGTAACGAAAACAACAGCAAGCAGAAGGTAAAGCAGATGACGCGAGAACCGTTACTGTTGCTGGTGCACAACTGAGGAACCGAACAACCGTGGTTTTATGCGACTAAGGCAACGACAAAATTTGGATAAATGCAATTTCTTATGTTTTTTAAATGTTTATCACGTCGGGGTCACCGAAATGTTGAGCTACTGAGCTTGTTCAGCAGCGTATTTTTACGAAATTTAATTAAACACAAATGGGTTTGGTGTTAATGTATATATATTATATGTATATTGTGTATGTGTGTATGTTCGATTTGTTTTCTTTTATGTACTTAGCGAGAGATGCAACAATAACCACGAAACGAAAATTAGCGATACGACGTTTGCTTACGAAGACGATCAAATTTTAAGTGTTTTCTGCTCTGCTGCTGAGCCTCCCTCACAGCTCTTGTCGGACGACGAATTTAGGGAAAGGGCGATGTAGCGATTGAGAGCGTAGGGCGTAGGGCATCAGCAGCATTGAGAGTAATGTAAAGAGAGTAAGTTATGCCTATCTCTGTGCTGCCATGGGCAGGCGCTTAGCCGAACAGACACCTTGATCTTATCGGCAATAAATCTCACCACAGCCTCTGGCTCTGTTGCAGTAGAAAATCTACCAACATGCAGGTATTTTCTGCTCTGCAATACATTTAGCTGCTCACAGCTCGGAGCAATGCCTAGAAAACGCTTCGCCTTCTTTGTGCGGTTCTTTTTCTCTCTCCTCCGCACAGTGACAAAGCCATCAGAAGCAGCTGATCCAGGGTCAATAACCGCAGTCGACGTGGCGGCAACTAGCCGCGGAGACCGTAACTCAGCCACAGATATGACGTTGTCGGCTTTCTTCCTTGCAACAGCAGGCTTCACCTTCTTATTTAAATTGACAGGGAGGGCAGCCTTAAACTCAGACTTGAGCTCCCGATAAAGGCTCTCAAGCTTCAGCACAGTTGAGATCGTAAATTTTCGAGTGCAAGTCATTCGCAATCACACAATTATCGCACTGCCACATAAGGTTAGGCAGATTACCAACATTTTCACCGCCAACCGCCACCAACAACTGAGGAACCGAACAACCGTGGTTTTATGCGACTAAGGCAACGACAAAATTTGGATAAATGCAATTTCTTATGTTTTTTAAATGTTTATCACGTCGGGGTCACCAAAATGTTGAGCTACTGAGCTTCTTCAGCAGCGTATTTTTACGAAATTTAATTAAACACAAATGGGTTTGGTGTTAAATGTATATATATGTATATTGTGTATGTGTGTATGTTCGATTTGTTTTCTTTTATGTACTTAGCGAGAGATGCAACAATAACCACGAAACGAAAATTAGCGATACGACGTTTGCTTACGAAGACGATCCTTCTTGGCAGCACTTCCTTTCTTGCTCCAGGGAACGTCTTTAGCGCAGATACTCCGGACACTATGTCTGTCACGATGATAGGTTCCATCACTCGAACGAGGGGCCACGTCAGATGAGTTACCTGTGAATAGAGAAGCAGAAACTCGGGACTGGGACATCTCTCCAGCAACTATCCATCCTAGCTTAGTTTCCTGAAGATGTGGTAGACCGGCTCCCAATTTGATTTGGCCAATGCAGAGAAGCTGAAAGAACAGAGCCGCTCCAATAAGAATATCAACAGGTTGGGACCGGTAGAACATCTTATCAGCCAAATGTATGTTGGAGGGCATGTTCCTGCGGGTTGTGTCAACAGTACAGTTGGGTTGATTGCTCGTAATGGTGGGAGCAAGCAATGCCGAAATGGTCGTGGCATAGCTCGACGCGTGTGATTTCAGTTGAATATCCACGCAGCATCCTTCGAACATGGCACACGAATCGCCCAGACCAGACACTGAAACTTCCGATTCTTTCTTCTTCAGCCGCAACTGTTGAGCTAGACTTGAAGTAATGAGATGCACCTGTGATCCAGAATCGAGCAGGGCACGGCAAGGAGTCAATGTACCAGAGCTATTCCTAACACTAATTACGGCAGTGGCCAGCAACACGGAGTCCCGTCTGTGACTCTGGGCGAAAAGCGACGTGGCTGATGACGTTGCAGTACATTTACTGCGAGATGGTATCACATGCAATCGTGGAGCCGATTTTGAAGTCGCGAGTTGAGGCAGAATGGAATGGGGAGCGTTGGACGGAGACCCAAAATGAAGCAGTGTGTGATGTCTGAAACCACATATTCGGTAGGATCGAGAACGACATGCACGTTGACAATGGCCTGCTCGGGGGCAATTGATACACAGGGACAGCTTCTTAGCTTCCTGAAAGCGAAGGCGAGGAGAAAGATTGCAGAACTGCAAACACCCATACATGGAATGTTCTGGATCTCCGCAGAATGCACAAATATTCGGCTTGGAGCTAGTTGCGATTAGGCAGTGTTTCCGATGACTATGAGTGTACATATTCTAAGCATGCTCTTGGGTCTCCAATTTCTGGCATCTCTCCTCCAAGAAAGTAGTAAATTGCTCGGCTGTGGAGAGGCTATCCAAAGACGACGTTTCCTCCCACTTGGCTCGTGTGGCACTGTCCGCCCTCTGCAGCAGGCTTTGTATCACAATGCAGTCAGCGACCTGCTCCTTTGTCCCTAGATTCTTTAAAGCCCGCAGATTAGCAATTGCGGTATCTGCCAAGACCCGGAGTTGAGACACAGATTCTTCTTCAATTCGCTGCACACTCAGGATGTCGGCGACATGTTTCTGAAATATTAAACGCCTGTTATTGAATCGTTTGTTGAGCAAATCTAGTGCGATGGGATAGCTGGCCTGGCTAAATTCACCAATCTTCTCCTTGCCGACGGCATTTCCAATTCTCCGCGCTGCACTTAGCATGGCTTGCACCTTGCGCTTGTAGTACGCAATTTCCACATTGAGAGACAAGGGGGAATCGACAGCGATAGGGGAGGGGGTTCCATCAGGAGACATTGCGTGTGTTTGATAAGGCAAACGCCGAGTTTAATAGCCGGTGAATAGCTTCGAACAGTTTGAAAGGCAGTTCAGAATCGATCGCAGCGCTCGAACACACGGGCACAGACCAGCAGCGAGAGTTAGAAATTTGCCAACAACAACAATGCCATACACACTGAGAGCACCGAAACCGTAACGAAAACAACAGCAAGCAGAAGGTAAAGCAGATGACGCGAGAACCGTTACTGTTGCTGGTGCACAACTGAGGAACCGAACAACCGTGGTTTTATGCGACTAAGGCAACGACAAAATTTGGATAAATGCAATTTCTTATGTTTTTTAAATGTTTATCACGTCGGGGTCACCGAAATGTTGAGCTACTGAGCTTCTTCAGCAGCGTATTTTTACGAAATTTAATTAAACACAAATGGGTTTTGGTGTTAATGTATATATATTATATGTATATTGTGTATGTGTGTATGTTCGATTTGTTTTCTTTTATGTACTTAGCGAGAGATGCAACAATAACCACGAAACGAAAATTAGCGATACGACGTTTGCTTACGAAGACGATCAAATTTTAAGTGTTTTCTGCTCTGCTGCTGAGCCTCCCTCACAGCTCTTGTCGGACGACGAATTTAGGTAAAGGGCGATGTAGCGATTGAGAGCGTAGGGCGTAGGGCATCAGCAGCATTGAGAGTAATGTAAAGAGAGTAAGCTATGCCTATCTCTGTGCTGCCATGGGCAGGCGCTTAGCCGAACAGACACCTTGATCTTATCGGCAATAAATCTCACCACAGCCTCTGGCTCTGTTGCAGTAGAAAATCTACCAACATGCAGGTATTTTCTGCTCTGCAATACATTTAGCTGCTCACAGCTCGGAGCAATGCCTAGAACACGCTTCGCCTTCTTTGTGCGGTTCTTTTTCTCACTCCTCCGCACAGTGACAAAGCCATCAGAAGCAGCTGATCCAGGGTCAATAACCGCAGTCGACGTGGCGGCAACTAGCCGCGGAGACCGTAACTCAGCCACAGATATGACGTTGTCGGCTTTCTTCCTTGCAACAGCAGGCTTCACCTTCTTATTTAAATTGACAGGGAGGGCAGCCTTAAACTCAGACTTGAGCTCCCGATAAAGGCTCTCAAGCTTCAGCACAGTTGAGATCGTCAATTTTCGAGTGCAAGTCATTCGCAATCACTCAATTATCGCACTGCCACATAAGGTTAGGCAGATTACCAACATTTTCACCGCCAACCGCCACCAACAACTGAGGAACCGAACAACCGTGGTTTTATGCGACTAAGGCAACGACAAAATTTGGATAAATGCAATTTCTTATGTTTTTTAAATGTTTATCACGTCGGGGTCACCAAAATGTTGAGCTACTGAGCTTCTTCAGCAGCGTATTTTTACGAAATTTAATTAAACACAAATGGGTTTGGTGTTAAATGTATATATATGTATATTGTGTATGTGTGTATGTTCGATTTGTTTTCTTTTATGTACTTAGCGAGAGATGCAACAATAACCACGAAACGAAAATTAGCGATACGACGTTTGCTTACGAAGACGATCCTTCTTGGCAGCACTTCCTTTCTTGCTCCAGGGAACGTCTTTAGCGCAGATACTCCGGACACTATGTCTGTCACGATGATAGGTTCCATCACTCGAACGAGGGGCCACGTCAGATGAGTTACCTGTGAATAGAGAAGCAGAAACTCGGGACTGGGACATCTCTCCAGCAACTATCCATCCTAGCTTAGTTTCCTGAAGATGTGGTAGACCGGCTCCCAATTTGATTTGGCCAATGCAGAGAAGCTGAAAGAACAGAGCCGCTCCAATAAGAATATCAACAGGTTGGGACCGGTAGAACATCTTATCAGCCAAATGTATGTTGGAGGGCATGTTCCGGCGGGTTGTGTCAACAGTACAGTTGGGTTGATTGCTCGTAATGGTGGGAGCAAGCAATGCCGAAATGGTCGTGGCATAGCTCGACGCGTGTGATTTCAGTTGGATATCCACGCAGCATCCTTCGGACATGGCACACGAATCGCCCAGACCAGACACTGAAACTTCCGATTCTTTCTTCTTCAGCCGCAACTGTTGAGCTAGACTTGAAGTAATGAGATGCACCTGTGATCCAGAATCGAGCAGGGCACGGCAAGGAGTCAATGTACCAGAGCTATTCCTAACACTAATTACGGCAGTGGCCAGCAACACGGAGTCCCGTCTGTGACTCTGGGCGAAAAGCGACGTGGCTGATGACGTTGCAGTACATTTACTGCGAGATGGTATCACATGCAATCGTGGAGCCGATTTTGAAGTCGCGAGTTGAGGCAGAATGGAATGGGGAGCGTTGGACGGAGACTCAAAATGAAGCAGTGTGTGATGTCTGGAACCACATATTCGGTAGGATCGAGAACGACATGCACGTTGACAATGGCCTGCTCGGGGGCAATTGATACACAGGGACAGCTTCTTAGCTTCCTGAAAGCGAAGGCGAGGAGAAAGATTGCAGAACTGCAAACACCCATACATGGAATGTTCTGGATCTCCGCAGAATGCACAAATATTCGGCTTGGAGCTAGTTGCGATTAGGCAGTGTTTCCGATGACTATGAGTGTACATATTCTTAGCATGCTCTTGGGTCTCCAATTTCTGGCATCTCTCCTCCAAGAAAGTAGTAAATTGCTCGGCTGTGGAGAGGCTATCCAAAGACGACGTTTCCTCCCACTTGGCTCGTGTGGCACTGTTCGCCCTCTGCAGCAGGCTTTGTATCACAATGCAGTCAGCGACCTGCTCCTTTGTCCCTAGATTCTTTAAAGCCCGCAGATTAGCAATTGCGGTATCTGCCAAGACCCGGAGTTGAGACACAGATTCTTCTTCAATTCGCTGCACACTCAGGATGTCGGCGACATGTTTCTGAAATATTAAACGCCTGTTATTGAATCGTTTGTTGAGCAAATCTAGTGCGATGGGATAGCTGGCCTGGCTAAATTCACCAATCTTCTCCTTGCCGACGGCATTTCCAATTCTCCGCGCTGCACTTAGCATGGCTTGCACCTTGCGCTTGTAGTACGCAATTTCCACATTGAGAGACAAGGGGGAATCGACAGCGATAGGGGAGGGGGTTCCATCAGGAGACATTGCGTGTGTTTGATAAGGCAAACGCCGAGTTTAATAGCCGGTGAATAGCTTCGAACAGTTTGAAAGGCAGTTCAGAATCGATCGCAGCGCTCGAACACACGGGCACAGACCAGCAGCGAGAGTTAGAAATTTGCCAACAACAACAATGCCATACACACTGAGAGCACCGAAACCGTAACGAAAACAACAGCAAGCAGAAGGTAAAGCAGATGACGCGAGAACCGTTACTGTTGCTGGTGCACAACTGAGGAACCGAACAACCGTGGTTTTATGCGACTAAGGCAACGACAAAATTTGGATAAATGCAATTTCTTATGTTTTTTAAATGTTTATCACGTCGGGGTCACCGAAATGTTGAGCTACTGAGCTTCTTCAGCAGCGTATTTTTACGAAATTTAATTAAACACAAATGGGTTTTGGTGTTAATGTATATATATTATATGTATATTGTGTATGTGTGTATGTTCGATTTGTTTTCTTTTATGTACTTAGCGAGAGATGCAACAATAACCACGAAACGAAAATTAGCGATACGACGTTTGCTTACGAAGACGATCAAATTTTAAGTGTTTTCTGCTCTGCTGCTGAGCCTCCCTCACAGCTCTTGTCGGACGACGAATTTAGGTAAAGGGCGATGTAGCGATTGAGAGCGTAGGGCGTAGGGCATCAGCAGCATTGAGAGTAATGTAAAGAGAGTAAGCTATGCCTATCTCTGTGCTGCCATGGGCAGGCGCTTAGCCGAACAGACACCTTGATCTTATCGGCAATAAATCTCACCACAGCCTCTGGCTCTGTTGCAGTAGAAAATCTACCAACATGCAGGTATTTTCTGCTCTGCAATACATTTAGCTGCTCACAGCTCGGAGCAATGCCTAGAACACGCTTCGCCTTCTTTGTGCGGTTCTTTTTCTCACTCCTCCGCACAGTGACAAAGCCATCAGAAGCAGCTGATCCAGGGTCAATAACCGCAGTCGACGTGGCGGCAACTAGCCGCGGAGACCGTAACTCAGCCACAGATATGACGTTGTCGGCTTTCTTCCTTGCAACAGCAGGCTTCACCTTCTTATTTAAATTGACAGGGAGGGCAGCCTTAAACTCAGACTTGAGCTCCCGATAAAGGCTCTCAAGCTTCAGCACAGTTGAGATCGTCAATTTTCGAGTGCAAGTCATTCGCAATCACTCAATTATCGCACTGCCACATAAGGTTAGGCAGATTACCAACATTTTCACCGCCAACCGCCACCAACAACTGAGGAACCGAACAACCGTGGTTTTATGCGACTAAGGCAACGACAAAATTTGGATAAATGCAATTTCTTATGTTTTTTAAATGTTTATCACGTCGGGGTCACCAAAATGTTGAGCTACTGAGCTTCTTCAGCAGCGTATTTTTACGAAATTTAATTAAACACAAATGGGTTTGGTGTTAAATGTATATATATGTATATTGTGTATGTGTGTATGTTCGATTTGTTTTCTTTTATGTACTTAGCGAGAGATGCAACAATAACCACGAAACGAAAATTAGCGATACGACGTTTGCTTACGAAGACGATCCTTCTTGGCAGCACTTCCTTTCTTGCTCCAGGGAACGTCTTTAGCGCAGATACTCCGGACACTATGTCTGTCACGATGATAGGTTCCATCACTCGAACGAGGGGCCACGTCAGATGAGTTACCTGTGAATAGAGAAGCAGAAACTCGGGACTGGGACATCTCTCCAGCAACTATCCATCCTAGCTTAGTTTCCTGAAGATGTGGTAGACCGGCTCCCAATTTGATTTGGCCAATGCAGAGAAGCTGAAAGAACAGAGCCGCTCCAATAAGAATATCAACAGGTTGGGACCGGTAGAACATCTTATCAGCCAAATGTATGTTGGAGGGCATGTTCCGGCGGGTTGTGTCAACAGTACAGTTGGGTTGATTGCTCGTAATGGTGGGAGCAAGCAATGCCGAAATGGTCGTGGCATAGCTCGACGCGTGTGATTTCAGTTGGATATCCACGCAGCATCCTTCGGACATGGCACACGAATCGCCCAGACCAGACACTGAAACTTCCGATTCTTTCTTCTTCAGCCGCAACTGTTGAGCTAGACTTGAAGTAATGAGATGCACCTGTGATCCAGAATCGAGCAGGGCACGGCAAGGAGTCAATGTACCAGAGCTATTCCTAACACTAATTACGGCAGTGGCCAGCAACACGGAGTCCCGTCTGTGACTCTGGGCGAAAAGCGACGTGGCTGATGACGTTGCAGTACATTTACTGCGAGATGGTATCACATGCAATCGTGGAGCCGATTTTGAAGTCGCGAGTTGAGGCAGAATGGAATGGGGAGCGTTGGACGGAGACTCAAAATGAAGCAGTGTGTGATGTCTGGAACCACATATTCGGTAGGATCGAGAACGACATGCACGTTGACAATGGCCTGCTCGGGGGCAATTGATACACAGGGACAGCTTCTTAGCTTCCTGAAAGCGAAGGCGAGGAGAAAGATTGCAGAACTGCAAACACCCATACATGGAATGTTCTGGATCTCCGCAGAATGCACAAATATTCGGCTTGGAGCTAGTTGCGATTAGGCAGTGTTTCCGATGACTATGAGTGTACATATTCTTAGCATGCTCTTGGGTCTCCAATTTCTGGCATCTCTCCTCCAAGAAAGTAGTAAATTGCTCGGCTGTGGAGAGGCTATCCAAAGACGACGTTTCCTCCCACTTGGCTCGTGTGGCACTGTTCGCCCTCTGCAGCAGGCTTTGTATCACAATGCAGTCAGCGACCTGCTCCTTTGTCCCTAGATTCTTTAAAGCCCGCAGATTAGCAATTGCGGTATCTGCCAAGACCCGGAGTTGAGACACAGATTCTTCTTCAATTCGCTGCACACTCAGGATGTCGGCGACATGTTTCTGAAATATTAAACGCCTGTTATTGAATCGTTTGTTGAGCAAATCTAGTGCGATGGGATAGCTGGCCTGGCTAAATTCACCAATCTTCTCCTTGCCGACGGCATTTCCAATTCTCCGCGCTGCACTTAGCATGGCTTGCACCTTGCGCTTGTAGTACGCAATTTCCACATTGAGAGACAAGGGGGAATCGACAGCGATAGGGGAGGGGGTTCCATCAGGAGACATTGCGTGTGTTTGATAAGGCAAACGCCGAGTTTAATAGCCGGTGAATAGCTTCGAACAGTTTGAAAGGCAGTTCAGAATCGATCGCAGCGCTCGAACACACGGGCACAGACCAGCAGCGAGAGTTAGAAATTTGCCAACAACAACAATGCCATACACACTGAGAGCACCGAAACCGTAACGAAAACAACAGCAAGCAGAAGGTAAAGCAGATGACGCGAGAACCGTTACTGTTGCTGGTGCACAACTGAGGAACCGAACAACCGTGGTTTTATGCGACTAGGGCAACGACAAAATTTGGATAAATGCAATTTCTTATGTTTTTTAAATGTTTATCACGTCGGGGTCACCGAAATGTTGAGCTACTGAGCTTCTTCAGCAGCGTATTTTTACGAAATTTAATTAAACACAAATGGGTTTGGTGTTAATGTATATATGTATATGTATATTGTGTATGTGTGTATGTTCGATTTGTTTTCTTTTATGTACTTAGCGAGAGATGCAACAATAACCACGAAACGAAAATTAGCGATACGACGTTTGCTTACGAAGACGATCAAATTTTAAGTGTTTTCTGCTCTGCTGCTGAGCCTCCCTCACAGCTCTTGTCGGACGACGAATTTAGGGAAAGGGCGATGTAGCGATTGAGAGCGTAGGGCGTAGGGCATCAGCAGCATTGAGAGTAATGTAAAGAGAGTAAGCTATGCCTATCTCTGTGCTGCCATGGGCAGGCGCTTAGCCGAACAGACACCTTGATCTTATCGGCAATAAATCTCACCACAGCCTCTGGCTCTGTTGCAGTAGAAAATCTACCAACATGCAGGTATTTTCTGCTCTGCAATACATTTAGCTGCTCACAGCTCGGAGCAATGCCTAGAAAACGCTTCGCCTTCTTTGTGCGGTTCTTTTTCTCACTCCTCCGCACAGTGACAAAGCCATCAGAAGCAGCTGATCCAGGGTCAATAACCGCAGTCGACGTGGCGGCAACTAGCCGCGGAGACCGTAACTCAGCCACAGATATGACGTTGTCGGCTTTCTTCCTTGCAACAGCAGGCTTCACCTTCTTATTTAAATTGACAGGGAGGGCAGCCTTAAACTCAGACTTGAGCTCCCGATAAAGGCTCTCAAGCTTCAGCACAGTTGAGATCGTCAATTTTCGAGTGCAAGTCATTCGCAATCACTCAATTATCGCACTGCCACATAAGGTTAGGCAGATTACCAACATTTTCACCGCCAACCGCCACCAACAACTGAGGAACCGAACAACCGTGGTTTTATGCGACTAAGGCAACGACAAAATTTGGATAAATGCAATTTCTTATGTTTTTTAAATGTTTATCACGTCGGGGTCACCAAAATGTTGAGCTACTGAGCTTCTTCAGCAGCGTATTTTTACGAAATTTAATTAAACACAAATGGGTTTGGTGTTAAATGTATATATATGTATATTGTGTATGTGTGTATGTTCGATTTGTTTTCTTTTATGTACTTAGCGAGAGATGCAACAATAACCACGAAACGAAAATTAGCGATACGACGTTTGCTTACGAAGACGATCCTTCTTGGCAGCACTTCCTTTCTTGCTCCAGGGAACGTCTTTAGCGCAGATACTCCGGACACTATGTCTGTCACGATGATAGGTTCCATCACTCGAACGAGGGGCCACGTCAGATGAGTACTGTGAATAGAGAAGCAGAAACTCGGACTGGACATCTCTCCAGCAACTATCCATCCTAGCTTAGTTTCCTGAAGATGTGGTAGACCGGCTCCCAATTGGATTTGGCCAATGCAGAGAAGCTGAAAGAACAGAGCCGCTCCAATAAGAATATCAACAGGTTGGGACCGGTAGAACATCTTATCAGCCAAATGTATGTTGGAGGGCATGTTCCGGCGGGTTGTGTCAACAGTACAGTTGGGTTGATTGCTCGTAATGGTGGGAGCAGGCAATGCCGAAATGGTCGTGGCATAGCTCGACGCGTGTGATTTCATTTGGATATCCACGCAGCATCCTTCGGACATGGCACACGAATCGCCCAGACCAGACACTGAAACTTCCGATTCTTTCTTCTTCAGCCGCAACTGTTGAGCTAGACTTGAAGTAATGAGATGCACCTGTGATCCAGAATCGAGCAGGGCACGGCAAGGAGTCAATGTACCAGAGCTATTCCTAACACTAATTACGGCAGTGGCCAGCAACACGGAGTCCCGTCTGTGACTCTGGGCGAAAAGCGACGTGGCTGATGACGTTGCAGTACATTTACTGCGAGATGGTATCACATGCAATCGTGGAGCCGATTTTGAAGTCGCGAGTTGAGGCAGAATGGAATGGGGAGCGTTGGACGGAGACTCAAAATGAAGCAGTGTGTGATGTCTGGAACCACATATTCGGTAGGATCGAGAACGACATGCACGTTGACAATGGCCTGCTCGGAGGCAATTGATACACAGGGACAGCTTCTTAGCTTCCTGAAAGCGAAGGCGAGGAGAAAGATTGCAGAACTGCAAACACCCATACATGGAATGTTCTGGATCTCCGCAGAATGCACAAATATTCGGCTTGGAGCTAGTTGCGATTAGGCAGTGTTTCCGATGACTATGAGTGTACATATTCTTAGCATGCTCTTGGGTCTCCAATTTCTGGCATCTCTCCTCCAAGAAAGTAGTAAATTGCTCGGCTGTGGAGAGGCTATCCAAAGACGACGTTTCCTCCCACTTGGCTCGTGTGGCACTGTCCGCCCTCTGCAGCAGGCTTTGTATCACAATGCAGTCAGCGACCTGCTCCTTTGTCCCTAGATTCTTTAAAGCCCGCAGATTAGCAATTGCGGTATCTGCCAAGACCCGGAGTTGAGACACAGATTCTTCTTCAATTCGCTGCACACTCAGGATGTCGGCGACATGTTTCTGAAATATTAAACGCCTGTTATTGAATCGTTTGTTGAGCAAATCTAGTGCGATGGGATAGCTGGCCTGGCTAAATTCACCAATCTTCTCCTTGCCGACGGCATTTCCAATTCTCCGCGCTGCACTTAGCATGGCTTGCACCTTGCGCTTGTAGTACGCAATGTCCACATTGAGAGACAAGGGGAATCGACAGCGATAGGGGAGGGGGTTCCATCAGGAGACATTGCGTGTGTTTGATAAGGCAAACGCCGAGTTTAATAGCCGGTGAATAGCTTCGAACAGTTTGAAAGGCAGTTCAGAATCGATCGCAGCGCTCGAACACACGGGCACAGACCAGCAGCGAGAGTTAGAAATTTGCCAACAACAACAATGCCATACACACTGAGAGCACCGAAACCGTAACGAAAACAATAGCAAGCAGAAGGTAAAGCAGATGACGCGAGAACCGTTACTGTTGCTGGTGCACAACTGAGGAACCGAACAACCGTGGTTTTATGCGACTAAGGCAACGACAAAATTTGGATAAATGCAATTTCTTATGTTTTTTAAATGTTTATCACGTCGGGGTCACCGAAATGTTGAGCTACTGAGCTTCTTCAGCAGCGTATTTTTACGAAATTTAATTAAACACAAATGGGTTTGGTGTTAATGTATATATGTATATGTATATTGTGTATGTGTGTATGTTCGATTTGTTTTCTTTTATGTACTTAGCGAGAGATGCAACAATAACCACGAAACGAAAATTAGCGATGCGACGTTTGCTTACGAAGACGATCAAATTTTAAGTGTTTTCTGCTCTGCTGCTGAGCCTCCCTCACAGCTCTTGTCGGACGACGAATTTAGGTAAAGGGCGATTTAGCGATTGAGAGCGTAGGGCGTAGGGCATCAGCAGCATTGAGAGTAATGTAAAGAGAGTAAGCTATGCCTATCTCTGTGCTGCCATGGGCAGGCGCTTAGCCGAACAGACACCTTGATCTTATCGGCAATAAATCTCACCACAGCCTCTGGCTCTGTTGCAGTAGAAAATCTACCAACATGCAGGTATTTTCTGCTCTGCAATACATTTAGCTGCTCACAGCTCGGAGCAATGCCTAGAAAACGCTTCGCCTTCTTTGTGCGGTTCTTTTTCTCTCTCCTCCGCACAGTGACAAAGCCATCAGAAGCAGCTGATCCAGGGTCAATAACCGCAGTCGACGTGGCGGCAACTAGCCGCGGAGACCGTAACTCAGCCACAGATATGACGTTGTCGGCTTTCTTCCTTGCAACAGCAGGCTTCACCTTCTTATTTAAATTGACAGGGAGGGCAGCCTTAAACTCAGACTTGAGCTCCCGATAAAGGCTCTCAAGCTTCAGCACAGTTGAGATCGTAAATTTTCGAGTGCAAGTCATTCGCAATCACTCAATTATCGCACTGCCACATAAGGTTAGGCAGATTACCAACATTTTCACCGCCAACCGCCACCAACAACTGAGGAACCGAACAACCGTGGTTTTATGCGACTAAGGCAACGACAAAATTTGGATAAATGCAATTTCTTATGTTTTTTAAATGTTTATCACGTCGGGGTCACCAAAATGTTGAGCTACTGAGCTTCTTCAGCAGCGTATTTTTACGAAATTTAATTAAACACAAATGGGTTTGGTGTTAATGTATATATATGTATATTGTGTATGTGTGTATGTGTGTATGTTCTATTTGTTTTCTTTTATGTACTTAGCCAGAGATGCAACAATAACCACGAAACGAAAATTAGCGATACGACGTTTGCTTACGAAGACGATCCTTCTTGGCAGCACTTCCTTTCTTGCTCCAGGGAACGTCTTTAGCGCAGATACTCCGGACACTATGTCTATCACGATGATAGGTTCCATCACTCGAACGAGGGGCCACGTCAGATGAGAAGATGTGGTAGACCTTCTCCCAATTTGATTTGGCCAATGCAGAGAAGCTCAAAGAACAGAGCCGCTCCAATAAGGATATCAACAGGTTGGGACCGGTAGAACATCTTATCAGCCAAATGTATGTTTGAGGGCATGTTCCGGCGGGTTGTGTCAACAGTACAGTTGGGTTGATTGCTCGTAATGGTGGGAGCAAGCCATGCCGAAATGGTCGTGGCATAGCTCGACGCGTGTGATTTCAGTTGGATATCCACGCAGCATCCTTCGGACATGGCACACGAATCGCCCAGACCAGACACTGAAACTTCCGATTCTTTCTTCTTCAGCCGCAACTGTTGAGCTAGACTTGAAGTAATGAGATGCACCTGTGATCCAGAATCGAGCAGGGCACGGCAAGGAGTCAATGTACCAGAGCTATTCCTAACACTAATTACGGCAGTGGCCAGCAACACGGAGTCCCGTCTGTGACTCTGGGCGAAAAGCGACGTGGCTGATGACGTTGCAGTACATTTACTGCGAGATGGTATCACATGCAATCGTGGCATTTCCAATTCTCCGCGCTGCACTTAGCATGGCTTGCACCTTGCGCTTGTAGTACGCAATGTCCACATTGAGAGACAAGGGGGAATCGACAGCGATAGGGGAGGGGGTTCCATCAGGAGACATTGCGTGTGTTTGATAAGGCAAACGCCGAGTTTAATAGCCGGTGAATAGCTTCGAACAGTTTGAAAGGCAGTTCAGAATCGATCGCAGCGCTCGAACACACGGGCACAGACCAGCAGCGAGAGTTAGAAATTTGCCAACAACAACAATGCCATACACACCGAGAGCACCGAAACCGTAACGAAAACAATAGCAAGCAGAAGGTAAAGCAGATGACGCGAGAACCGTTACTGTTGCTGGTGCACAACTGAGGAACCGAACAACCGTGGTTTTATGCGACTAAGGCAACGACAAAATTTGGATAAATGCAATTTCTTATGTTTTTTAAATGTTTATCACGTCGGGTCACCGAAATGTTGAGCTACTGAGCTTCTTCAGCAGCGTATTTTTACGAAATTTAATTAAACACAAATGGGTTTGGTGTTAATGTATATATATGTATATTGTGTATGTGTGTATGTTCGATTTGTTTTCTTTTATGTACTTAGCGAGAGATGCAACAATAACCACGAAACGAAAATTAGCGATACGACGTTTGCTTACGAAGACGATCAAATTTTAAGTGTTTTCTGCTCTGCTGCTGAGCCTCCCTCACAGCTCTTGTCGGACGACGAATTTAGGGAAAGGGCGATGTAGCGATTGAGAGCGTAGGGCGTAGGGCATCAGCAGCATTGAGAGTAATGTAAAGAGAGTAAGCTATGCCTATCTCTGTGCTGCCATGGGCAGGCGCTTAGCCGAACAGACACCTTGATCTTATCGGCAACAAATCTCACCACAGCCTCTGGCTCTGTTGCAGTAGAAAATCTACCAACATGCAGGTATTTTCTGCTCTGCAATACATTTAGCTGCTCACAGCTCGGAGCAATGCCTAGAAAACGCTTCGCCTTCTTTGTGCGGTTCTTTTTCTCTCTCCTCCGCACAGTGACAAAGCCATCAGAAGCAGCTGATCCAGGGTCAATAACCGCAGTCGACGTGGCGGCAACTAGCCGCGGAGACCGTAACTCAGCCACAGATATGACGTTGTCGGCTTTCTTCCTTGCAACAGCAGGCTTCACCTTCTTATTTAAATTGACAGGGAGGGCAGCCTTAAACTCAGACTTGAGCTCCCGATAAAGGCTCTCAAGCTTCAGCACAGTTGAGATCGTAAATTTTCGAGTGCAAGTCATTCGCAATCACACAATTATCGCACTGCCACATAAGGTTAGGCAGATTACCAACATTTTCACCGCCAACCGCCACCAACAACTGAGGAACCGAACAACCGTGGTTTTATGCGACTAAGGCAACGACAAAATTTGGATAAATGCAATTTCTTATGTTTTTTAAATGTTTATCACGTCGGGGTCACCAAAATGTTGAGCTACTGAGCTTGTTCAGCAGCGTATTTTTACGAAATTTAATTAAACACAAATGGGTTTGGTGTTAATGTATATATATGTATATTGTGTATGTGTGTATGTTCGATTTGTTTTCTTTTATGTACTTAGCCAGAGATGCAACAATAACCACGAAACGAAAATTAGCGATACGACGTTTGCTTACGAAGACGATCCTTCTTGGCAGCACTTCCTTTCTTGCTCCAGGGAACGTCTTTAGCGCAGATACTCCGGACACTATGTCTATCACGATGATAGGTTCCATCACTCGAACGAGGGGCCACGTCAGATGAGAAGATGTGGTAGACCTTCTCCCAATTTGATTTGGCCAATGCAGAGAAGCTGAAAGAACAGAGCCGCTCCAATAAGGATATCAACAGGTTGGGACCGGTAGAACATCTTATCAGCCAAATGTATGTTGGAGGGCATGTTCCGGCGGGTTGTGTCAACAGTACAGTTGGGTTGATTGCTCGTAATGGTGGGAGCAAGCAATGCCGAAATGGTCGTGGCATAGCTCGACGCGTGTGATTTCAGTTGGATATCCACGCAGCATCCTTCGGACATGGCACACGAATCGCCCAGACCAGACACTGAAACTTCCGATTCTTTCTTCTTCAGCCGCAACTGTTGAGCTAGACTTGAAGTAATGAGATGCACCTGTGATCCAGAATCGAGCAGGGCACGGCAAGGAGTCAATGTACCAGAGCTATTCCTAACACTAATTACGGCAGTGGCCAGCAACACGGAGTCCCGTCTGTGACTCTGGGCGAAAAGCGACGTGGCTGATGACGTTGCAGTACATTTACTGCGAGATGGTATCACATGCAATCGTGGAGCCGATTTTGAAGTCGCGAGTTGAGGCAGAATGGAATGGGGAGCGTTGGACGGAGACTCAAAATGAAGCAGTGTGTGATGTCTGGAACCACATATTCGGTAGGATCGAGAACGACATGCACGTTGACAATGGCCTGCTCGGAGGCAATTGATACACAGGGACAGCTTCTTAGCTTCCTGAAAGCGAAGGCGAGGAGAAAGATTGCAGAACTGCAAACACCCATACATGGAATGTTCTGGATCTCCGCAGAATGCACAAATATTCGGCTTGGAGCTAGTTGCGATTAGGCAGTGTTTCCGATGACTATGAGTGTACATATTCTTAGCATGCTCTTGGGTCTCCAATTTCTGGCATCTCTCCTCCAAGAAAGTAGTAAATTGCTCGGCTGTGGAGAGGCTATCCAAAGACGACGTTTCCTCCCACTTGGCTCGTGTGGCACTGTCCGCCCTCTGCAGCAGGCTTTGTATCACAATGCAGTCAGCGACCTGCTCCTTTGTCCCTAGATTCTTTAAAGCCCGCAGATTAGCAATTGCGGTATCTGCCAAGACCCGGAGTTGAGACACAGATTCTTCTTCAATTCGCTGCACACTCAGGATGTCGGCGACATGTTTCTGAAATATTAAACGCCTGTTATTGAATCGTTTGTTGAGCAAATCTAGTGCGATGGGATAGCTGGCCTGGCTAAATTCACCAATCTTCTCCTTGCCGACGGCATTTCCAATTCTCCGCGCTGCACTTAGCATGGCTTGCACCTTGCGCTTGTAGTACGCAATGTCCACATTGAGAGACAAGGGGGAATCGACAGCGATAGGGGAGGGGGTTCCATCAGGAGACATTGCGTGTGTTTGATAAGGCAAACGCCGAGTTTAATAGCCGGTGAATAGCTTCGAACAGTTTGAAAGGCAGTTCAGAATCGATCGCAGCGCTCGAACACACGGGCACAGACCAGCAGCGAGAGTTAGAAATTTGCCAACAACAACAATGCCATACACACTGAGAGCACCGAAACCGTAACGAAAACAATAGCAAGCAGAAGGTAAAGCAGATGACGCGAGAACCGTTACTGTTGCTGGTGCACAACTGAGGAACCGAACAACCGTGGTTTTATGCGACTAAGGCAACGACAAAATTTGGATAAATGCAATTTCTTATGTTTTTTAAATGTTTATCACGTCGGGGTCACCGAAATGTTGAGCTACTGAGCTTCTTCAGCAGCGTATTTTTACGAAATTTAATTAAACACAAATGGGTTTGGTGTTAATGTATATATGTATATGTATATTGTGTATGTGTGTATGTTCGATTTGTTTTCTTTTATGTACTTAGCGAGAGATGCAACAATAACCACGAAACGAAAATTAGCGATGCGACGTTTGCTTACGAAGACGATCAAATTTTAAGTGTTTTCTGCTCTGCTGCTGAGCCTCCCTCACAGCTCTTGTCGGACGACGAATTTAGGTAAAGGGCGATTTAGCGATTGAGAGCGTAGGGCGTAGGGCATCAGCAGCATTGAGAGTAATGTAAAGAGAGTAAGCTATGCCTATCTCTGTGCTGCCATGGGCAGGCGCTTAGCCGAACAGACACCTTGATCTTATCGGCAACAAATCTCACCACAGCCTCTGGCTCTGTTGCAGTAGAAAATCTACCAACATGCAGGTATTTTCTGCTCTGCAATACATTTAGCTGCTCACAGCTCGGAGCAATGCCTAGAAAACGCTTCGCCTTCTTTGTGCGGTTCTTTTTCTCTCTCCTCCGCACAGTGACAAAGCCATCAGAAGCAGCTGATCCAGGGTCAATAACCGCAGTCGACGTGGCGGCAACTAGCCGCGGAGACCGTAACTCAGCCACAGATATGACGTTGTCGGCTTTCTTCCTTGCAACAGCAGGCTTCACCTTCTTATTTAAATTGACAGGGAGGGCAGCCTTAAACTCAGACTTGAGCTCCCGATAAAGGCTCTCAAGCTTCAGCACAGTTGAGATCGTAAATTTTCGAGTGCAAGTCATTCGCAATCACTCAATTATCGCACTGCCACATAAGGTTAGGCAGATTACCAACATTTTCACCGCCAACCGCCACCAACAACTGAGGAACCGAACAACCGTGGTTTTATGCGACTAAGGCAACGACAAAATTTGGATAAATGCAATTTCTTATGTTTTTTAAATGTTTATCACGTCGGGGTCACCAAAATGTTGAGCTACTGAGCTTCTTCAGCAGCGTATTTTTACGAAATTTAATTAAACACAAATGGGTTTGGTGTTAATGTATATATATGTATATTGTGTATGTGTGTATGTGTGTATGTTCTATTTGTTTTCTTTTATGTACTTAGCCAGAGATGCAACAATAACCACGAAACGAAAATTAGCGATACGACGTTTGCTTACGAAGACGATCCTTCTTGGCAGCACTTCCTTTCTTGCTCCAGGGAACGTCTTTAGCGCAGATACTCCGGACACTATGTCTATCACGATGATAGGTTCCATCACTCGAACGAGGGGCCACGTCAGATGAGAAGATGTGGTAGACCTTCTCCCAATTTGATTTGGCCAATGCAGAGAAGCTCAAAGAACAGAGCCGCTCCAATAAGGATATCAACAGGTTGGGACCGGTAGAACATCTTATCAGCCAAATGTATGTTGGAGGGCATGTTCCGGCGGGTTGTGTCAACAGTACAGTTGGGTTGATTGCTCGTAATGGTGGGAGCAAGCCATGCCGAAATGGTCGTGGCATAGCTCGACGCGTGTGATTTCAGTTGGATATCCACGCAGCATCCTTCGGACATGGCACACGAATCGCCCAGACCAGACACTGAAACTTCCGATTCTTTCTTCTTCAGCCGCAACTGTTGAGCTAGACTTGAAGTAATGAGATGCACCTGTGATCCAGAATCGAGCAGGGCACGGCAAGGAGTCAATGTACCAGAGCTATTCCTAACACTAATTACGGCAGTGGCCAGCAACACGGAGTCCCGTCTGTGACTCTGGGCGAAAAGCGACGTGGCTGATGACGTTGCAGTACATTTACTGCGAGATGGTATCACATGCAATCGTGGCATTTCCAATTCTCCGCGCTGCACTTAGCATGGCTTGCACCTTGCGCTTGTAGTACGCAATGTCCACATTGAGAGACAAGGGGGAATCGACAGCGATAGGGGAGGGGGTTCCATCAGGAGACATTGCGTGTGTTTGATAAGGCAAACGCCGAGTTTAATAGCCGGTGAATAGCTTCGAACAGTTTGAAAGGCAGTTCAGAATCGATCGCAGCGCTCGAACACACGGGCACAGACCAGCAGCGAGAGTTAGAAATTTGCCAACAACAACAATGCCATACACACCGAGAGCACCGAAACCGTAACGAAAACAATAGCAAGCAGAAGGTAAAGCAGATGACGCGAGAACCGTTACTGTTGCTGGTGCACAACTGAGGAACCGAACAACCGTGGTTTTATGCGACTAAGGCAACGACAAAATTTGGATAAATGCAATTTCTTATGTTTTTTAAATGTTTATCACGTCGGGGTCACCGAAATGTTGAGCTACTGAGCTTCTTCAGCAGCGTATTTTTACGAAATTTAATTAAACACAAATGGGTTTGGTGTTAATGTATATATATGTATATTGTGTATGTGTGTATGTTCGATTTGTTTTCTTTTATGTACTTAGCGAGAGATGCAACAATAACCACGAAACGAAAATTAGCGATACGACGTTTGCTTACGAAGACGATCAAATTTTAAGTGTTTTCTGCTCTGCTGCTGAGCCTCCCTCACAGCTCTTGTCGGACGACGAATTTAGGGAAAGGGCGATGTAGCGATTGAGAGCGTAGGGCGTAGGGCATCAGCAGCATTGAGAGTAATGTAAAGAGAGTAAGCTATGCCTATCTCTGTGCTGCCATGGGCAGGCGCTTAGCCGAACAGACACCTTGATCTTATCGGCAACAAATCTCACCACAGCCTCTGGCTCTGTTGCAGTAGAAAATCTACCAACATGCAGGTATTTTCTGCTCTGCAATACATTTAGCTGCTCACAGCTCGGAGCAATGCCTAGAAAACGCTTCGCCTTCTTTGTGCGGTTCTTTTTCTCTCTCCTCCGCACAGTGACAAAGCCATCAGAAGCAGCTGATCCAGGGTCAATAACCGCAGTCGACGTGGCGGCAACTAGCCGCGGAGACCGTAACTCAGCCACAGATATGACGTTGTCGGCTTTCTTCCTTGCAACAGCAGGCTTCACCTTCTTATTTAAATTGACAGGGAGGGCAGCCTTAAACTCAGACTTGAGCTCCCGATAAAGGCTCTCAAGCTTCAGCACAGTTGAGATCGTAAATTTTCGAGTGCAAGTCATTCGCAATCACACAATTATCGCACTGCCACATAAGGTTAGGCAGATTACCAACATTTTCACCGCCAACCGCCACCAACAACTGAGGAACCGAACAACCGTGGTTTTATGCGACTAAGGCAACGACAAAATTTGGATAAATGCAATTTCTTATGTTTTTTAAATGTTTATCACGTCGGGGTCACCAAAATGTTGAGCTACTGAGCTTGTTCAGCAGCGTATTTTTACGAAATTTAATTAAACACAAATGGGTTTGGTGTTAATGTATATATATGTATATTGTGTATGTGTGTATGTTCGATTTGTTTTCTTTTATGTACTTAGCCAGAGATGCAACAATAACCACGAAACGAAAATTAGCGATACGACGTTTGCTTCTTGGCAGCACTTCCTTTCTTGCTCCAGGGAACGTCTTTAGCGCAGATACTCCGGACACTATGTCTGTCACGATGATAGGTTCCATCACTCGAACGAGGGGCCACGTCAGATGAGTTACCTGTGAATAGAGAAGCAGAAACTCGGGACTGGGACATCTCTCCAGCAACTATCCATCCTAGCTTAGTTTCCTGAAGATGTGGTAGACCGGCTCCCAATTTGATTTGGCCAATGCAGAGAAGCTGAAAGAACAGAGCCGCTCCAATAAGAATATCAACAGGTTGGGACCGGTAGAACATCTTATCAGCCAAATGTATGTTGGAGGGCATGTTCCGGCGGGTTGTGTCAACAGTACAGTTGGGTTGATTGCTCGTAATGGTGGGAGCAAGCAATGCCGAAATGGTCGTGGCATAGCTCGACGCGTGTGATTTCAGTTGGATATCCACGCAGCATCCTTCGGACATGGCACACGAATCGCCCAGACCAGACACTGAAACTTCCGATTCTTTCTTCTTCAGCCGCAACTGTTGAGCTAGACTTGAAGTAATGAGATGCACCTGTGATCCAGAATCGAGCAGGGCACGGCAAGGAGTCAATGTACCAGAGCTATTCCTAACACTAATTACGGCAGTGGCCAGCAACACGGAGTCCCGTCTGTGACTCTGGGCGAAAAGCGACGTGGCTGATGACGTTGCAGTACATTTACTGCGAGATGGTATCACATGCAATCGTGGAGCCGATTTTGAAGTCGCGAGTTGAGACAGAATGGAATGGGGAGCGTTGGACGGAGACTCAAAATGAAGCAGTGTGTGATGTCTGGAACCACATATTCGGTAGGATCGAGAACGACATGCACGTTGACAATGGCCTGCTCGGAGGCAATTGATACACAGGGACAGCTTCTTAGCTTCCTGAAAGCGAAGGCGAGGAGAAAGATTGCAGAACTGCAAACACCCATACATGGAATGTTCTGGATCTCCGCAGAATGCACAAATATTCGGCTTGGAGCTAGTTGCGATTAGGCAGTGTTTCCGATGACTATGAGTGTACATATTCTAAGCATGCTCTTGGGTCTCCAATTTCTGGCATCTCTCCTCCAAGAAAGTAGTAAATTGCTCGGCTGTGGAGAGGCTATCCAAAGACGACGTTTCCTCCCACTTGGCTCGTGTGGCACTGTCCGCCCTCTGCAGCAGGCTTTGTATCACAATGCAGTCAGCGACCTGCTCCTTTGTCCCTAGATTCTTTAAAGCCCGCAGATTAGCAATTGCGGTATCTGCCAAGACCCGGAGTTGAGACACAGATTCTTCTTCAATTCGCTGCACACTCAGGATGTCGGCGACATGTTTCTGAAATATTAAACGCCTGTTATTGAATCGTTTGTTGAGCAAATCTAGTGCGATGGGATAGCTGGCCTGGCTAAATTCACCAATATTCTCCTTGCCGACGGCATTTCCAATTCTCCGCGCTGCACTTAGCATGGCTTGCACCTTGCGCTTGTAGTACGCAATGTCCACATTGAGAGACAAGGGTGAATCGACAGCGATAGGGGAGGGGGTTCCATCAGGAGACATTGCGTGTGTTTGATAAGGCAAACGCCGAGTTTAATAGCCGGTGAATAGCTTCGAACAGTTTGAAAGGCAGTTCAGAATCGATCGCAGCGCTCGAACACACGGGCACAGGCCAGCAGCGAGAGTTAGAAATTTGCCAACAACAACAATGCCATACACACTGAGAGCACCGAAACCGTAACGAAAACAATAGCAAGCAGAAGGTAAAGCAGATGACGCGAGAACCGTTACTGTTGCTGGTGCACAACTGAGGAACCGAACAACCGTGGTTTTATGCGACTAAGGCAACGACAAAATTTGGATAAATGCAATTTCTTATGTTTTTTAAATGTTTATCACGTCGGGGTCACCGAAATGTTGAGCTACTGAGCTTCTTCAGCAGCGTATTTTTACGAAATTTAATTAAACACAAATGGGTTTGGTGTTAATGTATATATATGTATATTGTGTATGTGTGTATGTTCGATTTGTTTTCTTTTATGTACTTAGCGAGAGATGCAACAATAACCACGAAACGAAAATTAGCGATACGACGTTTGCTTACGAAGACGATCAAATTTTAAGTGTTTTCTGCTCTGCTGCTGAGCCTCCCTCACAGCTCTTGTCGGACGACGAATTTAGGGAAAGGGCGATGTAGCGATTGAGAGCGTAGGGCGTAGGGCATCAGCAGCATTGAGAGTAATGTAAAGAGAGTAAGCTATGCCTATCTCTGTGCTGCCATGGGCAGGCGCTTAGCCGAACAGACACCTTGATCTTATCGGCAATAAATCTCACCACAGCCTCTGGCTCTGTTGCAGTAGAAAATCTACCAACATGCAGGTATTTTCTGCTCTGCAATACATTTAGCTGCTCACAGCTCGGAGCAATGCCTAGAAAACGCTTCGCCTTCTTTGTGCGGTTCTTTTTCTCACTCCTCCGCACAGTGACAAAGCCATCAGAAGCAGCTGATCCAGGGTCAATAACCGCAGTCGACGTGGCGGCAACTAGCCGCGGAGACCGTAACTCAGCCACAGATATGACGTTGTCGGCTTTCTTCCTTGCAACAGCAGGCTTCACCTTCTTATTTAAATTGACAGGGAGGGCAGCCTTAAACTCAGACTTGAGCTCCCGATAAAGGCTCTCAAGCTTCAGCACAGTTGAGATCGTCAATTTTCGAGTGCAAGTCATTCGCAATCACTCAATTATCGCACTGCCACATAAGGTTAGGCAGATTACCAACATTTTCACCGCATCTGCATGCAAATCAATGCACGACAGATGAAACGCAGGGCGGCACAACGACGAACAGCGTACAGCGTCAAAGCCGCGAAGCTGAGCGGCCGTAACGTTCGAATCGCATTCCGAGCAGTGATAAACCATAGCGAAAACACGACCGAACGCAGTGAAAGCTGACTTGAGGCTGATTATGACGTTATAATATTGGTTGAAACCTGGCTCAACCCTAACTTCAGTTCCAACGAGTTGTATCTGGCTCGTCAGGGAAGACGGTGATAGTTGCTTCCTATATACCCCCTGGAAGTGACTTTGCGCAGTATCAAGCGCATATGGATAATATTTCCAGTATATGTACATATATACCAGCTTAGATGATTCAGTGGGTATCTGTGTGACAGATCAACAATCCCTTGCTATGATGCCTGGCAATGTACACTTGATTTGCTTGGGCTAGAGCTTAGGGAATAGTTTTTAAGTAATGTTTAGTTTAGTTAAACAAAACTAAAAACGCAGAATTTATAGAATTATAGAAAATGCATATATCTATCAGAGCGTTTAATTTTGATCAGATCGGATACTTAATAAAGCCACAATGAAGAAAACCATTTCGAAAGCATATGTAAAAATCATATGTAAACAAAAATGGAAAAAGATACATATACGAGGGCTGCGTGATTTAAAAACATTTTTATTTATCATCAAAAATGGTTTTATTGTTTTTCAAAGTATTCTTTGAGCATGCGCTCAAACCAATTGTCGAAGCACTTTTTCCACTCCGATTGAGACACCTTCAAAACATGGTTTTTGAACGCTTCAACAGCATCTTCTGGGGACGAAAATCGTTCACCACGCATTTTTTTCTTGATGTGCGGGAATAAAAAGAAGTCATTGGGTGCCAAGTCAGGGCTGTACGGCGGATGACTCATCAATTCGACGTTTTGGCCAGTCAAAAAGGCGCTGGTTTGTGCCGATGTGTGAGAGCTCGCGTTGTCATGGTGAACAATGATTCGTCTTCTCTTGTTCGCTTTTCGAATTTCTCCGAAGACTTCAGGCAAACAAATTGTAGTGTACCACTCAGAATTGACAGTCCTTCGTTGCTCAAGCGGAACAGTTGCCACATGACCAGTTTTTCCGAAGAAACAGGCGACCATTTGCTTCGAAGTGCTTCTTGCACGAACAACTTTCGTTGGATTTGGCTCGTCTTCGAAGACCCACACGGTCGATTGTTGTTTTGTTTCGGGCTCATACGCATAGATCCATGATTTGTCACCTGTGACGATCTTATAAACGTCTTTTGAAGCACCGCGATCGAATTTTTTTAACATTTCTTTGCACCAATCGACACGAGCCTTTTTTTGAGCGATTGTCAAATTGTGCGGGATCCAACGACAACAAATCTTTTTTACGGCCAGGTGTTCATGCAATATCGAATGTATGCTGGTGGTAGAAATGCCCAAGGATGCCTCTATCTCACGGTATGTCACATGACGATCTTGCATTATCAGTTCACGCACGGCATCAATGTTCTCTGGCACAACGGCCGATTTTGGACGACCTCCACGGAATTCGTCGTTGAGCGAGCGTCGGCCACGATTGAATTCATTGTACCAATTTTTTACGGTGCTAAAGGATGGTGCTTGATTCCCGTATAACGATTTAAGTTCATCGATGCACTCTTGTCTTGATAATCCACGTCGAAAGTTGTGAACAATTTTCGCTCGAAAATGTTCGCGTGTTAATTCCATTTTTTGGCCGAGATGAATTTTTCAAGTCACTGTAAATAAAAAAATTCACCATTAAATGACAACACGTTCCGAGAGATGTTATGCTACAAAATGTCAACCTTTCCAATGGAAATATCAGATTGCACCTGGCAACACTTAGTGTTGCCTAGGCCAGAAATATATCACGACTGGTTCGACTTAATTATTTGAATCTTTTTTGCCCAAAATTTAATTCGTCCCTATGCCGCGGCTCAGCACGTTCCCCCCACATTTTGTTTATTTTAATGCGTGACAAAGCGTCTGCTCCATAATTTTGTTTTCCTTCCAAATATTTGATTTCATTAAGTATAAGTAGAAGTATAACGCCAACGTTGTAATTTCATATTGGGTTCTTTAATTTTATTTTGCCAAACCAGTGGTTTATGATCGCTTAGAATTTCAAATCAAACTTCATATAAATACGCAAACTCCATATAAATAGCTGCTCCTTTTCGATTGTAGTTCGTGATCATTTAAGGTTCTACTTGCGAAACGAATAGGCTTGTTATCCTGTGACAACAAGGCCCCTAGGCCTTGGCATCAGAAAAGGGATATGGAATGTCTTTGTAAAATCTGGTCGTCTGAGAATTGGGTCATTCATAATTAAAGTCTTCAATTTTTCAAAAGATTTATTATATTCTTTTTATTTTTTATGTGAATTTTACATCCTTTCTTTATAAAACGACTCTTGTGCTCTGCGACATAGACTGCATAGACCTAAGAATGATTTTATTTCCTTTGAAGTCTTCGGTATGGGAAATTCTTCGATTTCTCTAAGTTTTATTTTGTTGGGTCGTAGGCTTCTGGACTTATGGTATGACCTAAAAAATCAGTTCCTTTGTTTAGAAATTCGCATTTATCCAATTGAAGTTTTAGATATGCCTCTTTGAGTTTCTCGTACACTTTTCTTAGAGATCCTAGGTGTTCTGTTCGTAGTGGCCATGTTTAGTCGAAAATGCCGTTTTAGGTATTGACTTAAGGTCCATTTTGATTTGATGGAAGCCTTTCGCTAAATCAATTGTGGTAAGGTATTGGCAATTTCCAAGTTTACTAAGTATTTCGTTCATATTAGGGATCGGGAATTTATCGCTTACAGTTCTTTCGTTTGAATTTCGGTAATCGGCTAGTATTCTATATTTTTTTTTTACCTAGATCATCTATCTACTTGGGCACGATCCATAAAGTACTGCAATATGTAGAATCGCTTTCGCGAATGATGCCTTGTTTTAACATTTCGTTAATTTGTTTATTAACTTCTATTTCGTTTGCGAAAGGGTAGCAATATGGACCCCATAAAGTATATTTATTCTTGATCAGCATCAATAGCCGAGTCGATATAGCCATGTCTGTCTGTCCGTCCGTCTGTCCGTCTTCATTTGCGCCTATATCTCAGAGACCATTTAAGCTAGAGCAACCAAGTTTTGTATCCAGTCTTCTCTGTGATCACACTACTCTAAATGTATTTTGAAATTTCGCCCCGCCCCTTTCCGCCCCCACAAAGGACGAAAGTCTGTGGCATGCACAATTTGGAAGATACAAGAAAAATAAATACGCAGAATCATAGAGAATGACCATTTCTATCAGAGTGTTGAATCTGGATCAGATCGGATCATTATTATAGCTACAATGAAGAAAACCATTTCGAAAGTCATCATTCCCTCTCGCTCTCTCTCACACGCGACCCTGTCTGTTTTGCCTATTCGTCTAAATGAGCGCCTAGATCTCAGAGACTATAAGAGCTAGAGCAACCAAACTTTCTATCCAAGCTCCTGTGATATCGAACCAGCACAAGTGTATTTCAAAATTTTGACCCGCCCCCTTCCGCCCCCACAAAGAACGAAAATCTGTGAAATCCACAATTTTTAAAATAAATGAAAACCAAAAACGCAGAATCATGAAGAATTACCATATCTACCAGATTGCCGAATATGGATCATGTCGGATCAATATTATGGCCAGAAGAAACAAATTAAATTTCAGTGGCTACGCAACGCCTGCCCAGCGCTGACTCATTCCCTCTCTCTCTGTCGCAAACACTTGTACGTCTCAAATATGTAGTTATACATGTAGAAATTTAGAAGCAGTTGTAAAAAGCATATGCAAACAAAATTGAAAACATGTATAATATTCCAAAAATGATTTGACTTCATTTTTTTCATTATTTTTTGCCCAAAATTTAATTTGTCCCTTTTGCGAACATTGCTCATATATGTATGTATGTGTATACTGACTGAGTACCGGGTATAAGGTAGAGCCGCGGCCTTTGCCGCGGCTCACAACGTTCCCCCTCGTTTATAATTTTGGTCTGTCTCATAATCATCATCTGATTCGTATTGTTGAGTGTATTCGTCAATTTCCATGCGCGACTGTCCGCTGCCGTTGTTGAGGGGGCTGGCTGTAGGCTCGGGTGTCATTCTGTCGGTCTCGATTCAAGTCTTCTCTGAATTCTTGGTACAATTGCCTGTGCTGGTAAAATGTTATCTGTCTCGATTGAGCGTTTCGTTGAAGTTGGACTTGGGAATTGTTATTGTTATTAGTTTGGTTCGGTGCTGAATATTTGAATGGACTAAAGGGTTGAAGTTTTCTTGATTCGAATGGGTGTTTCTGTTATAATTAATGTTGATATTTGTGTTCAGGCAATTAGTGCTTAGTTTTGGACGATTATCCACTTTCTGGGAAGTGGAGTCTTCGTATAAACTTTCTTGTTGTGCGACTTGTTTTAATTTTTGAATGGTTGAAATGTCATGCCTTGCTAAGGTCATGAATATCGGTAAGTTTACGTTAGATTGTATTTTGTTTAGTATTTGCCATTGCTTGAGTATAGACTGTAGAATTTGTTGAATATTATACTAGTACTCTTATCTTCTGGTTCCTTGCAGAACGTAGATAACCTTTTAATGGTGTAGAATACAGGCAGCGCATCAGTTCCTCCAGTGGGGTCTGCGTATTATACTCGTTGATGAGGGCCTCCTTCAGATCAGTTCATTGATTGTGGCATCCTTCTTGGGATATTTACCCGGCATCTCTTCTGATCTGTAGCTTGATGCCACCAAATATCACTGCTTTTTGTTGGGCGTTGTCCGTAGTGTACAATTGAAACAAATAACACTACTCGACAAAATTCAACTTTTTCCTTCTGCTGTCGCCAAATGACTCTTTCTGATAGATTTGGAGATTTACATTTTTTTTTTAAATATGTTTTTTTTTTTAAAAATTTGGTATTTTTCTTTAAAGGTAGTGCTTCTAATTTTTACATAACTTAAATTTTTTATAACTGGTTGTATTGAACTTTGCAGTTCTGAAAATCTAACGAATGCAGCTATAAATGCGACCCAAACACTTTGTAGCTGCAGCTTAACGTATGAAAGATATTAGGCTTTCAAAGTCAAATTTCATAATTTTTTGCGGTATTTTTTCCCAAGTTTGTTTTTCTGTTTTTTCTGAGTTTTTCTGAGTTTTAAAAGTCAAAAAGTTCCAGCAGCCATCATTCAATAACTTAGTTGCTTAATATCATAAAGTTTATCTATTTACCGTTGACTCTACCACTGACGTTTGCATTTTAATTAAATCGTCTAGTTTATGCTAGATTTCTAATAAATTTTCATATTACCTTACAAAATGTTCCTATCTTTGGCGTTCATTATCCCAAACAATATATAATAAAGTGAGACCTTGCACTGAAATGGTGCTTGTTTCTTTCTTTTGTTATCCTGAGTCATAAAAAGTTTATTATATCCTCTAGATCTGCAATTTGTCTGTTAATGTTATATAAAATATTTTTGCATTGAACTTTAAAAGTGTAGAGTTTACCGCCCACAACTCTCATTTTCCCAACTAATTCATTTTCCCTTTCTTATCATTTGAAAATTCGGGTCCACATTATTATCAACAATTAGATCCCAAGATGAGGCGACTATTTCTACGTCTCCCATTTTCTGTTCTGTTCATTTTTTCAATTTACCACTTCTTTGTTCCTCTGGCAGCTATTTTTGCATTTGATACTTGGCAAAATAACATAAGCATTTACATTATTGCCATAAGTTCTAGCTTGGGTATTTGAGGTCTACCGCGAGTACTTCCGGTTTTTTGAAGGCTTTTCTGAGTTTTTTTTCTAAGACTCAATACCAGCTAATGGACAGACTTTAGTTTAATGGTGACTACTCAAACTCTATAGTCCCTACTTGTCCTGTCCTGTCCCTATTTCTTCTAATTTTCCCAATGGCCATCTAGCTGAATGACAGTTTTCATCTTTTATTAATGCTATGTATATAAATATAATATAATAATATAATATAAGCTTCCATTTATTTTTTGTTGCAGAGTGTGGAATAATACTCATCTTTCCATTTAATCTAGAATTCTCTCTTCATTTTTTTAATTAATTTCCACCCATCCAGATTCCCAATTCTTTCACCTGATATTGTTTCAATGGGGCCAAATATTGGACTTCCAATTATAAAATTACCTGGTGTGAATGCATCCAAATCGTCAATATCATTTGTAGCTGTATACAGTGGTCGTGAATTCAGTACAGGTTTAATTTGATATAAAAGGGATGCCATTTCCTCATAAGCTAAATTATTTCAAGCGATATTTCAACGATTTCACCCCAGCTTTCCAAATACCTCCAGAGTAAGATCCTGCCGAGGGATAAAGTGCCACTCGATATTGTCGTTAAGGGCTTTCTGGTATTTTTCGTCTAATTTGCGCGAAGCTTCCACACAATTGGTTCCATTCTCCCCGATCGGCCGAAAAATTATCTCGAATAAATAATACACGGCGCAGGAATAAAATTGCGATTGCGATGTTATTGCCATCATTACCGATCCCTGAGCGCAGCTTTTCTTCGCTCGGCAAACATAGATAACGTCGAACATAGATAAACGAAGAGAAGAGCGAGCTTTGAAGGAGAGTTTAGCAGGGCAAGCAAGTGCAAGAATTTACAAAAACAATTTATGTAGCAATAGAAATATGCGGCTGACGGCCAATAAACATTCCCGGCTCGGCCCCGAACATTCACCCCCGTTGCAAGGCAAAGTCTTTCAACAGATCCATCCTGGAGGGACAGGACCGCTATCTTTCTAAGGCCCTTTTTGAAGAGTCATCTTTGGGCGTGGCCTATCATGTTGATTGATGCTGCGATGAGTCCCGTATGGATCGTCAAATACAGCAATCGGCGCTTCATGTCGAAAGTGGCTTGTGGAGGGCACGTCCAGTTCATCGGGAATTTCTGTATTTTTATGAAATGGCGGGGAATTTAGCAAGTAGCAAGTAGAAGTTTTAGAAGTTGAAGTTTGAATTTCGTTAAGCGTGGATATAAAGCCTTTTGCTGTATCGGTAAGTTCTCGCTGCAGTTCCTGAATGTGGCGATTATATAGAGAAATGCCCTGAACGAGACCGATCTGCACTAACTTTGCGCCTAACTTGGCCTTAAACTCCTGACACTCGTACAGCTGCTGCCTGCATTTCTGCTCTCGATCGACCGCCTCCTGGCGCTGTTGAGCTTGCGGTGGTCCAGTATCTGGAACTATAATCGTGAGAACTCTCAAAAACAGCTAACGCTGCACACTTAACCTCTGAGCTACTTATGCTTCCTTATGCTATCCAACCAAGCTTTGTCTTTCGGGGCGGTTGCCCCGAAAGTCATACCTGTTCGACGCACAATAGGTCGAAGAATAGGCCAGCTCCTATCAGCAGATCGACTCGTTGGTACTTAAAGAACTTTGGGTCAGCTAGCTCCACATATGTATTTCGGAATTGGCCAATCCTTTGTATCCATGTTAAAGTGGGGGGGCCTTTCCGTTATTGAGTTGGTGACAATTGCAGCGAGCGAATCGCGATAGCTTGAGTCCTGGGATTGTACAACTATATGCACAGAATTGGTCGAAGGTAGAATAGAATCCCTAATACCGGAGAAGTTAACATGAGACGAATGATGAGATAATTGCAACTGATTAGCGAGTCTTGATGTTTCCATAACGATCTGTGACATGGACGAGGGCAGCAGGTAGCAACACGTTTTGGCTAGGCTGCGATTTCTGTTTTGAGGGGGTAGGGCTAGAAAAACCGCTTGCTAGAAGGACAGTCGCGGCGTGTTGCTGGCTCGATTCCTCGGTCGGTGAAGAGGAAGATGATGCAGCAGTGCTCGATTGGATGTGGAGCAGCGTATGATGTTTGGCCTGGCAATGCCTGCAAGTTCCTGACCTGCACCTCTGCAATTCATGGCCTTTGTTGAGGCAGTTTAAACATAAGCGCCGCTTCTTTGCTTCTTTATATCGATCAGAGGCAGCGAGATTTACGAATGCCTGACATCTAGATATGTAATGATGGCAGGAATTGCAATGGTTAGGATGGTCGCTATTGGAGGAGATAAGGGTGTTAAGTACATTTTCTCCCATCTGCTGGCTAGGACTTGTTACCATAGCCGATGCCAAATTCTCCAGCATCCGACACTTCGCTTCCAAGAATGAGGACATGTCTGACCAGAGAGACAATCTTGAGGTCGGCAGGCTCTCCTCCCATTTCAACTGCGTCTTGTGATCCAACTTCTTGCTTACGATGCAAACCAGCAACCCATCCGAAATCTCCTGAGGTGTTGCCAAGGTCCGAAGAGCACGTAAGTGCGCATTGACGTGTGCCTGAAAATGCATAAGCATATAATCAAATCACAACAGACAATTCCAAAGATTGAATCATGTCCAGCGCAGCTCCATCTAGGCATCCACGCAGTGTAGTGCGCTTGTTTCAAGCGAAACAATAGAAATACGTTTTATTAAACAGACTAAAATTCCGCCTAAGAGAACACTATTAACATGAATTAGAATGTCGGATTAAAGTTGAGCTTTTGGAACGCCATCTAGCGGATGCAATTCGCAACCGTGCGCAAAGCTTCGTTTCTCGGTAAATCTCTTATGGCTGACATTCTTCTCTCCGGGTTTCTCGCATTGTCATTTGGGAAGACAAGGAAGAAAAATTGAAGAGGTCGATCCCTGATTTCCGTTGAAAAGAGCTCTCTCTCCTCCTGCCAATCAACCAGCTCGGACGTGTCTTAGTTACCTCCACAAAAAGATAAGGTAGAACATTTTCATGAGTCGATAAGACGAAGAACCCTTGGCGTTAAAAAGGAAAAGAATACCCTCACCCAGCTCAACAGTTTTCTGAAGTGCTGAAACACGATCCGGAAAACTTTGTCGACTTCCAATGCGCCGAGAACCGTGAAAATCCACCAAATATCACCCTGGGACCAACTGCTGCACCGGACACAGCGATAGAGCGCGGCCCTCCAACGCCAGCGCTGCCCAAGTGTCGGGTTTTTTTTGTCGGCCGAGAATAGCTCCCTGCTGCAGTCCCGAGTGCAGCCAACGCGCCTGATTCTCATATGCATTACCCTTGAGAGGAGCGAGGAAGCGTGAGGAGTGGTTTTCCCTCGAGAAGGAAGGCTGGCCCAAAATCACCAGACAGGGGTCCATTTGTGAACGAGTTTTTTTTTTGTGCTGTTCATCCTAACCTATGAGTCCACATGGTCTCTAGAAAAACATTTTTTTTGTTACCCCACAAAACCAGATACACCTTGGTATCAAAAAAAAATTAAACGAGAGGGAACGCTGTGAGCCGCGGCAAAGGCCGCGGCTCTACCTTATACCCGGTACTCAGTCAGTATATACATACATACATTTATGAGCCTACGATTTATGAAATTTATTATATGTTCTCAAAAGGGACGAAAATAATATTTAAATTAAAAAAATGAATTTTTTGGAATTTTTATACATGTTTCCATTTTTGTTTACATATGCTTTGTATATCTGCGCCTACATTTCTACATGACATGTATAACTACATATTTGAGACGTACAAGTGTTTACGACAGAGAGAGAGAGGGAATGAGTCAGCGATTAGCAGGCGTTGCGTAGCCACTGAAATTTAATTTGTTTCTTCTGGCCATAATATTGATCCGATCTGATCCAGATTCAGTAATCTGGTAGATATGGTAATTCTTCATGATTCTGCGTTTTTGGTTTTCATTTATCTTAAAAATTGTGGATTCCACAGATTTTCGTCTTTTGTGGGGGCGGAAGGGGGCGTGGCAAAATTTTAAAACAAACTTGTGCTGGTTCGGTATCACAGGAGCTTGGATAGAAAGTTTGGTTGCTCTAGCTCTTATAGTCTCTGAGAACTAGGCGCTCATTTATACGAATAAGCAAAGCAGATGGGGTCGCGTGTGAGAGAGAGCGAGAGGGAATGATGACTTTCGAAATGGTTTTCTTCATTGTAGCTATAATAATGATCCGATCTGATACAGATTCAACACTCTGATAGAAATGGGCATTCTCTATGACTCTGCGTTAGTTTTCTTGTATCTTCAACATTGCGTACGCCACAGACTTTCGTCCTTTGTGTGGGCGGAAAGGGGCGGGGCGAAATTTTGAATTACATTTGGAGTAGTGTGATCAAACAGGAGACTGGATACAGAACTTGGTTGCTCTAGCTTTAATAGTCTCTGAGATATAGGCGCAAATGAAGACGGACGGACGGACGGGCGGACGGACAGGCAGACATGGCTATATCGACTCGGCTATTGATGCTGATCAAGAATATATATACTTTATGGGGCCGGAAACGCCTCCTTCTGGGCGTTACACACAACCGTTATCCCCACAAATCTAATATACCCCTATACTCTTCGAGTACCGGGTATAAAAAAATGTACTAAGTGTACAATAGAATCATCTGTGCGATTGCGAGGGCATCAACCCCTTGCCTGAAGCAGCTTTTTTTTTAGCTTTGATGATCAGCGGCGTGCTTTTGGCGTACACCAGAGAACGGCAATGAGCCACCGCAACTAAAAGAACACCCGGTGTCTATGAGTATTTTTGACACCCAGGTGTCTTCTGGCACTGCAAATAGGGTGCAAACGATCGAGTCTGAGTATTGTGTCGGGTGTTTTTACGCACATGTTTAGATCGTAAGAGAGTAATTTTTTGTATGTATACATATGTATATGTGTTGTGGCCGATCGCAATGTGTTGATGCAAAATGAATGGGTGAAAAAGGGAACAGAAAATTTTAGACAAGAAACGTTTTGTGTGGCATGGGTGTTGTTGTTATTTCTTGTGCGTTCTTTCTGCACCCTTGTTTTTTGCTATACCCATAATTTGCTTTATACATGCATACATTAGTACATACGTATGTATATTAAAAATAAAAAACAATTTTTTTACAGTTTCATTGGATGTTGACAAACTTTAATAACAAACTTAGAAATGCAGGCCGACGTTTCCGACATTTTTGAGCCTGCTACTCCCTTTAACGACTGAACGAGACCGCTAATATGTGTAAATCAGTGGAAAAAAAGCAGTCGATCAGTGCAACAGGACTCGGGTATCTCCGTGACACCCGAGTGTCTTAAAGGCAACCGAGTAACAAATGTGTACCTTGCCTACAACACATTTTTTCGTATTCCCTTTTTGTGCTTAATCCTTGCTTCTCCTACATTCGTTTTGATAGTGACATAGCTGACATGACATGATCGGCACTCATCTACGAAAAATATCTGGGTGTCTGGTGAAATAGAAGTAACGCACAATGTGTGAGCGTGTGCCCGAAGTACAAGCTCGCAAACACGGTCATGGTTTTGTGTGGTTGCGAGTGTTTTACTTTTCTTGCCGGTAATGAGTGGCAACGGTACACAAAGCTCAATGGGTGTGAGTAGAGTGTCAAAAAGTGACACCCTTGCCGTTCTCTGACGTGCACTATTATTTGCGAAACAGTTGAAAACAAGTGAAATGAAGTCAAGACATTAAAATATAACACATAGAATAAAAGAAAAACGAAATAAGTGAAAAAAAACTTACTACCCACAGACACCCCAAAATATCTAAAACAACCGAAAACCGAACATATGTACATATGTTCACATAGGTGCATATGTATACATATGTGTTCGATTGTAAGTGCTCTTTCTCAAAGCTTTCAAGTTTGCTCTCCATCGCCGAAAGGCGATGGTTTCATCAAACAAAGTACATACATAAGTGAACGAACCGCATTTAGTTTCAAGTATACATATAAACCCAGTGAGCCAAACACACATATGTATGTACAAATTATAATTAAGTGGTGTGCCTCGCGGCGGTGTCCCTCGTGTTGGACGGGGACAGGCGGCTGAAGCTGAGGGGCGCTGCTCTCCCGATCGCGTTGGCGGGGGGCGACGGCTGCTGTGGTGGGCCGGCGTCAGTCTGCTGCACGCAGAGGGGTGGCGGCGGCAGTGCGTTGTTGCTCCGTTGCAGGAGGGGTACGTGTCGGCCGGTCGGCGACTCCGCTGCTTCTTATTAGAAGATTATGGTGGATTCCTTTTTGCTGGCCTTGTGGCTCGGCAAAGTAAACCAATGATATTTTAACGGCTTAAGCCGGAGTAGTATTTATTGGAGCCAAGTGCTCGGAATCAATGTTCATACAAAACAGAAAACTAATATCTAGAAACATAGCCGGCGAGCCGGCCCCACACATATTCGAAAAGTGCTGACCATGCAACAGATTCAAAAGTCAGGCGATCGCTGGTAGCCAATGGTGTTGGGGCGCAGCCCACTTCAGCGACATTTGCTGCATCAGCACTCTGAGTGCAGAAGTTGACCCAAGAATGTTAGGATGAATCCAAACATAATAGAGTCACCCGAGAATGTTAGGGTGGTGCCAAACATATTAGGGTGGCCCGAGATTGTTACTTGTTAACTATTCCCCCCTTAAGTTATCGCCGTCCTCGGCGGTACGCATCTCGCCGATGACCTTTTGTGTTTTAGCCGCTTCGCTTCTCCGACTCCAATACTGACGGAGGAGAATGAACCCGAACAACATAAAGCTGACCGCCACTCCTGCAGCGAACCAGGTCTTAGGGGATCCACCGGATGCTACGTCGTTTCTGAGCTCTTGTATGGGTTGTAGGTTACGCTCATTCATTCGTTGTAGTAGCGGTAGGCTGATGTGGTCGGATGTGGTTGTGTCCCGTTATGTTTAGCAGGGGCGAGGCCGCTTATGGCTGGAACCTTGCTCACAGTTTTCTTGAGGTTCAAGTATAAGGTGTTGTTTATCGTGACTCTGCTCTCGAAGGTGATAAGGAGGGCCCCTTTTGTTGTCATCATTGCCGGCTGTTCGTTGATGATGATTATTCCCTCATCCACCCGTGTGATGGATTCCGGGTGTCTGGGCTGTGTACGGCATGAAGCTGGGCCGCCTGCGTGCGCTTCGCGCGCACACGAATCGTGCGCTGCCCTCTTGCAGAATGTTGCGGAGCTCGTTGTGGCGCATTCGGTGACGGTCAGTACCCCTTCGTCGCATTCTGCTACGATGTTGTCATTCATTTGTAGAACGGTGTTGTTGTGCACCACGGGAAAAATGAGGACCTTCTTACAAATAGTCTTAACTATAGGATAATCGATTAAAATATTAATAATGTTACTGGATTGGAAAACCTTAATGTTGGATACCCCCATTAAGCTAACTATGGGGACCTCTGTGAGCTGTTCGATGAAAATGGACTTCAAATCATTATGGTCAAGAATTATAGGATTTATTATATTAGACTTCGCGAAAGTGATGGTGAGCATGAGGTTCTGAATTTCTGAGATTAGCATCCTGTTTCTTGCCAAAAGTGTTTCATACAGATGTTCTGTGTCTACTAGGTTACTTTTTTTCTCTTTGAGTATTTTGTTGACTGTGCTCGTTAGCAAATTAATTTGGTTCTGAATTAATTAATACATGTCTGTTATTTGATCCCATGAGTTGCGCTTCGGTTATTTTAATTCTTTACTCTTTATTCTAGTTCTCTTTATTCTCTCGAAGTTTAACGCGTCCGGGGTACCTGCCACTACTGAAGAACTACTGTTCCTAAAAAGTTTAGGCTTCTAGCCATCCTATGGTGTATTGTTAAAGTGGACCATGAGTTTCGGGCGTGTTCTATATCTACTTTTAGTAACTTTCGCATGTGCGAATGGGGAAATAACTCGGACATTTTGGTGGTATCGTCTAGGATGTTTATGAATTCGGACAAATTGGTTGAGTGCCTCACGTAATTACGCTGTTCCCATACCATCACGCTCCCATCTAGTATGGGAATATAGTTGCGTGGGAAAAAATCGGTGATTCGCGTATTCGTCGTGGGGAAGAGTATGAGGATTACTCCGAGCAACGTGCGGGTATAGGACGGCTAGATCTGCAATGGCTGCTGTTATGGTTTTCCGATTATCTTAAGTTGTCCTTGTGGACCACCCTCCCCCTAATTAAAACAGACGTTCCTAGGTCTGCTTGTATGCGTTCTTCTGCGTACAGTGGAGTTAGTTTGTTTCCTAACCTCTTGTTATTTTTT